>VZRX01010551.1:148317-232928 GCA_013398075.1 Notiomystis cincta
CGACCCAGAATTAGCAGAGGGAGTTAATTGCTGCGCAGCGTGCGGCTCGAGTCCACCGTCAAGAGAGCCCCGCTTATTAATTACTTTAAAAGCTGAAGCGCGCGTTTAAATAAAACGAGCCGCTGCACTTTCCCGCGGCTGCTTCTATGAGGAAAAGTTGTGTGTGATTTATGCAGTTTAAGTAAACTTTTCTGAGTGTTAAATTGTGCTTGAGCCCAGTGAGTGGCCTCTAAAGGAAATTATTCATGGTATACTGCTACTGTTGTTCAGACATTTCAAATTACTGATATATTCTGATATATTGTATAAAGTTGTGATTGCTAAAATACATGCAGAGAACCAATAAACAGTTTATTGGTCTCTATCAGATATTAACAGAAATTTTGTTCAGCGCAGTATCAAATTCACGCATCCCTGAGCGCCGTTAAAGGCAGTGGCAGGAATGGTTTATTGTTTAGTCTCTCTCGTGGACTTTATTAATTTACTGAGAATTTCTTATCTCTGCAATGCCATCCGTAGAAGGGTCCCTCCCCTTCCTCTCCCCCAAATTATTGAGAAAGCATGTCTAAATTTCTTCATATCTGTGTGTATTGGGGCAATCTGGTCCACAAAAGATGACATACATTTGAATTAGTAGTTCTGTGTCTAAACTAATGCTTCTCTGACAGTTTCATACATTTAGCATTGCATTGTTTTGTTACTTTTTGCTTCAGAGAGGATAAATTCTTTCTCATCATCCTTTTTTACGTGGAGAAACTGTTTCTATTCCCCAGTGAAGCTGAATGGTTTACATCTGAGGCCACACAATGCTGTCAATTTCAAAAGTCGAAATAAACAGTCAGCTTTATATTTCTGCTTTTGAAATGACAGCGTTGTGCGGCCTCAGATGTAACACATGCAAGTAGCAAAGACTTGCAGTACAAATGCCTTGAAAATAATCAGTACTCACAGCTATGGAGACATTCCAGAAACCTTTTAAGCATGCTTTGAAAATTCACTTGAAATGGTACAGGAGCTGATAACTTGACTTAATTATTCCAACCTAAAACTCTTAATTGAAAAAAAAAAAAAATCTAAACATACGGTGTAAAATTGAATTGTGAAGTTACGGAGTGAAATTGTCCACATAATTCTTGTGCCTCTTCTACTCACCCACCAACAGGTCAAAACATTTGGCTAAATAACAAGTGGTGTATGCTTTTGGTTTTATGCTCATCGATTTGTTTTGCTTTGCTTTGTTTAGCCCACTCCCCTCAGCTCATTTTCTTTTAAAATAGTACAGGGACACTCGATTCCCACGACTCACGAATCTTTATCACCATTCTTTGGTTGAAATTCTTGAAACGGGTTCCTGTTTCAAACACCTCACAACCTTGGCAGTCTTAGGTTCCCCTAGAAAACCTTCATTAGGGAGGAATAAAAATGTTGTTGATAACTCCCCCTCCAACAATAAGCCTCGTATTCAACTCCACGCTGTGTGCGGATATGCCTTGAATTATAAGAAGGAATTAAACTCAGGTATTCACACACAAAGAACTTGATCTCAGAATATCACTTAAAGAGTCTCATGTGTCGCTGTCTTGTTGTGTGTAGCTGGTTAATACGCTTTTCTTTTTTTCTTTTTTCCCTAAAAACTTAATAATTTTGCTAATAATCATGCAAATATTAGTTGCATGTGTAACTCCAAGCCTGCAAGGCATCGGGCTGAAGCCTGCGTGGCTCTATTTGTGTGTCAGTGTGGATGTGACAAAGAAAACAATTAAAGACGTTAGTAATTTTCTGCTGTCTTCCCAACTGTTATTTATGATGTGTAGTAGTACAACAGCTATTCTGAAATCAGCTATAATTCTCTTCATAAAGATTTGTTTCTTCTGTGCCAAATTTTGCAGTAACCAGATGGTCTTAAGGTGTCTTCAGCTGGAGAACAAGCATGAACAGTGCTGAAGACTAATTATTCCTTGCAGTAAATTCCTTCTGCAATAAATTCACAGGTTGTTAGACCTAATCTGTGGAAATGATTGTTAAGATTACTTATGCAGTGAAAAATGCTTTTATAAATCTGTGAAAACTAGCAGAAGTTCTTGGAATGCTAAGAAAATATTTTTGAGTTAATTTTGCCTGGCTGGGGTAACTTTTATTTGGGACGAACTGTTAAATGAAGTTGCGAATTCAAATCCTTTTCAGAAGCCATGGAACACTGCAGTTTTAATATGAAGATTTTAAATATATCCTGTAAGTGGAGGGGTCACTTGGTAGACCAAGTAGGGGAATCTCATACTGCCGTTCCCAGTGCATGGTTAGTTTCCTGTACCTGTGTATTTTTCACAGCAGTAGCAATATATATTTGATTAGTGCATGGAGGAGTCTCCTGGATTAGCAGTCAGGTTATTTTCATTGAATTTCACAGTGTACTGCACAGGACAGAAAAAAAATTAGGAACAAAAAATAAATTCAAAGTTATAAACAATGGTATATACGAAAGTAAAGCCATTCAGGCTTAAATACGTCCTCTTTTTTGGTGGCTTAATTTAGTAAAAAATACAAGATTTAGGGGTTATTTAGTATATATCTCAAAGAAAAAGTAAGTACTCAATTCTCTTGGTATTTTGCTCACTTTGATAGGAATAGGGAAAACTTGTCAAATCTCTTTCCCTTCCTTTTCTGCTGAAAAGCCAGAAAGACCATCCTGGTCGGGACTGTTCATTAAGAGATCCCATCAGAAAACAATTGTTCATGGCAGTCAAATTCTTAAAACAATACTTCATCTTTATTTGCAGATCTTAACTCAAGTAATGATGTTTAACAAACACCTTGTTTTAATCAGGTGAGGATAAGCCCTTCAATTAGGATGCAAATAATTGCTCCTCTTGGTTGGGTCGTTTGGGGCCTGGAGGTGCTGCCATTTGCAGTAGATTTGGTGCTACCAGAGGTTTGAAGCAGAGGAGAAAATGGGAATAAGGATTTAGGACTTGTGCAAAATATTTTTTTATTGCAGCATTCAAAGCCTGATCCAGCTCCCTTCTTTGTCAGGCTGTTCAGCTGATCTTGATTTACTGCTGCAAGAGGTGTGAGGAGTATTGGATCCAAAATAATGTTAATCGCAGAGATGGTTCCAGCGAGTGTGTCACAGAGTGAATATTTAATTAAAAATAGTCAAACCTCTTTGCACCCAGTCTTTCTGCTTGTGCTTTAATTATGTATTTTAATTATTTCAAAGATGTGTAAAATGAGATGAGAAAGATTACGTGGGCATAATCCTTCCCATTTAAAATTATTTGTCTGCAGCTGCCTAAGTCCTGGCATTAGGAGTCACATATAAACATGTTTATTTAACATCAGCGTTATCTGTTAGATTGTACATGCTTCATTAACATGGAGAGAATACTTTTTGTTTAATAGTGTGTGGGAGCTGCCAGAGGTCAGAAGAGGTTGTTTGCCTCAAGTAGAGATGGCATCTTGGCTTTGCTCTGTTTGTCACCTCTGCCGCGTCCGGAAAACGCCTCCTTAGTGCCGTGCTGAGGGGTTTCCGCGGTGCTCGGGCACACAGGCTCCGTGCAAAGCCAGCAGGCGGCCGCGGGCTTGCGGTAAGGTTCGTGGGGAGTTTCACGGAGGGTTTGCTGTACTCTGTGGAGCGCTGTTTCAGTGGGAGTTCGATCACAAAAAGCGGCTTGGAGAGGCCAGGGCGGGAGGAGCCGGGGGCGCTGTGGTGGTGCCCGGAGAGCGCGGCTGTGGCCGGGGTGTTCCACAGCAGCGGCCGCTGAGGGTCTGCCCGGGGAACGGAGAGAGTTCTGTGGGGCCCTGCCTGAGGAGGGTTGTGGTGGCGGGGCTGGGTCAGAGCCGGCCCAGCACAGCTGTGCCCGGTGCTGGTGCTGGGCTGAGCCGACAGAGGTGGCAGCTCCTCCGCAGGGCAGCGCAGGATGCGGCCCTGCTCCCTCACGGAGCTCGTGGGGTGCTCGCCGCTCCTTCCACGCTGATTAAAGACGTGCTTGGACATACAGAACCCTGCCAGGGGCTCCACGAATACAGCAATACCCGTGGCCTCAAGTTTGAAAAAGTTACTCAGAATGTTTTGCTGTGATTTCTGTACACAGGCTAATAGCCACGCACTGCAGGCAGTACTGGGAGAGAAACGTGCACACCCATCCTTTGCACAATTTTAATTCTCGTTGCAGCTTCTTGAAAATGTTTCTGAATGTTTCCTACAAGTCAGTGAATTTCTCCAGCCTTATTTGGAGGGTGGGGGCTCTTGGGCTTTTTGTGCCTTAGAGGGAGAAGATAATTTAAATTTCCATTAGAAAAAGGTAGAAAATTGCCTTCTTTGATTTTTATCAAGCGAGGATACCTGGCAGATAATAACCAAAAGGTGTTGAATAAATTGAGCATTATTGTAGAATTCAAAGTGCTGTGGAAGATGCAGTGTGACTGAAGCATACCATAAATGTGCAGATTTTTAAAAGCGTAACTGTAAAAATAGAAGGGTTTAAAAAAATAAGCTGAACTACTGTGTTGATTATAACTTGTAGCTGAATCACTCTTAAGGCCTGGATATTGTTTTTAAAAAGCCAGCAAAACATGTATTTCTAAAAAAACCGTAAGTTCCCTCAGAAGGGGAGAGAGAGAGAACAAAAATAAGTGTTATCTTGGAGGAGGGAATGGCTGGGGTAGGGTTTTTTCCTTTGAATTATTTTCAACAAGTACTTACTCTGTTCTGTATTTTTAAGAAATTATGCGGACAGCAATTTTGTTGCTTTACCAAGGCAGTGAAAACACCAAGAATCCTTTTTATAATTTGGAAAGAATGTCAAAAGAATGAAGTAGTTAAACCTAAGTGTATTAGATCATACGCCTTAAATGCATAAATAAGCATAGCTGCAATCACAGAAACCAATGTTAAAACCACCAGGAAAACTCACCCACAAACTGTAATGACTTAAAGGGAATGACCTCAGCCATTGTGAAATTTGTGCCTATTTGTTGACTGACATTTATTTGGTAGAAGCAGGGTGCGTGTTTTGTTGGGGTGTGGGATTTTGTTATTTGCGAGACTGCTGGGGTTTTTTTGTTGTTGTTGTTGCCAGGTTTGAAAACAAAGAGTGAAAATGGGCTCGAGGCCGTGAGAGCCTGGATATGATTTGGGCCTCAGCAGTTTGAAAAGCAGGTGAAGGGTTTGTTATTGATGCACAGAGACTGGTGGAACTGAAGTTTGTTGTTCAGATGTTAGAAACTTCCTTGATGATAGCCCACTTCTAACTTATTCCCAGCTGGTTTCCTGTTAAGGAAATGAAGGTTTAAAGTATTTGGTTACAAACCTGAGATTTCTTCACGTCCGTGTTTTTGTGTGAGTGCTGCATGAAATGCTGGTGTCATTCATCTCCCCTCTGCTTTTTGGAGAGGAAATTGATGCATGGTAGGACCTCAACTTGCCTTCACTGCAACACCACTTAATAATTCAGGGAAATAGAAGTCTTGAATGATTTTACCTATAATAGACTTCTTCAGGAATGTTTTTACATAAACCAGCATTACAGACTTCAAGCTCGACCAGAGCCATGTCTCTCTGAAAACAGGGTTTCTCTCTGTTCCTGGCTATGGGCTCCTACTTTTATGGGCTGCATAATCAAAGAAGTTCCAGATTTAATTGCCCCTTCTTAGATGTGCAGAAGGGTTTGAGAAAATGAGTACGTTCATGCTTGAACACCTAACTCCAGACATTCAGTCTCGTCGTGCAGAAATTCTCATTTGCCATCCCGGCTTTTGAGAAGGAAAGAAGCCCAGATAAACAGAAAAAGAATATTAAATAAAGAAAATTATTTAATACCAATCAGCCCAGATAGTAACTGGTCAACCCAGAGAGAGCTGATGCCTCTGTCTGTGCTGGAAAGGACAGACTTCACAGAGAAACTTAACCAGAGCAGGACAGCCAGGTACTTCCAAACAAAGACAGGGAGACATGGGAACGTTTCTTAAACTCAGCAAATGCCTTAAAAACTGGACATGCCTCCAGGATTACTCAAGCACCCACAAGAAACAGTGAGGGGAAAGTGGGGCAGGCATCTGAAATGTTTTTGTTTTTTAAATAGGTTGAGTAAGCAAAGCAGTCTGGGGGCCCCAGTTATTTACAGCTCTGTCTGTGCACCATGCAGAGAGGCTCATCAGCTGTCTTAAAGACAAGTTTTCCATCTATTGCAAATCGTGTCCTTTGATGACATACTTGATTTGGCTCTTTGCTGTGTAATTGTCCTACAGCTACTTTGGAAGTAACTTTGATCAGTTTTGAATATAGATCTGTATCACTAGTTCTGATTCCCTTGTGACTGCTCTTCTGTGCTCAGTTACCATCCTTAGAGTTTCAACTATTTGACAGTTCTTTGATTCTAAGTAAAGTCAAAATGTATTTACAAAATACTTCACTCTCGGTAAATGTTGGCAATGTGTACTTCGTTTTTGCTAACTGTGTAAATTTATTATTTTTCCCCACTACTGTGGCTGAAACAAGACAAAATGTTGTCTAAAATTGAGCAATAGTTTTTATTTGAAAAAGAGAGATTGTGTTTTCCACCCCTTAACAAACTAAAAAGCACCATTTTTTTTCTGAAACACGACACTTTTTAAAGTAAAACATGTGAATGTTATTTTCTCTGTATCCAAATTTTCCTTTTTTTCTTCTTTTGTAGGCTGACTTTATTTTTTAATTTATAAGCCCATGGGTTTTGCTAGCTTACATTTGGTAAGTGCTATGTTGATACTACTCCTCTTCACTGAGATAGAGTTAGGAGTAAGTCAGTCTCAATGCTTGTAGCAAAATACATAAATTTTCTCGTTCCTTGTGTTCAACTATGCCTAAATGTATTAGATCCAGTCGTGCTCTCACTGCAGTTCCCAGTCAGTTCACTCACGTAAGGGTTGAACCCCTGTTGAGTGGGAGCAGTTTTAAACCTTCTGTACTTGTTGCAAAAGTGCTTATTTAAACTTTATATATTTAAAATCCCATTGTAACTGCTGCCAGTGCAAGTCCAGCTGACTTCTTCAGTGCCTGAGCCTTGCAAAATGGGAGTGGAAATCAACATATTTCTGTGCTATCCATGCTCAAAGGCCGATTTGCAAATCAGCAAAGGTTTCCAGCAGCAGTTACAAAAGCTGATAAATCTGAATTGGGTGGTAAGGTCCCTGAGAGGGAGGTACCACAGCCCTTTTGGTACAAGTGGTTTTAACCTCCTGCACCAAAAATTTGCAGTGATGTGACTTAGTGCATGGTATCACATCTCCTCTGACCTGGTACTCCTGAGAGTGGTGGTGGAGTTAGGTGTGCAGCAGGAAAAAAAGGCAGACACTATTTTTCTTTTTATTTATTGAAATAAAATCATGAAATCCTCATTCCATTTAGCCTTGGTAGCCTGTTATGTAAATATCTACGTTAGAGGAATCTTGTTTTTAATAAAGTTAATGTCTCTCTCAATAACAGGCACATTTAGGTCTCTGACCAGAGCTATGTATTCACTGAGTGCTGTAAATGTGTGTAACCATGTACCAGGCAATGCCAGATCATGTTCTGTATCTCCACTTTCACAGACCTTTGCTGTCTTTCCCTCTTCAGTGTCTCTTCACCTGAAAACTCTTCAGTTGTGGTTTGCAGGAAGGCATATTCTGCCTATTAGATATGATTTCATTTTGTTTGTTTGGCAACCATCCTTCCTGTTCACTGCAGCAGATGAACATGATTTGGGGAAGAGAAATAGATGGGGAGGGGGACTGAGGAAGCCAAGTGAGTCTTCTGTAAAATATTTGAAGTGCAGCAAAACTTCTGGGCTAGATTAGTTTTGAAACATCACTTATGCCCCCCTGCAAATTTGGGGTGGGGTACAGAGACAAATGCCTGATTTCTAACTGAATGTAATAAAGGATGCTGCTGCTAAAAGTCAGATGCCTTGATGTTGGAGCTTGATGCTTTCCTCCTTAAAGCCCAGGGCTTCTCCTTCCCCCAGCCCCCTGCCACAAATCAGGATTATTCAATCACACAGTGGTTTAACCGTGGCTGTAGGATGGTTACTTAGCGATGCACAGAAGCATCGTGCCCTGGTTTAGGACAGGAAGTGGAAAATGAATATTGTTTTGAACTTGAACTTTGTGAGCAGACAGAAAGTAATTATTGGAGCTGGAACTCCCCCGGGAGAAGCGGGGGAGTGATGCCCTGCACTTGTAGGAAACACTGTGGGATCTTAAATATGTAGTAGTGCTTAATGCTTTGGTTTTACATTTCTGCTTTTTAATTGATCTCCTGCTCTTCTCTTTTCTCAGCAAATAGAGGAAGAAACAATTGGATGTAGATTTGGCGTGCTGTATTTATTGATAGACACACTCCCACTCTCCCTTTGCTGGTGGGGCAGGACTCTTAAGTTTCAGTCTTGGTGTTACTTTCCATTGTAAAATGAACTCTTTTGCTGCTGGGTTACTTAATGGACCTATTATAATTTGAAATATTAATTAATTGATGATTGGGGGCACATAAATGTGTGTGAAGCCATTTAATCAGAAGCTGTTAGCCACTTCTGTAATATTTAGCTTTGATTATAAACTAGAAATTTATCTATATTATAAAGTAAAAAACCCCACTCTAATGACACAAAATCTGTGTGGTTGTAGAGTTAACATTTGGAGTATCAACTTCTTAATAATATTTTACTACTAATATAATAGTAGCTTTCTAGAAAAAAAAAAGGTAAATCTCTACCTTCAGTGAATATTTTGCTGTATTCCAGTGGCCTGTGGCTTCAGTGAGCTACCTAAGTGTTTCTAGGGTTTTTTCCCTCTATTTTGGCTGCTAGTTTATGAGTTCTTCAGCAAAGAATAGTGAGTGCAATATTTCTCCTTTTCTTCCAGACTGTGTGGGTTCTTCTGGAAATTTTTTAAATACTGTTCCTTATTAGGTAATTAAACAGAGAAGGGAAAATATTTTTCTGCTAATTTTTACCTATGCTTGGTGCATGGGTTTTCTTCTCAGAAGGGAATAATTCTGTATTTTAAAAATGCCATTTAAAGTATGGAAGTGAAATCACATTAATTTTCAATGTATCATTAAATACATACTGTTTATGATAAAGTCTCCCTGACCAAGTTCACAAGACTATTTTAATGGTGATGAAGTTTTAGAGGCAGGAAAATTAGGTCACTTTAGAAGAAAATTGTGTGATGATTTATTGTAGCAGAGGAGGTGAAATTCCTCTAGAGGTTTTAATATCTTCCACCTGGTATAGAAATGAAAAGAAAATATTCTTTAGGTGGTGACTAATTTGTCACTAATACCCAGGGGCTCCTTCATTACAATGCAGAGATGTCAGTTTTAAGAGAAACGTACAGTGAAAAATACAAGCACAACTTCCCGTTGGAGACAGTTACAAAAAGGAGAAAAATAAAGGTCGGGAAAGCAGCCGAAGTGGTGTGAAGGAAGGCTCTAAAGCTATCAATCAGGGCAGAATGCTTGGGGAAGGATTTTACCTGCAGGCTTCAGTGGAATTCATGAGGACGTGTTGGAGGAGGAAAGTCACTCGATAGGACTCCAGAGGAGGAGCTGTGGTGGCAGCAGTCCCCAGGCTGACGCTCAGCTCTCCGCCGAGCTGCACCTACTGCATCCTGGTGATTGCTGGAGGAGGAACTGCATTGTTAGGAAAGAGTCACGCTCTGCTTACTGATGGCTTTTGCTCGTTATCACAGTGTTAAGTGAATTGAATCCGAGGCTTGGGTGAAAAAGCTGCAGGAGAATATCTGCAGCTCGAACCTTTCAACAGAGGTCACGGTGTTTCTGCCACATCAGTGTCTCGATAAGTCATTTTTCCCAACAGAAAGTTCTTCCAGTGTTCAGAGATGGTGTGGTGTCCTCACTTTGCCTTTTGCTGCAGCAAGAACATTTTAATTCTGCTCTTGTCCTTCCAGTAGTGCCGTTTCCAACAGCTTGGTGTGAGGGGGAGCACGAGTTGTGGCAGTGCCAGGGGAGGAGAGCGAAGTAAGGATTTCATCCTCTCCCCCTCAACAACCAAGCTGCTGATCCTGCAGCAGCACTCCTGCTTCTCGAGGCCTCTCTGGGTTACTCTGCCCCTGTGTTTGCTACAACCCAAAAAGTTGCTCAGGAGGAGCATTTGCAGAGGATGTCTGTGATAGAAGGGATGATTCAGTGTTAGGACTCCAGCGGTGTGAGAGATTTGGGAAGGAGGAGTGAGTCCAGCACCAAACAACATAAATGCTGGAAACAACGTGCCCAACAGCTTTGTGGTGAAGGTGTTTATGTGGCAGGGGGAGCCCTGGCGAGTCCTGCAGACTCCAGGCCACGCTAACATGGTTCTGTTTCTCACTAGTATGATTTCATCTCAGCTGTACTTTGGTTAGTTGGAGAAATGGAAGATTTTATGTCTGTCAGAAGGAGATTATTGGAAAGGAAATTTATGGGATTTGCTACATTTCTTCCAGTTATGGAGTATTCTTCAGTGGGAGTGCTGAGGTGAATAAGAAACACTTGCATGTGTGGTGGGTTGACTGTGGCCAGATGTCCACGAGGCTCCTTACCCACTCCCCATCCTCAACAGCTCAGAGGAGAAAATAAGATTAAAAAGCTCATGGGTCAGGATAAAGACAGGGAGATCACTATCTCCCATCACAGGCAAAACATACTCAACTCAGGGAATGTTAATTTATTGCCAATTACAATAGTGTTGGATGGTGAGAAACAAAGGCAAGAACTGGAACAGTCCTGCCCACCCCCTTTGCCAGGCTCAGCTCCCACATTCCCAGTTCCTCCACCTTGCCATGGGGACTGGGGAGTGAGAGGCTGCAGTCAGAGTGTGCATTTCCTTTCCACCACTCCTTCCTCCCCACATTTCTCCTTTGCTCCAGTGCAGGCTGCAGTCCCTACCTGTCAGGGGGTGCAGCTCCAGCCTGTTTTCTCCAGGAGCTGTGGTTGTTTCACATTTTTCCTTCCTGCCATGCTGGATTTTGCCTCTTGGCAGAGGTGCCACCACCTCAGACAGGTCCTGCTACGGGTCTGTGGTGGAGCTGGATGGAATCAGCCCAGGACAGACCCTCACCCTTCCCTGCAGCCCCCCAGCAGTGCCTGGTGCAGACACCTGATAGAGCCTGACAAAATTCACGTCAGACTGTGATCTGGAACAACAGCACATCCCATCCAGCAGGAATTCCTGCCAGGTTTAGAGCATCGTGTGACAGAGAAGGAGAGGGAAGGTCAGGCAGCCTTGCTTGTCCTGCCTCCCACCTGAGGCAGGAGACCTGAGTGCTAAAATTAGATCCACCTTTTCAGAAGTCTCTGAGTTGATGCACAAAGGCTGTTTGGGCATCTTGTGATCCTGCATGAAAAACTGAGCTTGTGCTTGGCTGATGTTTAAGGACTGATTTTGATTGAAAATGTAGTTGTACTTGTAATGTTCTGGCTGTGAAATGTGTTGTCTTTTACATGAATTCCTCAAGTAGGGACACATTTTTTACATGTTCAGGATCTTACATTTCCTAAATATGTTTTCTTAAGTGTGTTTTTTTGATTTTAAGTTGCCAGTAAATTCGTAACTGCTCTGAAGATTGGAAAGGCTGCTGTAGGGGACCTCTCTTCCCTGCTTCTCCAGAGGCTGAATCTTTTTTAATATTTGGGTGGTTTTGCCTATATTCTATTAATATTCATATCTAAAGTGTAGAAACAAGTGAGATGGTCTTGCCATCAAATGGTGGCCATCCTCTTGATTTTAATCGTGCATCCAAGACTTAAATAACATATCAAATTTTCTTGATATGTTGGCCTTTTCTGGCATTAGCCTTAAGCTTGCACAGCATCACATTTTTACCTTATTTATCTTCCAAAGGAAGTCACGTTCAGTTCCTTATGAGCCACTTGCCATTCCTGATGGTGATGGCAGCTCTGTGCCCAGGAAGAGCCTGGAGAGTGCAGGGCAGAGTTTGTCTGAGGAGGGTAAAGAATCCTGCTGTTCTCAGTGGAATTAGGTTTATTTTGAGAGGGATCTTGCTGCAGGTTTGCCTGTGGCTGCTAACAAGGTGGTAATGAACATATGCTGCTGGTGTTATCACACATATTAATGTGCCAGATGCTCTGGCAAACCAACATTTTGTTATGCTTTTTTTTCTCCTCAAGATAGCTTTACATTTATGTTTTTGTCCTGGGAAGGAAGTTAGAAAAGTGATTTGAACAGCAGTGAGCTCAGGAGAAAGAGCTCTATGTAAGCATTTTTATGTTTAACCTGACAAGCCGAAGTCTTGCCCCAAAATATTGTCTGCTACTCTACAAAGAAGCTGTCAGTCCTTCATTAATCATTTAGTGGTCCTTTAACTGCACAGTAAACAAAACCCACCAGACCTGTGTTGTCCTGCTTGCAGCCAATTCTCTTTTGCTCAACACCTCATGGAGAACTTGGTTTGAAACCCAGTCTAGCGACGTGCAGCCTTCCCCAGCAGACTGCTGTTAATGGCCCAGATGTCTCCTTAATGAAAGGGTTTTGTTGTGCCAACACGATGCTCTCTGTCTTTCCTCAAGTGGATGCATTCTGTGTTGATGCAAATACCATTACCAGAAGAAGTAGAATGGGATCTGCAGTGTTGTTGACTCTGGAACTCAAAATTTTGTAATTACTTTTGGCTTACGCTCTTAAAGGTTATTTCATATAGGGGTTTTTCAGCGTCACTGAAAATCAAGCTCCAAATGTTGTTGTGGGGGTTTTTTGTATTGCCTGAAGTGGCTGATACACCCTTGTGACTTCTGGAAGTGCAGTTTGGATTGTATTCTGCAAATTAAATGTTAGTAAAGAAGTAGCTGGGATGTGATTTGTTGAGGTGTTTTTCCCATGGTCTCCTGACAGGGAACAGTCAAGTGCTTAGATGTTGGTGTATTACTTATGCAAAAGGAAGTTAGAGTTTAGTTGCCAAAATCTGACTTCTTTAACTTGTGAGTTGACAGAATATAGGTATGCTTTGCCCTGAAGCCTTAGCCTAGAAGTTACACAGCAGTTCCCAACACGGTACATTTGAAGATTTCCAGGCTCACTTAAGTGCTGTCAGCCAAGGCTTGTGTTCAGTCTTAAGCATTTTTCGCTTCACTTAGGAGAGCCCAAAATAATCAGTTCTTGGAAAGGAAGCTGTGTTATCCTGACATGAGTTTAAAAGAAATATTACTCCCAGATTGCATATGTTTAAAATACACTTCTCAAATTTGCTCTGCTGAATGTTAACTTACAATGGCGAAGGTAAGTGACTGCGAAGATCATTTTCATGTTTAATTAGTTGTGTGCATGATTCATATGTGTTTTATTCTCATTTCAGTTTCTTGCCAGCCTTGTATTTTTATATTGCTGTAAATCTGTGTATTTGGAGGCAGTACTTGTGGAGTGATGGCCACCAGCTCTCATCTTTTTGAATGTACTAAGTGTATTTTTGATCTGAGGATTTTAACTCTCTAGATACTGACAAGTCATATTTATTTTTTCTAATACAAAAGAGATACAATCCTGTTGTCTTTAACAATGCATGTAATCTCAGAAGAATAGACCCCAATGCTTATCCTTTAAAAAGCTCCTCAGAGAAAGAAATTCTTGGAGGGAAGAACCTGCTAAGCTTTCTTTGGCTTAAAAATACTAGCAAGTACCCTGAAGCCAGCCACTGTGTCCACTGATACAGTGAGCAACCTCCCACCCATTCCTAAATGCTATTTAATTTTCTAGTTCTCTAGTTGAACTTTTTGGCTCTGTTTTTTACTGCAGTAGATGGCTGTCAAGCTGTAAGCAGAGCAAGAAGTAAACCCCCAAAGTGCTGCAAATACCTAAAGCAGATACCAAGTAAGAATTGCTCCAAAGTCTGCTCATGAGTAGAATTTATGGATTAAGGGGTGTGAGCAGAGTCCTCGAAGCCATTAAATTAATCTGTTTGTCAGTTAACATTATAATAGTAAAAGTGGTGCCAATTTCAGCTGCGTTGGAGTATTTAATTGTAATCCTGTGTTTACAGGGAAGTGCAGGTAGCTGTCACCTAAACAGGGGAGTAATTTGGGCTTGTGTTTCGTGGCAGTAGAACTGCAGTGACACCATGGGCAGTGGGACCCTCCTGTAGCAGTGGTGTTGGTGGGTCACAGGTGTGGTTCCCAGACTGGGTTAATCTCCATGAGAGCTGGGTCCTGTTCAGCCTGGCTGAGTGTTCCTGTCTCCTCCTCCTCTTGGTGCCACTGGATGTGCCACAAGCTGGGTGGACTCACTGATCCAGCTGAGTAGAAAAACAGGAAAAGTGAGTGTGTTGGTCAGACTTGTGTGGCTGCAGGAGGTTGTGGCTGGCCCAGGGACCGGACAGGGTTGTATCTTTGGTCAGTAATAAAGTCTCTGAATGCTTACAGTCATTAAATGCTAATCAAATCCAATGATGATGATACAGTTTTGCAGTTACCTTTGATAACTGAACTTCCAGGCAACAATTTGGGAAAGAAGTCAATTTGCAAGTAGTCATTGTAGCTGTTGAGAAGTGATCAGCTTAATACTTTAGTTTAGGGATTCTTTTTCATGTTCTCTTTTATTCACTTAATTTATGAAATTTCGGTCCTTACCTGGCTTGAACTTCCAACACCATGTGCCAAGTCCTGTCCTGTTCCTTCACCTCTTTCCCAGTGGCACTTTTAGGTAGATATTTTTGAAATGTGCATCTTAAACACATTCCAGAGGAAAATGTGAAGTTTACTGCTGCTTTCTTTTGTAACAGCCAGAGAAGCTGGAAGAGAATCATGGTTATATATTGAATGACAGGAGTGCTTGCCCCAGTCATAGGAAGCCCAGGATGATTTCCTCCAGGTGCAGGCTCTGTGTGACATCCTCAGTGTGTAATATTAACACACTGATCCTTATTTAATTCCCATTTGGAATCTTGTCAGAAGTGACTTGCCCAAAATCTAACACCATGTTAGCAGGACAGTGATGAAAACCAGGTATCCTTAATTTCTGGAGTCATTGGTGCATTACCTACTTAAAGACCTCACTGAAATGAGCTGTAGCAATCCCAGTTTTTTGGTTGCAATTTGTAAATTGTATTTTAAAATAGCATTATCTCTTCCTTCAAGTGGGATTGATAGGATTGACTGACAAATTATTTTAATTACTGAATGTAAGTTGCATGTATACAAGAACTTCTCTCTGACAAAAACATATTAAATCTTGGCTCTTGGTACAAACCAGCTCAACTTAAATTTCACAGCTTGCTGCCAACAGCTGCCTTACTAAGACACAGTGCTCATAATAAATGAAATTTCGTGAAAAAGAAAAATGAAAACTTTGTTCCAGCTGGATTGTAAAGGCAGTTGGAGCATTTCTTTCGTGCATATAAAGCTGCCATCCACATAAACATTGCAAATTAGTTTTTCATTTTTAATAATCAGCATCAGACCTTTTCTTATTATTGAGGCAAATGCAAGCTATTAGAACCATACCATTTCATTCAATGTCCATTAGCTATTGAATCCTGTCCACAGTTAAGTGTTGGAGTGTTTGGGGAGAAACTCACCTTTTAGTTTCAGGTTTTCAAGTTTCTGACAGCCTACTTGGATGAAGACCCCGACATGAGCAGGCTGCTCTGGCCCTGCTTGGTAGCACTCAGAGGGGTGGTAGTTACATCATTTGTTCTTGGAGCTGTTGCTGTGCATTGTTGAAAGCCCTGCAGCTGGTGAGTGCTTGCCCGGACTACCAACAGGAATCTCAGCTGAATTATCACACACCCTCCCTGCACATGGAAGAGATTAATTCTTATGGCCACAAACAGAATGAACCCTTTGTACTTAGTACCATAATGTAAGTTCATGCTGAAATGCAGTGCCAGTAACCAACTCTTTAACCAATAAAATCACAGTTCTAATAACCATGTGTTTTTACAGCATCCTCATCCCAAAGGATCAAAGAAACATTGATTTATTTAGCTTTGGGTCCCATCCCCTGTTGTTCTCACTCCTTCCCCTTGCTCCCCATGAGCTCAAAAGAGCCATATATGAGCTGAAACCCAACTGTTGGTGTGCAGTGCACAGCAGGGAGGGACACTCTGCAAAACCACACGAGGACATTTTAGCCAGCAGCAGTGACAGGCTGTGTTGTGGGCAGACAGAACACAAACACGAGAGCCTGCTGTGGCCAGGGGTCGATATCCACATGTCCAAACTGCTGTAAAGCCCTTTATTGACAATGAATGGATGAGCAGTTTAAACATTCAACCTTTTTTAAAAATTACACTGCATGGGGTGTACAGTTTTTCCTCTGTATAGAAAAGTTTGTTAAAGACAGAGCTGATCTCTCCAAAACCTGGTTGAGGATGCCATGAGCAGTGTTAGCTCAAGACACTCGAGCGGAGAAGTGCTGCTCTGAGTGCCTGAGGAAGCAGGCATACCTTGTGCAGTTGAGGTGCAGCAAAATTTTGTCCTTTAGTTAGGAAAAGGTGAATAAAGCTGTCAAGGAGTGTTGCCACCCCATGGCTGAGCTGTTGGCAGTGCGATCGTGTCCCCTGGTGCACGTGTGTGCCAAGTCATGGTGTCACATCTCTGCTGAGCAGTCCCTGGGAGCTCTCAGAACTTCCTACCCCGAGGGTTTCCACAGTTGCAGGACTGGTTGGAGTTCCTTATCAAAAGGCAAGCTCAAAACAAGAAGGTTTCTGGAAACTTGAGTTGACAGAACTATTCAGTGGGCAGTACTGCGTCTCCTTTACAAAAAGGTGTTTTGTGGTTCAGACATTATATGGTGGTTGTTGATTACAGCTACAGGTAGAGGTCCAAGACCTACTGTGAATGTAGATGTAAGTAAGGTGCTTCTTGCCTCATGATATTTATTTATTATGATCAGAGAAAAAAACCAATGTTGACACAAGATACGAATTGCCATGACCAGGTCATTATTTTGTTGAGAAATAAACCAAATATTTGGGGTTTGCCTCTGAATTACAGAGCTTTAGAAATATTTAGTAATTCCTAATGGCTAAACATTCTACTTTTAAACCTAAAAATCTTGCTTCTGACTAAAAAAAATTAAAATTATTTTAAAAATAGAACCTGTGGCTGAGCACCTACAACTTTCACTGTTTTAAATGTTCTTCCATCCCATCTTAGATGAGTTCGTGATGTAGGTTGTATGCAGGCCTGTGGGTCTATCAGAACTGGCAGTTTGTCAGGGAAACAGAAATTGATACACTGCACAAAAACCCTGTCAGCAGCTGGAGAACAATCTTATTCTGCCTTAATTCCTACTCCAGGATATTTCTGTTGTCACCTTGAGCTGTGCCTTGTTTGCATGTTTACTGCTGCCTGGGGCCTGTAAAGTAGGGATTGCAGCATAAATTTTTGTTACCAGGCAGCGTCAGACCATGGTGGGGGAAGAGAAGGATTAATTATGAGTTTCTGTGCTCAAGACTCTGTTTCTTAGGTGTTTATGGAAAGAGAAAGCCCCAAAATGTTCCCACTTTGTGTCTTTGTAGATGAGAATGGCAGGATTACTTACATATGTCCGTTTCTAGGGAGAGAATAATTCTTGGAAGTATTTACAAATGAGAATGATTGAGTATCTAAAACTGTTCCCAACACATAGTACAAATCTTTTTTTGACATTTGATCTATACTGTTCATAGATCTTTTATATACACAGAGGGATTTACTGCTTTGTAATCAAGCTGCTGAAGAAAAACGTTGTCCTTTTATTCACTGGGGATGACTGTAACAAATTAAAATGGTTTCCCATTAGCCTTCCCTACTTAGCTGAACCACTTAAAATTACTTGGGACTTTGCCCTTTTCCGACCTCCTCACCTTTGCTCAAACATTTCTGCTTCCAGGAGTGCAGCAGTGTTGGTCCCACAGCCTCACCTCTGGACTGGAGTTAAAATTCATTTTGGGCTGGAAGCAGAGAACCAAGCCAGAGCCCAGAGTGAAAAGAAATGTTTGGTTTTTAAAGCCACGTTCACAGCAGGTCTCTGGCGTCCTAGGTTGCTGATAGTGTCAGGAGCTAATTGCAGCTTGATTGCATGTGTATTCTTCAGTCAGACTGAGCATGCAGATGAAGATAGGTTGTTTTGATTTTAGGTTTTTGTGGGCTCTTGGGTTGGTTTGTTTGATTTGTTTGTTCGTTTTATTTCTCCTGTGAGGTTTCTGTGGCAGTAATGGTTTTACCAGCTTGTGGGCAGAACTGTGGAGGTGAAATAACCAAACCTCTGAGGCTTGTCTGAGCACAAAGTACATGCAAATAAGTAGATGTAAAATTCTCTCTTTCTCCTGTTAAATGCAACCAGAGTTACACTGATTTACAAAACAAGCTGTAGGTTTGAAACTCCTTTTCTGTGAAATGTACAAGTCTTGTTTTATAACTGACAATGCCCTAATGCGAAATGCACACACATTAATCAGTTTTTATGATAAAGTGAAAAGAAAGCCACAACAGTATTTAGGCAGAATATCTGCAGGTCAATTCCAGATTATTATTTTCAGTTATGACAGGAATGGAAGGTCTAGATTTCCAAATACTGAATTCCCAAATCTTGTTTGCTTCTGCCTGTTCCTTCTCTTTGTACCCAGATTCTAAATTCAGGTTTTATAATTCTCACTGGCTTGTAAGAGTAACTTGGAGGTGATGTGAGGTTGTTTTAGTGCAATGTCATAACCTGGAGAGCCTGAGAGAAGATGCCACACATGGAACAGGGCAGAGAAATACATGGCATTACTGAGGTGCTCCTTTGAAATATTTTAGTGATACAGATGTGCTTGAGGAGTGGACAGAGGAATAGTGATGGGACTGAGAAGTTTTTACCAAATAAAAATCACTTGTTTATGCACAGAAGTCTGACCAGATTGACTTGTTTCTGTGCCAGGAAGGAATGCAGGGCAAGCCTGGAGTGACCCCAGGTTTGTGGTGTGCAGGGTGGTTCAAACATCTGACTTTGGAGGCACCACGAGTGGCAAACCCCCCTGGCTAACCCTGATGGATGGCAGGCTTGGTAATGCCTACAAATTAATGCCTTGTTATACAGACAGCCAAGCTGGATAGAGCTCCAGCTGTGGCTCAGCACACCCCGACTGAGACAGGGAATGCACTGGGGAGAGAGGCAGCCACACCCTCTGGAAACGCCACGAGGGAAGGTGGCAGCGGGAAAACAAATGGCACTCAGCAGAGGTGTCCTGTGGTAGCCTTCTCTTACAGGAATTAGTAGCTAATGCCAGCCCTTAAAATTCAGGAAAAGTTCCATATGAACCCCAACTATTCCAGTTTTGAAGTGTTTTTGTTAAGCAAAGACTGACTTATCAGAACAAAAAGAGCAGCTGTAGGATTCTTGGCTGGTCGTAGTGAAGATCTCATATCTTAAATATTTTCAGCTATCTGTGATTATTCCACATAGGTAAAAATAACTTACAGTCTGCATAAATGTGGAGAATGAACACAAGGGAACACAAGCTGACTGCAAATGTTGCTTGTAAAAGAAAAACACAATCTGTATGTCAGTGATCAAAGTAATAAAATCATAGCTGAGGGCCGTTGGGTATCACTGGTGTTTTCTGGTCAAGAGGATGCTGGGATTCAAGTAACTTTTGGGGTATTGTGGGTTTCAGGTGAGTTGTACAGCATAGGCAATGTCTGGCAAAGAAATATGAAAAACTACTGAAGTTTCTGAGATTATATTTGGATTCCCTACTCTTGTGTCTTGGGCCCTTGGGGTGCCAAGGACAATATTTTGAGCAGTTGAGAAAAGGAAACGTTCCCTAATTTTGCAATTGCTGGTGAGCACTTGCATCCTGGGAGGAGAACAGACCAAACAGAGTGTTTGCCTAGTGAGGCTTGTCTCTGCTCCAAAGCACACTCTGGGCTTTTTACATATGGAAGTATGCAAGAATTCATAACCTGACCCTCTGTTTTATTTGTGTGTATACATAACCTGCAGTTCATTACAGAAATCCTTGCCCCTGCCCTGTCTGGGAGTGATGCAGAGTAGAGAATGGCCTTAGAAATTGCAAGAGGATTCATACAAAACCACGGGCTTGAAAGAGCTTATCACTGGTGAGAAAATGATCTCTGGCATTTCATAAATCATCAGCAGGACTAACGTGCTGTTTGGAGATTTGTACCATTAGCAGATTAATCATGTTCAGGAACACTGGGGTAGCAATGTTGGATGAGACTGTGCAACGCCTCTCTGCCAAATAAACTGCAGAGAGAGGAGCCTGGGGGATGGGAGGTGGAAAGGAGAAGCCAGGCTCAGTTTTCACATTACCTCAGTGGTGTCCTTGATACAGTCTTGAAAAATGTCAGTCTTTGCAAACTGTTAAACAAAATGACAGTGAAAAGCTTCTTAGCAACTTGCCTTGCTATTGGCAGAATATGGAGTGATTTCTGCTTCTGATACCTTTAGTGTCAGTCCTCACAAGAATTATCCATGGGTGTTTTCTCAGTTGCCTCCCAAGTCTGTCACATCTCTGATGTCCTCCAGCCCTGGAGTTCACGTGGTCATCAAGAAGAGTGGAGGTGTTAGGAGGTGCCACAGGAAAACCTCCTTTTGGAGTGAAGTTCCCCTGGAATTCCACCCACCTGAGTACTCATGTCAAAAACCATGAAGCTTTTCTTGGCGTGAACCCAAAGTTTTGGTGTAACCAAGGGTAATTTTGCCAGGCTTTCTAGAATTTCGTTTATATGCTCAGTTATTAATAGATTCTTGTGGTATTCGTGCAGCTGTTTTTCCCTTGAATTCACCAAACCTGACATTTGAATTCTAACCCAAATAGCAATATTTACCATACACTGCAGTCTCAAATGCATACTTAGATGTAAATTTCTGTACAGCTAAGGATGCTGTTTATCCCTCTGCTTCTCTGATGTTACCTCCTTTTCCCTTTAAAAAATAAATACAAGTATATACCAGGAACCAAAAAAAGTGTTGGGCTGTTAAATCATGCCAATTTTCAGTTGCTGTGTGTAGCCTGCAAATTCCTTTCTATAGCAACGCAAAAGACCAATAATCCCACTCTGTGTATAGATATTTGATAAACTGACTTGTATAGAGCCTTTTTGTGGCTTTTTTTCTTTGACTCCACTTTTTTATTAACCAGACTGGAATGCTTCCACTAAGAAGCAAAGCAATTAATTTCAGCATCCTGGAGCCAGGACTGTATTTTGGGGGTTGCCATACATTGCATTAATCTAGAGATCACCACTGCTCATTCAGTGTTCTGGTATAAGTCAGATAACTACAGTTAATGTCTAAACCCTTGGCATAAATCTGCTGTTTCCAGACAGCTGTTAGATTAGTTATCTTAATTTTTCTGCTGTGCCAGTGGATGCCAGCAAGTTCCAAATTTAAATGCTTTTTAATGCTCTGTGCAGCACTGGACACATTTTATAGAGCTGAGTAGGAGATATGCTATATTGTGTGTAATAAACTACTCTTTAAAATATCCATGATTCAGCTGCTTGCATGGAAAAATGTCTGCTTAGCTTTGAGAAAAGTCTTAACTCTTACAGCTTTCACTGTCAGGCTGTTGCTCTTAAAACTTGGACTTTTGCTTAAGGTGTGTGTACGTGCCTTTTAAATTATTTGTCCCACGTATTTACTGGCAAAGTGGTATGTGGCAGGACGAGGAAAATGCTGCCTTTTTCAATTAGATGTTGTTAACATCTCTCCAACAAGCCAGAAACTCGAGTTCTTGTGGGCAGTCCACAAGAATTAGAGGGAAATAGATGGAGTGTAATTCTAGCAGAAACTTGTTTTGTTTGTTTAGAAATTGTACTGAAAGTTTTTGTGGGTTTTGTTTGGTTTTTTTGTTTTTTTTTTTTTACCCAGTGCACAGAAAGGTTACAGAAATTATGTTTTTCAGTCGAACTCCGTAGCATTTCAAAAGGTTTTTCTCAGGCCCACATCCCAGGAGCTTTTTACTTCTGTGCCACACACACTTCTTATTTTGTGTTATTTTCTCACTGATTTTTGTCTTTCTCAGCTTTCACCCCACTGGCACACGAGCACTAACGAAGCAGTTCCTGGGTGAGTTTAGGGGTTCTGGCACGTGTTGTCCTCTCCTGTGAGACCCTGCAGTTTGGACTCTTTGTACCCATCTACTCTGCACTATCCATTGCTGAAAATGCTCCCTAAGAACCTTCAGGAACTGTGTTAGAAGTGCAGGATGCAGGATTTTAAGACATCAGATGACCCCCCAGTGCCAGTTTGTGATTAGAAGCTGAGCTAAAGCAGAGCCAGTTCTCTTAATTGCGGCATTTCAGTTCTGTGCTTAAATTTGCAGCTGAACTGAACAAATCCAGTTGTTGGGCTCCTAAAGCATCAGAACCCTCCA
The DNA here is from genome assembly GCA_013398075.1 of Notiomystis cincta. Taxonomy (NCBI): domain Eukaryota; kingdom Metazoa; phylum Chordata; class Aves; order Passeriformes; family Notiomystidae; genus Notiomystis; species Notiomystis cincta. The sequence goes on from VZRX01010551.1 coordinate 170,647, forward strand.
AGCAGGCACACAGGCAGTCTTTGTGATGACAGCCTGTAAAACCAGCAGCTGCCCAGGGGTTAGCACATTTGGTCATGCTTCGTGTGAACCACGGCAGGACATGTGCAACAGAAGATGCACAAACCTGGCACCTACTGCTGCAGACAGGAGCACACCAACTGCAGGGAAATGACTGGGATGGAAGAGTTGCACAGCCAAATGTGAATTAAAGGGAAAATTTAACCATGCAGAGGGATATTGTGTGGTCTAGGAGGGAATAGGAATGTGAGACTTCGGCTGCTGTTTGGTTCTGACAACTGCAGGCAGTGCCTGCTCCCTGCACAGGCACAAGAGCAGAGAAAGGTTCTGAAGTGGTAAGCAAAAGTCAGAAATGCTCTGGTTTTGTGGCATTTTTCGTAGGTGTAGGGCTGCTTTTCTGTCTTTGATGTTGATGTAGATGTATTTTTCTCCCTCGTATCCTTGTGCTGACTTACCTGAGTGCAGCACGTTGTCGTCATAATTTTGAGTTCAGCATGCTCAGTAGTGGAAAAATGCAGAAACCCCTGTTTTACAGTGGAGGGGAATAGAGGCAATCAGCATAAACAGGGGTTGGCTTTGTAAACTATTCTGGTAGCAGGAAACCTGTGACTTGACACAGGAGTGAATCTTAAAGCTTTCTTTATGAGAGTCCTGGCCACTGGACCATGGCATCAAATCTGCCATTTCTGACAATTTCACTGGAGAGAAAAATGTAAATTGTTTTTCTAATAGCAGTTCTATTTGTGGTAGTGTTTTAAGATGGATCTCTAATTAGTGGATGTGGGAAATTAATGTAGAACTGTAACTTGCTTGAGCTCAGATACCTTTCCTCCAATTTTTTTATTACTCCTGTATATGCACTAATGAAAAAAAATCTGAAATTAGGTACAGTCTCCTTTTTCCTTGTTTTTCACTAGAATTATCAGATTTTCTGTGAAGGGGAAAAAGAAGTGAGCTGCTGTATTTCTTTTGGAAGCCAAGCACTGCATTGGTATATTTTGCACCCTTGATTTTATTTTTTAACTTCTGGTAGCTCATTGCTGCAATCAGTTGGAGTCAGCAAGAGCATCTTTGCAAGCTGCTTGTGAGTGAATTGGACATATCTGTGCCATCCTGGAGTAGCTGGAGGGAGGAAATGACTTTGATTCTTTTGTCTGTAGTGGAAGTTATTCCATAAAAGTGTCAGAGAGAAGCTACACTGAAGGTGATGAGCTGAAGTTAATCCAATGTCAGGAAACACATCCACTGTTGAACAAGGCTGTCAGGCTGCTCTTCTGGGCTGTGAAAAGGTGAGGGCCTTTGAAGTCCCATGTGTGCAAGAGAAATTTGCCTTTAAGCTAGGGAAATTGCAGATCAAATCTGAGTTTTAAGTCTGAAGCAGTCACCTGTTTGTGGTCATTTTAAGTTGCCCTCCGGTTTTGGATTTGACAGGATTTTTGAAGAATTTGAAGCCATAGGAAAAAAGGTTAGGTCATAGTAATCAGATCCTATTTTTTTTAAATTTTGTTTGATTTTTGGGAGTGGGGGAAAAAGTGCATTCTTACTTTTCATCTATTCCTTAGTAAGCTGCAAAAGGAGTCTAATTTCTGTGTGCCTCCCTACACAAACACCATGGTGCCTATCCTGTTAGGAGTGCTTGTGGGTACTATTGATGAAAATTACTGATTGAAATCTGCCTTGATTGTTCTTATATTTTACTGCTAACCAAGTGGCAAAAAGCTGTTACAGCACCATAGATGCTTCTGATGGGTGAAGGTCATCCCTTCTTTGAGAGGTGGTGCTTGAAGAATTTTTAAATTTAGTGAAATTTAGGATGGAAGAAAGAGGATTTCTGCTAGGTAATGAGGGTTTTTTAAAAAAATTAAGTAGCAATTGAAAGATGCTGCTATTACACAGCTGTCTAGTTGTCTGTGTGAAATAAGCTGGTGGCATCTGTCCAGTTGCAGGCAGATGTCCACATCACAAATCATCAGACTCCTTTTATAGAGCAGAGAAAATCAGCCCACGCTCTTTCAGTTCAATCCAGGAGGGATACAGTGAGGAAACCTTGCTTTTCTCTTCTGTTCCATCTGCATTTAGAGAAGAAAAACACGCATATGCATCTCCTTCCAGAGAACTGTTCCAGCATCACTGAATAGGAGCAAATGTCCTCCCGGGAAAGCATTAACTGAAAAGTACTGGAAAGAGAAATTTGTTGAGACAGATGTGCTCTTGTATAGATTAAGTATTTTTCTTTGAATAATCTAGTGGAACTTGCAGTTGTGCATGTTAATTCTCCTGGCTGACAGGTAGCTGGCTGGTGGGTTTTGTAGGCTCAGTTTGGTGTGATGGACAGATGAAAGGCACTGTTATGTTACACTTTGGTCCCTGCTACTGCTCTGATTTTGACTTGCCATTGTAAAACTCTTCACTTTTCATACATGAGAAGGTGTTAGATTAAGTGCTTGGCTAATGGGCATCTTTGTTCCAGTAACAAACTCGGGGTCTCTTTCAGCACTTTTCCATTTACTGCCTTGACTGCTGTTTATGGCAGCAGTGGCAGGAGATATGGCTGCCAAATTTATTTTAAAGATCATGGTGTTTGGTGCCAACTCTAATCTCTCTTGGTGCCAAACTTGGCTCCAGCAGCAGTAGCTCTACATTGTTATTCTTGTGTAACAGTTGCATTACATCATGGTGAAAGGAGGAAAAGAGATTTAAAAAATTTCAGTTATTCAAATGCAGTATTCACAGTGGGGAAAAACAAGACAGAAAACAAAACTCCTGCAGTTCAAATGTCAGTGTCCCTCTGTACATTGTTAAGTTGAGGCCTGTTTAATGTCATAAAATGGCACTTTTGGGAAGTGTTTTTCAGATCAGATTTTTCAAAGGAAAGCAGGGACATTTGTGTGCATGGCATTGGGTGGTGCATTTGTTCTGCTGGGGGTTTTCACTACCGTGCTGTCCTGCAGAGTGGCAGTGGCAGGATGGCAGGATCTCTGTTACTCCTTCTTGTTAATATCCTCTGCTTATCCCTGTAAAATTTCCTTCTCTCTGCCTTGAAAATGAACCTAACAGCTTTGGGAACTTGGGCCTGGGTTAATTTTCACCTGGGCTTAAAGAAAAATGCTTCAGCCCATTGTCACACCAAAACTCTTGGGAAATCAGACCTTGGCCCACCTGAACATACAAAGTGAATCACGCTGTCCCATTTGTTATTCCCATGTTGTTATTTTAGCCTGACTTTCAAATACCCACAGAAACAAATATTAATGGAGTTAATACCAAGGAAAACATTGTGAGCATTTGCTCTGAGTAGATTCCTTTTCCCCTTGGCTGTTTCCACACTATTAATTGGTATGAGTAACAAATTAAAGTGCAGTTTGCTCAAGCATTGCTTCTGATTATTGTCCTTTTTTCTCCTAACATCCCCAAGATAAATAGCAATTACATTGTGCTACTTTGCTCACTGCTGTTGTGCTGTAGCTCTTTAAAACAGGAAATCTGCTGCACTTTTATCTATAGGCTGCCATTGCGAGCTAATCTCTTGATTCAGAGTATCTCCTTTGAGTCTTCCAGTTTTAGATACAGGAACAAAAAATTTGACATTTCAGTATTCCTACCGGTGAGGTAACCAACTTTCCTTGCAGAAGTGTTTTTCATAATGACATTTGATTTTTATCTTATTACGTGTCAGAAACAGAGGGAAAAGATGCCTTTAGTGATATCTGTGAAGAGGAGGGAAGGATAACTTCTGAAAGTTCAGCTGAATGACAGCTTTTCTTCCAGGACTATCCTCTGCTCTTCTCAAAGAGAAAGGATTGTGTCTAAGGGAATGTTGATGAATTTGATTTATGTAACAACAATATTCACTAAATCCAGATTGGTAACCTGACTTACATGATATCCAAACAAGGAAAGTATGTCAGAGTTCAGCTGGATTTCCTCATCCAGGCCATGCATTTGGGAAGCAGCTTTAGGGTTAAATGGTATTGAACAAGCACCTGCATTTGCAGTAGTGCTGGACAAGCTTTGCCTACAGCATTTGTGGAGAACAGTGTGTTCAGCAGCATCAAAAGGAGGGGAGCAGTTCTTGTTAGATTATGAGGATTAACTGGTTTGACTCAACATGTTTGAGGATAACCCAGCCAGAAACTCATGGTTGATCACAGAAGGGTCTGAACTTTGTGAATCTGATATTGCCATAAATTGTAGCACTAATAGAGCAGTTCTGTTCAGAAGTGCCATAGTCTTATCACCATCACTGCTTTTTTATTGATAAGGAAAACGAGGCAATCAGAGATTCTTTCAACCTTCTACACACACAACAGACCTTTCTCTTTGCTGTCTACTCTGCTCAGAGAAAGTCTGACTTGAGGGATTTAACCAAGGAGAGGGTACGTCATTCTCACTCCAGCCTCACCTGTGCTGTTATGCTAGACTTCTCCCTCACATCCAAAGTCCTTTTGCTAACTTGCATTTCATAGTTCTTTTCCCATAGCTCTTTCTGAGTTATTATTCCCCAAGTGCTCCTCCTTTACAGGCTGAGAACAGAGGTGCTGACACAGGCCTGTTATAAAGGGGCAGCCCTACCTTTCTTAGTGGGTTGCTGGAGCCATTGCAGGACTCTGACAGGTTTGAGAAGTAAATCAAAATGGTGAAGAAATTCTCATAGTCTGGGAATGGAGAGATTTTGGACCAAAAATGAGTGAGAGAACATGCCCTGAAGGACAGCTCTCGTGCCTCGCCTCCTTCTTGGCTGTCTCATGTTCATGTTGGTCATTATTCATTGGCATGGATATCAGTACTACAGCAGTGTAACAGATTTCACCTCAATATTTCAGAGCACTTTCCAGCCCCTAAAAAGAGCTTAATTGGCAATTTATATTGTAGTTCCCAGTTTTACAGAGCCCTTAATGTAGTCCTGAGAAACTTGCCCAGTCCTGTAGCGATTGGAAGAACTCAGTAGGAGCTGCTCTGTGTTACTTCAAGGTAAACTGCAGCCCTAGGGAAAATTATGTATATATATATATATATAAAACTTTTGTTATTGCTGTTTCTGTAGTGCTGCAGCACCTAAAGGTCTCACAGAGAGTAGGACACCTTTGCACTGGTGAATGCTTCACATGCATGGAAGAGGATGGAAGAGGAACACTTGTCCTGCAGCATCTCTAGGGAAGGCACACAGAGGTCAGGAAGCGCAGTGGTGGCACAAAGGACTTGCCCAGGGATCAGCTGAGTTAGCAGGGGCAGAGCAGGGAGAAACCTCCAGGTTTTCTGAGCCTCAGACCAGGGTTTGATCTGCTGTTTATGATAGAATTAATCTCCTTGTGTGCTCTGTGAGGGCTGTTCTGTGTGAGCAAGCACCACTTTTTCCTGCACGCAGTTACCTGTGGATTTTAATAAGAGTATTACTTCTCAAGAGGCATGGGCAGGTGTTTTCTAATACATTGATTTTTCTGTGGGAACTTCATAGAATCATGGAATGGTTTGGATTGGAAGGGACCTTGAAGGTCTTCTCATTCCACCCCTCTGCCATGGGCTGGGACACGTCCCACTGGACCAGGTTGCTCACACTCTGAGGGCTGGGGCAGCTCCATGAATGATGCATCACCGCCTTTTGAATGAAGAGTTTTTTGTTAGGATGTGGGTGGTAGAAATGTCCTAAACTTTCTGGAAAATGTTTCCCCTTGGCACTCGTTCCAGCTAATGGCCAACTTTCCCTGCATTGAACAGTGACAGAATTCCTGTTGCCCTGAAGCTCCAGCTCTGTGAGGTGCCTTCCTTCCCAAGCCCTCTGCAACTCCTGATGATTTGTCTTGTCCTGCTGCATTAAGTAGAGTTTCAGGGAAGTTATTACTTGCCACATTGAAGGGTTAGTTTTACAAAAATTATTGCCTAAAAGTAGTTTCTCTCCTGCCACTGGAGTCAGGGCAGGTGTGCCCAAGGCTCCACTGGTAGGCAAGGAAAGCTCTGTTTTCTGTTGGCAATTTTTCACTATTTTTGAAGCAGATTTTTTTTTCTGTGATGTTCAGTGCTTTATTGTCTCTGCTTCATCCTGGTGTGGTAGAGCTGAAGTAGTTTCTGGATGCTTAATTTTGTTTATGTAATTGCTTTATGTTACTGTGTATTGATGCAAATCTTTTACAAAATAAGGCCCTGCAGACACACACACCCAAGGATGAGTTTTTTGCTGGTAAGACCAGACTTTCATCATAGATGCTCCTCTTTACTCACCATAATATGTGAGGGGAATAAACTCCAATGACTTATATCTATAATATTTATATTTAAGTATGTTTTTAGCCCTTGTGATTCTGAGGAGAAGGAGGAAAAAAGTGTAGTTCTTCAAAGTGGAAAGAGGTGCCTAAACAGTGACAAATGTTATGAGCTGGACTCTGCAGCCCCTGGTTTGGGAAGCCCCAACTCTGGAAGCAGTTATTTTGCATTATGGGCCCCGATTCTGCAGCAGCTGGAGTGGTTTTCTGCAGTCACATGCAGCCCTTGCATGCCTGGGGGATGTGAATAGGAAGAGGTGTGATGAGATTAAAAAGCTTGTGAATGTCAAAGAGGAATGTGGAAGTTGAAAGAGGTTATTTATGTACATTTGTATGTATGCATACACATACAATTTTATATTTCAAGTAACTGTAGGCTATAAGCTCCTAGTGTTTCTCTATCAGTGTAGCCTGTTCTGTGTGGTACTTGCTTGTTCACAGTAAGAGAGCTGAGTAATTTTATGCTTTGGAAAATAATACCCTTTGCAAGCATTGCACCACTTAACAAACAGATCCAACAGACCAAAAAAAGGCATTGTGAAAAATTCTACTTTGTCGTTTTGACTTAGAATAAGTGAAATATTGTTGTTGAAATGAATTTTAAAAGACCCAGTGGCTCCAGCCAGTGTCATGATGTATTTCTGGTCAGGCTGCCAGGTTGGAGGTCTGTGGTGTGAAGCCCATCATGAGCTCACTGGAATGTTCAAGCTGCCTCTCTGAGTGTGCTTTCAGAATGAATGCTGAAGGTGCCTTATCTTGTGTGGTTTTATGTGCACTGAATCCCCTTTGCTGTGGATTTACATTTTCTGCACAGCCAGGAGAGGCTGCTGCTTCCCCTGCTCTGTCTTCCTTCAGTCTCTTCCAGCTCATCCCCCTTTTTCATCTCTGTCTCCTCCAGGTCTGCAGGGAGAGATCAGGAAAGCAGCACATGGAGAAGGCAGTGAAGGAAGCCTTGCTAGGAGGAGGAAGAACATTTGTCTATATGAACACGCTCTACCTTTTTTTTTTTTTTTAAATTAACATGTCTGAGACAAAAAAGAAACAGTGTATATAAAGAAAATTCAATGAACAGCAGACTGGAATAGCAGGTGATGAAGCCTGGTGAAGCAAGTCAGTGCTTCTGGAAATTCAGGACTTCCAGGGAAACAAGGCATGCAATTATTTGTGCTAGTTCCAAGCACTCAAAAATCTTAAGGCTGACCTTCCTTCCCAAAAAAAAGTGAATTTGGCTCAAAAAATTCATGAGACAGGAATTTTCATCTGGTTTTTACTGTCTGGTCTATGGGTTAGAGCAAGACAGAAAACTTCCAGTGAAAGTAAAATTTTGATAAAAAGACTGTCTAATTTAAAAAAAAAAGACAAAACACAGAAACCATGTGGGGAAAGATTTTAAAGCTGATGGAATACTTTGGTTATTTTTAAACAATAGTGGTTTCAGAAGTGTGAAAGAATTGGTCTATTTTGTTATTTTTTCTCAGTTATTTTTCTTAAACTTGTTTAGAATTAACACTTCTTTTAAAATAAAATTTTGAAAATGTGAAGCCAAACCATTTTTTTCCTTATCTATCACAAAACTTTTGTCTTGTTTCTCTTGGTTCCATCCTTAGCCTGAGATGATTCGTGCTGGAGGCTAATGCAGCTCTGTACCCCCACCCCAGGGGCTGTGCTACAGCCCTGTAAAGGAGTCTTCTTTCTTTTGTGTCTGAAACAGGCTGGGCAATGATAAATCCAGACAAGTACTGCTGCTTTTATTGTGCAATTACATCAGTAAAAAGCAGCTCTCAGGAATATAAACAGCCTGAGGCTCCTGCCCTGCAGGTCACCTTGAAAGGATATCTTGTCATCAAGGCTGTGCTGTCACTCTTGGACATGAGCATTAATGCCAGCCCAGGTTTAACTTTATGCCTGTTCAGGCTTTTCCTGCACACATCTATCAGATGTACTTGTGGATGAGCTAAGACTCATTATAAAAGAGAAAATAGGGTCATGGTTTTCACCTGCTGAAGCATTTTTGAGTTTTTGAAATGGAACAAAGAATCTATTATAGATGGAGAGAAGAATGTCCAAACAGTGTGGGGAGGAATGTACTGACAGAGGAAATGAAATTACTTTCCTCTGCTTTGGAAATGTGTGGATAGAAGTAGCCAAAATCTCCAGTGTGGGAGATTCCCTATGATTATACCATGTGGAAGGTGGCTGCAAGATAATACTGTTTTCTTTGCTTATGAATGATTCCTTTATTTTCATACAGGAGCAAAGTAAAATGGGGAGCAGAATTTCGCAACCAAAAGTCCTGGCAATGCTGACTAAGCTACTATGCTTCCCATGGAGTTAAAACAGTAGAAGTCTTAATTCCCAATGAAAATTAATGAGGCATAGCAGGTGCTTTTGAAAATTTTATCCATATGGGAAAAAAAATTAATCTTGTATTTCCTAGGAATGAATTAAACCCAAACTTTTTAGGACTGGGATGGGTTTTGTTTGTTTTCTCTGAATCAGAGAGTGAGAAAGCCATCTTCAGATTTTTTTTTGCGTGTGATTTCACTTCTGAAATAAACTGGGGAATCAGGCTGTCATCCTTGTAATGATGAGTACCACTGGAGTCATAAAGCATTTCTTAGCAATCTGCACCATTTTTTAGGAGGAGAGAAAGATGAAAGCAGTTGATCAACTAATTAAAACCAGATAAAGTCGTGGAAGCAAGACAAGAATGTTACTCTTGCAATTCAGCTGCAATTTCTGTCTCTACTCCTCCCCTTCCCAGCAAAGCTAAAACCAGAGGAGTTGGCTTGTCCCACTCCTGCCTAGGGCTCCGTGTTGGCATATGCATGTGTTTAGGAAGATCTGGTGGTTAAAGCTTGTATTTGGCCTCCATCCAGATACAAATAAAAATTCTTGAGAAGATCATTGCATGGGATTGCTGCAAGGAGCATAAATTCTGTATTTACCCCTCTCCTCGTGGACAAATTTTGCAGTTTCTCACTCCCTTGAAGTACTTGTCTTTTCCACTGTAGGATCTGGCAGGTTTTCCTCGAGGGGAGGAGTTCTGTCTTTTTCACCTGCAGGGCTCCTAACTCTTCAGTTCCTCCACTGATGACAGATGCAGAGCTCATTCTCCTTTTTTCCCACACCCATGCCAGCTTTCCTCCCCCCCATCCATAGTGTCTTTGACTCCTGACTGTCCTTTCTGGTGCTCATTTTGGGGAAGATGCTCTGCTCTTCCTTGCACATATTTCCCCTGAAATCTCTTAATCACTTGGCCACTGAGTTTACCCTGGTACTTCATGCTACTAGGTGTCTGAAAAAGCCCTGAAAGTTCTCCTCTGAACGTTTGTTCTACCATTCATCTACACATTGAAGCCAAAATTCTGTTTTCTCACCCCAGCAATGGAGTAGAGGTGAGTGAAAGTGGAGACTCCCAGGCACAAGTCCAGTGCCTGCACGGTGAGGATGGAAGTGCCCGTGGTCCTGAGATGCCTTTGGTGTGTTTGGGGAGGATATTGACAATGAGTGAGAGCAGACTGAGAGAGCATTTCAGTTATGCCTGAGCAGCAGAGCCCCAGGCTTTGGAAGGAGACTCTTCATCTGTTGCTGGTGCCTTCTGGCCTGTCAGCTGTGCTGGGCAGAGCTGTGCTGTGGTTCCGTCTGCCCGCAGTGCCTTGGTGCTTCCCTATTCCATCCTTCCAAAATGTGATCCCTGGGGTTCTGCTCACCCTGCAGACCCAGCCTGCTCACTGAGTCCCTCCATGGCATTGCACTTCCACCCATTTTTTGGTACTTTGCTGGACAGAGGTGAGATCACTCAGGATTCTGATCTTCAGCACACATTTGACTGTCTTGACTTGGAGCCTGGAATCAGTGCCTTCAAAACATCACTGAACAAGAATATGTGATTTGCCAGTTGCCCCAACACCTCTGTCAAAAATCTGAACCCTTAAATTGTTTAATCTGGCATTCCTAGCTTCATAATGACTTAAAAAATACCTCTATTTCTATTTTTTCCCTTCCTATATGTTAGAAAAAAGTTTCTGTTTTGGCAGAGATTTTGTGGGCTAACTTTCAGGGCAGAATACTGGGGTTTGAGTAGGGGATTCTAATGGAAAAGCTGAGCAACAAATTCACACAAGGTTCTTCTTAATTATAGAAGCCAAAAGCTCTTCCAGATGTCTGTCAACCCTGCATGCTAGATGCTGCCATCACTGGTTTTAATAAAAGCTCATATTCAGCAAACTTTATTACTGATTTACTGTACACTGCTTAAGCCAGAAAATGTTTTTGCTCTAAAAAGAAAACAAAGACATGATATTTTCATCAGTTGCACTCCAGCATGTCATTTACTGTGTTAAATACCCACCCTGTTCCATTATTCAACTATTTTCTGTAGCTCACCATCATTAAAACTGGAATTTCAGAAACTCTTGTCAAGAAGTCCATAGGCAAGAAATGCACATGAATAAATCAGTAAATGGTGCGTGCAGATGAGGCAAAGCCACTCTACATGACATGCACAACCAGACAGGCAGTTCTCTGAAAAGTTACCTGTTTGTACATGCAACTGATACATACTCTAAACTGAAATGAGAGCTGAAAAAAACCACAGGAAAATGTTATAAAATAAATACAGGAAAATATGATGTGACTTCATGAATACAAAAGTGAACAGAACAAAACCAGTAGAAAAATCATCAGTCAGAGAGCAGCTAATGAAATCTCTGAACAATGATGTAATTAAAGGGCATTAATCATTATAAAAGATCATTTCCCTTTAAACATCTGCTCCTGTTCACTTGGCAACAGCCTGGGCAGTGTCATGAATGATGGGGGTTTGGATTATGCTGAAGGGCATGTGTTATCTGAGAAACAAGGTGGAACAACCCCAGCTTGACGGGATCTGGGAGTGCAGAGCTCCCCCTCGGTTCAGGTGTAACACCAGGGAGGTAAAGGGGAAAGGAAATGAGAGGGTGCTTAGAGTGGAAAGGAAAAGCTTGTGTAAAATGGAGCCCTGCTTTCTCAGCCATGCAGGCAAAATTTAATTGGGTGCCAGTGGATTTGAATAAACAATTCCTCTGGGGAAAAAAAGCACCTGTGCACCCTTGCTGCTTCTCAGAGAGCTTTAAGGGCCACAGCTTGTAGGAGACCTCTTGTTCCCCCCCACTGAGAAGCACCACAAAATTCTTCCTGAGCCCTTTCTCTGTGGCAGCCTGGCTGAGATGAGGCATTTCAGGAGGAAAAGCTCTGGCATAAGCTCGGTGTGCAGAAGAAGGGCTGTGAGCATCCCTTACTGCCCTGCAGCCTGTGCTTCGGTACCAGTGGAGCAGAACTTCTCCAGGGCTGGGAGGGCTGAGCGAAGCCTCTCGTGAGCTGTGCTCTGAGTTAAGTGAGGAGTTGTGGGTTGTTGTTCCAGCTCTGTCTGACTGTTCCCTTGGGTGGGTTTTTTTACACCTGGGGACTATTTTTTGTATCCTTGCACACATCTGACTCCTTGTTGCATTTCCACAGCTGGTGGCATGGACACTGGCTGTGGGCACAGTTGGTGTCCTCTGTGCATCTGCATTTTTAGTCTCTCTATGTCTAAGGCAGGGAGGGGGAGGCAATTATGCTTCTTTTAGAAGGACACATCTGAACGTGGAACCCTTTGAGACCCACTGGCAACAAAGATGCAGCTGCAGAGCAATACTTGTCTTGTTTCCTTAGCAAATCTTAGCAGGTGGTACTTGGGGACCAGGTATGACACAAGTGTTGGATCCAGGGCGCTGCATTTCTACCCCACTGGTCATTCATGAGGTCTCCTTCATGGCACATAGACTTGGGAAGCCTTTTCCAGCCTCTGGAGGCTGTGTTGGTGATGAGAGTGCACATATCCACGTGGATTTCCAAGGGGTGCAGACAGATCCCACCTGGAGCGAGGAGGACTGGGGTTGTGGACACTCTACATTGTTATGCCTCTTCATACCTATTTTTGGTGGTTCTGTGAATTCACAGAGGGTTCATGGTTTTTCTGTCTGGGCTGCTATTAGGTGAGAAAGTGAAAATAAACTTAGCTTTGGTCTTTGCTGTGTAGTTACAGGTGAAATGTTTGATCTGGTTTGTGCCTGTTCGTAGCAATACTTGCCCTCCCTCACCAGGCCTTGCAGGCTTTGTAAAAGGGATTGGGGAGGTTCAGATAAAAAGTATGTGGTTTTCTGTTTCTCAACCTGGTAAAGCCATATAGTGGTATTTAAAGAGAAAATCAAAAGAAACCTCTTGGCTTCTCCCAGCACAGAGATCGATATTGCAGAAGCCTGAAGATTCCAGCTTTATGTGCTGCCTTCTTTAACTTCCCAATGTTTTAGGTGTGCTGTGAGTTGTTAGCAGCCAGTTGCTGCCATGCCACCTGCTGCCTGCACAGTCCAGCTCAAGAAGGTGCCAGCCTGGGAGCAGGGATGTGCCAGCTGCCTTGGCAGGCAGCACGTTTAGGGATGGGGAGGGAGCCTGAGCAGGCTGCAGCCAGGTGCCTTGGATCCACTCACCACTTCATTTCCTCTGCCCCATCTGCTCTTGCTCAGGCCCTGCTCTGTCCAAGAGCACAGTTTTGCTTTCCCCTGATAGCCCTGGTTCCACCCAGTGACTTCCAGGGGGCTGAAGTCAGGTTGTGCTCTGTGGCCATGGAAAGCAAAGAAGGGCACAAAATCTTGGAGTTCTCTGTTCATCATCTGTTCTGGGCTTGAACCAAAAGCTGCAAGTTTGGTCTTGGAAAATTCAAATAGGTTTCCATTGCATTGTGTGTATTTAAAAAGAAATAAAGATAATTCATTGAGAAATTTAGCTCCAGATCCAGGTGGGTTCTTCACATTTCTAGGTGCAGGCATTGGTTGCACAGGGAACAAGGGGAGAACATTATGGGAGTAAAGGTTGCAAGGAAACCTGCCTTGCATAAAGAGTTGTGCAGGTATCAAATGTAACAGACCTTATTGTGCTCACCCCATTGCCTTTACCAAAACTTGCAAACACAGGTGTGTAAATCTGTGCACTTAATGACATTTTGTACCCATCCAAAACATCCAACACTTCAGGGGAAGCAAGCAGCTGAGAAAATCTATAGCTGCAGGTAGGCACATGAATTGAAAATGCTGGTGTGTACATGAATAGACCTATTGATTTTGTACATGAGGTTTGGAATTATGATTTCATCCTCTTTTCTGGATTCTTTATGTAATGCAGAAATTTTAAGCTTTCACGGTGTAGGTCATGTGCACACATAAAGAATTATGTTTTTCTTTGGAGATGTAAGTCCTAGATGCTGTTAATTTGAAATTTTTGGTTGCATCAGGTAAGGTTGTTCACATGAAAGGGACTGTCCTTGTGTCACTGCCACCTAATGGCCAGGACAGGGTGCCTGGTTTTGGTGTCCCCAGGAAAACTGATCTGTCACCAGTACTTCACTTTATTATCTTGTAAGACTCAATAATGATCTTAACTGCCCTCAGCTTCATTTGCATCCTGCAATAGTCTGTTGTGCAGCCTCACTGGACACTGGTGTGTGTATTCTTGCTTTGATAGCATATGAGAGAGAGCAGGAATTTACTTTTTGTTTGGCAAAATCTAAGAAGAAAGGGAAATCATTAATCAGATGGGTGTAATCTCCAAGGAAGCAAGTACTGCATTTTAATTTGGCATTTCCCTTTGATGAAAACTTTAGTGAATGTTATTATGTGGAATTTATATGAAGCCTGGGTTTAGGTAATCAGCTTTAATATTTATACTCTTAGGGAAAAAAAAATTGAATCATTAGTAAGCATGCATAATTAATGAATAAATTGTATTTTTCCTTTGTTTTCCTTCAGGTATAAGGAAATGCTAGATCTAGTGATATCACCCAGCCTGACTGTAAATAGAGAGTGCCCTGACAGACTGAAGCTTAACCTTTCTCACATTTATGCCACGGCTCCAGATGACATAGAAGGTAGGCTGCTCTTTGCTTACTGTTTGCTGCTTTAACATAGCATATGTGAATGTATGTAACTAAAGGGAGCTGGCCACTGCAAGGCCTCTGCTTCTGACAATTAGTTTTACAGTATAGTGAGCAGCTGAGATTTCTGAGTTTGTTTTTTTTTTGACTCACTGGTTATGGTTGAATCCTTTAGTTCCGCAGTGGCTCGGAAGCAAATGGAATAGAAATATTTTATATGTAAATATGTATCTGTGTATGGTTGGTGCCTGCATTTTCACACATGCATGTGTAGATTTTTGTTCCACTGGAAAAATTGCAGGTGTAACCCATCTTTTGTGTAGACCTGGTAGTTTTTGCAGGCACCCCAGTGGTGTTTTGAACATGAGCCCTGGGCTTTGGTGGCTCTGCTGCTGCTGCTGCTGTTCAAGTGGGGGCTCTGGGAGCTCCCAGGCCCAGAAATTTATTGAGCAGCCAGAAAACCTCTTGCCAAAGCAGCTCTGTGCCCCAGTTTGCATTGCTCTGAGATCACTGCTGCCATCCCCAAATGATTAGCCCTGCTGGCCTCTGCTCTGGAGTTTCACATTTGGCAGGTACCAGGCACAAATTCTTTCAGTGGCTGAGGCTCTGATGGAAATTTATCTGTTCTCCTTCTCCCCCCCTGCCCCATCATACTGTTCAAGTGAAGGAAACAGAAGAATGTTAAATCTGCTAAAAAAATTATTGGCAAGTGATGCAGCTGAACTAGTTCTTGCTAGTACAATCCCAGCTATTGTTTGCTGCGGTTGGGATCTGTCAGCCTTCCTGTTAGAGGGGAGTTAGGAAAAGGCACTGGCTATTATGTTTTAGTAGTGTGTTTAACCCTTTATTTATAGGCTCTTGGAAGCCCAGGAGATGTTTTGTTTGCACGTTTGCTGAGGCATTAGGAGTTGCATGGTTAAATCAGGTACATCGTGACTGCCTGTTTACAAGAGCAGTGGAAGGAATAAAAGCCTAAAGGAAACATCCTTTTAAATGTTCCTGTTTACAGAAAAGATTACAGCTAAGAAATGATTTTTAGGTACATCATTTTGTAATCACCTTGGTGCAGGAACTGGTTTTTGTTATGTGATGTAAGTAAGAGCCAACACAGGAGCTGTGCTGTTGGACACCAGTTTGCCAATGACAGCTCATGTTGATTTGTTTCTTACGGAAATATTTCGGTGTTTTTTCTACAGAATGATCCCCCGTGCTGTCACTGTGCTCTTTCCCTTGAAAATGCTTCTTGTTAGTTGGAAGAACAGGAACTACTTGTGTGTTTGACAATTCTCAGACTAACAGAGCTCTTAATGTAATAAATGCACACAAATTTGTGCTCTTTATATATATACAGTATTAAATTTAGCAAGTTTTGTCATAGTACTCCCTCCCAATGTGCATGTAGCTGTCTGGCCTGTTGTTTTCATGGGTGCTTGTCATGAGATGTGCAGTTATATCAATTTAATTTTCAAGTGCACATTTTGCTTGTAGGATCAACTTTGCCTTTTCTTGTCAGTGACAGTAGCATATTGCATATTCACACACAGTAAATTCCTTCCTGGCATTCTTGGCAAATTTATTCCATACCAGAATAAAAAATTTGAAGCTGTGGTGTTTTTCAAAGTGCAAAGAAATGAGGCTTGTGCTCAAACTGTTCTGCTGGTTTTTTGATGTAACTAAAATTATGAATTAAAGGAATTAATTCTAAAATGTCTATTTCTTCAATGCAGTTCTGTTTGGTAATGAGGGGCAGACAGAAATGGTGTAGTTCTTGTTTTTACAGTGTAAAAATCTAATTTTTGAAACTTTTTTTCAGGTAAGTCAAAGCAAATTTTTCATAGTGAGTTTGAAGGTGACTCAGGTAAGCCCAGTTTTGGATTTATACCCAGTCTTTTTCCTGTGTAGGTGAATAGGTACATTTGTATAACATTATCCTTTGTCAATAATGTGTACATTTGTATAACACTGTCCTTTGTCAGTATTTTAAACTAAACCTCTCTGCCTGTTGCTTGGGAAATAGGTTACTGTTCCACATCTTATAGGTTCAGAAACTAAAGCAGGGTTGCAGGTGGGTTTTACTTTTTTAAGGTCTTGCAGGGGTTTGGAGAAAGACTCTTTCTGGTTTGGTTTCAGTCAGTGATTAGGGTGATCCTGTTACTGATTAGGCCTATAGAGGTTTCACTGTTAATTATGTAAATTAACATTCTATAAAAAAGAACGATACCTAGTAATTAATATTTTCAGTAAGCGCTCATGTTGATGCAATTTTTATTGAAATTTAGTATTAAAACTTACCAGATGAAATGGCAGTGTTCTTAAAAATAGTTTGGTGTAATCTGCATGTCATAATGTAAAATGATCAAGCCGTGTAAAGTGTTGTGATAAAGGGTTGTGTGTGAAAGAGCAATTTCAAAAGAGGTCTAAATCAGGAAGAACAAACATTTCAGATGGGAGGACGTTGGATCTTTTTGGTCATTCTGTCCATCTTTATGGCTCAAGTTACCCAAACCCAGAGGACTGTTTGCAGGTATTTAGACTTTATATGTACTTGCATATTTCATTACATGAATAATGGTTTAAATGTTTAATTTGCCAGCTGACCAGTGCCTGAACAAAGGAAGTTGTGCTGTTTTGGTCTCTGAAGGGGGTGGAGAGGCCACGTGCAGTTAGTCTGGTGTGTTCATTGATGCAGCCAGGGGACACAGAGGCTGAATCAGTTGTGCCTCATGTCATTATTGATGATTGTGAGAGTGTTTTGGCATTTCTAGTGCTGAACTAATGACAGCTCCAGCCAGGAACAGAGAAGCAAAGTTTGGATGGCACTGTGGAGGCAAACTGCAAAATACACATGGTGGTATTTTGGTATGATGTTTTCAGTACAACTTGCAGATTTTAATTCAGCCTTTTTTTTCTTTTTTTTTTCATTTTTAATTAGGCAAATCTAAATTTATCTCTGAATGAAGCTGGTGGCACATTTTTCTTTGGTAATGTTACAGGACACAACTGTTTGGTCCATTAAAAGCCATCTTGCTCATATAACTTGTATGATAGGTTTTATATTGATTTAATTTTTTGATTGCTGGTAGTTCAGTTCAATGAGGTATGCTATAGTTAACTCCAAAACTTCAAATTAAGGAGATTTATGATGTTGTATTTTTAATATTTACTATTATTTGCTATGGACATTAAAGAAAGTGAGTCATGTTCTAAAAGAGTACAAAAAAAAGCAAAAGATCAAAATGTGCAGTGAGCTTCAATCACTTCAGCTATCATACTCTTGGCTTTTATAGCCTTTGGCATATGAGTTATTGCTTCAAAGCCCAGCTTCATGGTTGATATCAGTCCCATGAGAAGAAGAAACTGGTAGTTCAATCAACTGGTATCACCCTCAGTTAAAAACTAAATCTATATTTGTTGTTAAGTAGAGAATATCTTTTTTACCTACCTCAGTTTGGGAATATTAACTAAAAACTAAGAAGTCTTTTGATTCCTGTGTATTTTTTCTCAAACCAGCAGTGGTAAAAACAATGGTATCAGCTTGGCCACAGAACAGAACATGATGAAAATCCAAGACCCTTTAATTTTGTTTTCCAGGCAGCAGCAAAGCAGCACCGCAGTGTCCTCTCCATCTGTACACCACAAAGTGAGTGCTCGTGCCAAGGGCTGTGATTTAAAATCCGTGTTTTGCTGAACAGCCATTTTGTGCAGACTTCTGTCACCTTAAAAAACATCTGCCCTAAGCCCATCCACCTGTTCCCCCGCACGTCTCTGGCACAGTGAAGTAGCTGGTTCTTAATCTTCTTGGATATGGAGTGAAATAAGGTTTGAGGTACTGTGAACTGGTTTTGTACCCCTGGATATCCAAATCTTATCAGTTTGAATATTGTTGTGTTTATGAGTGGCCACAGAAGGGATGTGTCGAAATGTTGGAGGTTTCCCCTGGCGAACTCAAAGTGAAACATGAAAAATCAGTACTGATTTTATTTTATTTTTTTACCTTGCGTATATTTTGCACTCTTCTAAAGTCCCCATGCATTTAGGTGGCTTAATCTGATAGCTTCTATCAGGAGCCATGTACTGAAACAAACTTTTGCTTCAGTCCAGTCAATCTCCAAGTTCCCAAAACACTCAGCATCCCATGTTGAATGATATTTCATCAGGATGTCTGGAACTGTTTTTCTTGTGCTCTAGAAGACCATACACAGTGAGCATTGCCTTAAACCCTTCTGTTTTCTTGTTCTGAACAGGCATTATCCCCATCTGGTGACAATCCCAGCCTTCCCCACGATGGCAGCCTACGGACAGACCCAGTACAGCACAGGCATCCAGCAGGCTGCTGCATACACTGCCTATCCTGCCCCAGGGCAGCCCTATGGAATACCCTCCTACAGTGAGTACTCCAGGGTCCTGGCACCTGGGAGGGAGGACATGGTCCTCCTGCTGCTAGCAAAAGAGATTTGAAGTCTTTAATCTTTAGAGCAAAGTGTCATTTTTGTCTCAGCAACGTTAGTGGAAAGTCTGATTTTAAAGATGTTAGGTGTACTCTGAACTATATCACCTTTAAACCTATCAGCCCTTCATGTCATTGGCTGTGTTTTGGCAGTCTAGGTAAGTTTGGAGCCAGTCAGAAGTAGGATATGAGAAACTCAGGTTCAGTAGGATGTGCCACTTAGGAGTGGTATCTGGTGAGTGTTCCCATGATTCCCTGTCAAGACAGAGTACACTAAATATGTTATTTATGAAAACTGTACTCTGCCTTCCTTGATTCTTCCTGAAGTCTCAATGACACAAGCTACTTTGAGAACAGTTTTGTGTGTATTATTACAGAAGAACCAATATGCAGAGCAGAATAAGACATGGGTGAAATGTTTCAGAGTACATTGGGTTTGGAAGACAGTTTGTATTTAAATGGACAGTTATTAGCTATATGTGCAGTCAACATTTCTAACCCCAGTCAGCTTTGTTCCCTGCTTTTCTGCACAGCCTTGCCAACAGCTGTGGGGAGACAGTGCTGGGCAGGAGCAGCTGGGGGATTCACACAGGGAACCAATTAAACCAGCACTCCTGACAGAGGAATGCCTGGTAAACCAAGCCTTAAGTGTCCTCGAGCTCTGCATGGGAATATCGAGCTCCTGAGGAAGCTGAAAGTTCTTTCCATTCCTCAAGACCAAAGAGATGTTTCTCTTGTTGAGGTACAGCTCTTTAACAGAAAGCTTTGGGTTTCTTACTTCTGGCTGCTCCCATGAGGGCTGTCTTGCACCATTAAAATGGCTCCATTTTTTCAGTTTTGTTTCCACTGTTCTCTCTTGTGCTGTCAAACGCCTTCATTTACTTGGCAAATACAATATCTCTTCCCAACAAGAAGTTTTTGTACAGACAAAGCTTTTACTGAAGGGAAATTCAGTGCAGCAGTGTGGAAGGCTGGGGAAGTGGCCTTGGCAGAGCCAAAGCTCTACCAGGACGATGAGAGGAATGTTTTGAGACCCTTTCCTGGAGCTATTTGTGTGTTTGCATCAGCTGGCTGACTTCCAAGGAAAACTCTGAACAGTTGTCTTGTTAGAGCAGGTGAAAGTAGAGCCATTTGCTACTGCCTGGAGGCTTTAGGGCATACATGTGTCAGGCCCATATGCTGCTTATAAATCCTGTGGGTGACCTCTTAGCATCCTTGAGCAGTGGTTTCCCTCCCCCAGCCCATACACCCTCTCTGAGATACTCAACACAGCACATGAAAAACTCCACCTGGCTGACAACCAAGAACAATGAAGCAGTATTGTTTTTAGGCACAAAAAGTAAAACTCGGCCAGTTTCTAGACAAAACAGAACATTATGTGGAAATTAATTTGGTGCTAAGTTATTTCGCTGTCTGACAACAATTTTTAGGCTTCCAAAGAGGCCCATTTGCTGAAGATTAATTTGTAGCTGGGGTAGGTTGAATGCTGGCCTGTGGAGTGCTGGTGGAATTGAAAAGCTCGGGATGTTTGGGATGGGGCTTCTCTGCACACACTGCTCCTCCCCAGCCGTGTGGAAGCCACACACTTGCACCAGCACTTTTCCCCTCCCTGTCCAAATTGACTTCCTGCCTTTCACAGCCGTTCTTCTCACCTAAAGCTAAAATAAGTGATTTTTATTAGAGAAAACATTATCTGGGAGAACTTAGTCCAAACCTGAGCGAGCACAGACTTGCTGCTTCTAAGACTCGTGGAGCAAGAAAGCAGCATTCAGGCACCTGAATTCTACTTTTACTTTGGTGAGTTTGCCTACAAGTGCTAAAAGATGACAACAGCAGGGGGAAAGTGTGTAAATCCAAGGCCCAAACATCAGCAGGGTCTTTGTTTAGTCCCAGCACACAGGGAGTGTCCATTGGACATATTTTGTTGTGCAAATAGGATGCAAAGGAGGGAAGGATCACGCCCAAAGAGTTCATAATATGTTGCACCTTTGAGCTGTTTATTTTAATAATACAGCTGTACAATCTCAGCAGCTTCTCAGAATAAAATATCAACCCTTTTCATTACCAGCAAGGGTTTCATCTTGCAATGTTTAATTCAGCTATTGCTGTTCCCCCTGTAAATTGTCAGTTTAATTGCCTGGTTTTAGAAATGAAAAGATTTTTGTGACTTCAGGGCTTACCTATTGTTCCTGCACTGTGTGTTATATCTGAGTAGATGATAACGCTCCTGCAGGACTTGTCAATAAATGTTTTGATACGAAAGCTGAAAACACAATGCAAGTAAATAATAACTCTTTTCAGAACAGAAATCTTGAGGTTATTTTGCTGAAGGTCCTGTTCCATTGTTAATCATTGCTTGCATCTGATAACTCTTCAGGAAGTTTATGTGTCAGTGAGTTTCTTCAATTCTATAACAAAACTAAACGTTCAGAAATTGTTTTAGAAAACAGTGCTATTCATGGTTGTTTACCCATGGCAAAAGTGAATTTGGATGTGGGTACAGGATGTAGCTGACTCAAATACAATTTGTGATGAATTTGTTTGGCTGTTAAGAGACCTATTTGGGTAATGCAAATAAGTAAATATGTGTTTATATAGATGTGTGTGTGTGTGTGCGTGTGTGTGTAACAGAAAGTGTAGGAAAGTGTAGCTGAAAACCCGTTAATTCCTGCACTTTTTACATCTTTATACGGCAAGCACTCACGTTCTGCTCTTGGTTCCCACCGTGTACCCCAAAGGCATTAAAACAGAGGACAGCCTGAGCCACTCCCCGGGCCAGAGTGGATTTCTCAGCTACGGCTCCAGCTTCAGCACCCCTGCGGCGGGACAGGCTCCCTACACGTACCAGATGCACGGTGAGTGCAGCTCAGGGCTGTGCTGGGGGCACTCACACCCCCACAGCTCCAGGCTGGAGCAGTTCTCCTCCTGCAGCTGCTGGGGAAAGCTCCTAGGTGTGGGCAGTCAGCACAGGGAAGGAGGTGAGTCTCTGACTGATCTGTTTTGCTCATCAAGGCACTGATTCCTGGCTGAGGGACTGGATTTGACAGCATTATGTCCTGGCAGAGTTTCACCTATGATCAGTATAAGCTTTGTCTTTCAGGCAGAAACTGTTTTCTTTTTTTTTAATTAGTTCTATGACTGCATACCTGGGATTGTTGTGTTGTTGTGAATTTCTGCATTCTGATGGAAGCAAAACAAAGGTGGTTTTACACTTCATGCAAACAATCCTGTCAGTATTATGCTTCTTTCTGCCTTTATGCTTCTTTCTACCTTATGCTGACCTGAACAAACTGCTCTGTGCTTTACTTGCTGTTATGTTCTCCCTACTACATTTTTTTAAAAGCTGATACTTTGATACTAAAAAAATGAGTGACGCTGCTTGAGGGGAGACAAATGCAGAGAGAATAAAACTCCTTCTTGGCTTTGTCCTCCCCTCTGAGATCTTCCAAGGGCTGGGAAACCAAAGAGGAATTGCATGGCTTCCCCAGACTCTTGAAGAATCTGTGGAAGGGGAGAGAGATCAAGTCTGTCACTTTGCCTTTTGCCCTTTTATTTATAATATGAAATTATACTTCGCTGTCCCCATTGCAATATTGTCTTTTAATTCTCTTGATTCTTCTCAATCCTGAAAGTGATAGGTGGACATATACATCCACTTTTAAGTCTGAGAGCAACTAAAATTCCAAACAGTCGTGAAAACAGGGAAAACAAGGTAAAATCTGTTTTATTTCAGATATTATCTGATAAAGCTGACGACTATGAGTTGACCTTTGGCTGAGACTTCACCTGCTGGTTTTGTTCAGAGCACATTATCTCTAACACTAAGGTGGTTTGGGAGGCTTGAATACCTCATAGTACATGCTGAAGACACCTGTGTTGGATGTGGCACCAGAAAACAAACAAAAAAACAATGGAAGCTTATGGGTTGGGGGTTTTTGTCACCTTGACTCCTACAGGCTTCACCTGTCCTACTTCCACATGTGCTCTCTGTTGACTGACTGAGCAGTTTGAGAAGGCAGACTCTTGCCTTTCTTAGGCCTGATGTTTTTCAGGTGCCCCCATTGTTCAGTCAAGAGGTTTAGAGAAGCAAATTTTGTGCCTCAGCACTTGGAAATGTTACACTTGCAAACAACAGTGACACAGCCCAGAGCTGTACCCAAGCAGGAGAACTGGGCAGGAGCATGGGTATGCCCTAGGGTGATGCTGTGGGGTTCAGTGAAATCACTTCTTTTCAGATACTGATTCCAGGAAGATCGTTTCAGCCAGCTCAATAAGCCTTTAATACAAAAGAAAACAGAGGAAAACAGTTTCTCAAAGTGGCAGGTGCTTACTGGAAGGCACAGGCAGCAGGAGTGAATGTGTCTTCCTGTAAACAAGTATTTCCACCCTTCTTCTCCTGGCTGGTGAGAGGAGCAGTCTGAAGCTCCCTGGCTGTATGGTTTATTTACCTTGCTGAGTGCTAGTGAAAGGTTTGAGAGAGGAGCAGGAGCCTTCCTGTGCTGAGTGCTACCGAGGAATGTGGGCTCAGGGCTTTCCCACGCCACAGCACTTGGGGGTGGGGAGGTGATGGCTCCCTCATGCAAGCAGGCAGCTCTCTGTGCCACCCACTGCAGGACCACTGAGACTCTGCTAAACCAGCTGAAAAAGGCAAACTTTTTATTAAAAAGTTCAGGAGTCAAGCTCCTAACCCCGAGTTCAAGGACAAAATGTTTTTTGCATCATGCAGGAAGAGAGGTCACAAAGAGGGTGATCAGCAAGGCAGGGTATCTCCAGCTGCTGCTCAGTTTTGTGTTGTAAAGTGTAAGGAAAACATTATTTCTGTGAAGCTGTTCTCTGCAAGTGTTGTAAGGTGGTAATAGCTCAGGTACAGAAGTGAAATCAGGTTGTATTGTTTGCCTCCACTGAGCACCAGCTCCCAGAGCAACACTGAACTCATGTGTGGGTGGGAGCAGGTGGTCAGATTGCTCAGACCTCGTGATTCCTCCTCACTGTTCCCTCAGATAGGAGTTACAGCAGCACATCAGTGCCCATGGTGGGTGTTACACCATTCCCCAAGGAGTGGCTGACCTCTGGGTGACAGATTTTTGTCCCACAGGGCTCTAGGACAAACGCTGTCCTTCAGTAAGTGCCAGCATGGTTGGTCTGGTTGGTTCCCTCTGTTTGTTTGGCAGCAGCACTGGCAGGCTGGGATGCCTGTGAAGCTGTGATCAGTCAGTGGCACTTCTGAAGCCAAATTCTGCTCTCTGTTAAGGTCTGTTTGCAGTACAGACACAGGTGATGCAGGTGTAAAGGGGTGGCATTCAGCTTTCATCTTGAGCTCCAGCTGTCAGTTGTATCCTGGTTCTTCAGCAAGAACAGGATCCACTGAAGAGCAAGAGTGAAGGTACAACATCCTTTTGGTCAGTAAGTGGTAAAGAAAAAGAGCCATTTTACAGCCAGCCAGAAGGGGAAATCTATTTTCATGCTTTCCTAGCATGAAACTAAATTGATTGTGGAAGAGTTTGTAAGCCAAATAACTAATGTAAGGTGTCACACACATATATAAATATAGAAGATGAGATTAGCAAGTTCCATATCTCATAAAAATGACACAAAACCATATTTCAAAGGTAAAGATTTTAATTGGCAAGTAACAATGATCAGGCATCAAGTAACATTCAAACTGAAGCCTGGTATTCACATATTTGCTCTGAAGGAGTGACTTTTTTCCTCTCTTCTTTTTAACCAATGCTGTGTACAGTGTTGTTCCATGTCATTATTGCATTTACAAAATTATTTGTTTCATAATGAAGATATCTGAAATATGCATGTGGCCAGTCTGGGGATGGCACTTGCTTTTAGAGTCATGAATCTGAAGGGGAAGTAACAGCTTGCATTAGATTTTTGCCTTTAAAGTGGTAGATTTGTCATGCTGAGAAAGAAATGTTTCTTCAAGGTCCATTTAATTTCTTAATTGATCCTCATGTAAGTGCTCAATTACAGCACCAAATAACCAAACACCCTGGGCTTGGTATTAGAAATGTATTTTGCTTTTTAGCATACATTTTTCTAAGTCTGCATTTTCTGACAATTTAGCAGCTCAGTGATTTGCTCAGAGCTCTGGTAAAATTATTATTCAATGACAGAAATTGAACGTGAGACACAAAGATTAACTTCCAGTTCTTTCCCCTGAAACTTACTGTCTTAACTGGAAGTTGAGAAAACAGCTTGTTGCTGAGGGTGGGGGAGCAATCTTTGGAATATAAGAAACTTAGCATTTAGTGAGCTATGTAAAATACAAAGAGAAAATTGTGCCAGCACATTAGCTAACCCAGAAACCCATCAGCTCTGCAGAGAGTGCAGTAACAGCCAGCTTATAGAGCATTTCCTGTGGTTGCAAGAGCATGTGCTACCCCTTGATTGCACATTAGGCCATCTCTTCTCAGCTTGTCATTAATTCCTAGACAATGCCTTGCTCTTCAGTTATAATTGCTAAAATGACAGCTGGTATGAAACTATGAAGTTGCACAACAGTTAAAACTGTGGCCAAACACCACTGTGGATGCTGTTGTTGGGCAGGGAAAGATTTGACTGCTTTTTTTGGTTTTTTTTTATTATCCAAATCTATCTACCCACAAAATACTTTTTACATTACAAAGGAAAAATCAGTTATGTAACTGGGATAACTTTCCTTTGCCAAGGAATTGCAAAGCAGTTTTGAGCTTGGGACAGACATAAATTTGGGACCAAAGATCTATGCAGTGAAATTCTTTGCTACTGCTGAACATTTGTAGAGCCCTTCTGATGAGCTGTTAAGTAGTGAATGAATAGAAATTAGCATTTCTCTTGTGCAACAGTGATTTAAAATAGATTAATTACATATATATTGCTTATGTTTGTGGAATGAATTGGTTATGACTTGTTCTCCTGGCCTGAGAACAAGTAAAATCTGAATAATTAATCAATCAAAATGTTTTCTTATGCTGACAACATTTTGACCCTTGTTG
This sequence comes from Notiomystis cincta, assembly GCA_013398075.1. Lineage (NCBI taxonomy): Eukaryota > Metazoa > Chordata > Aves > Passeriformes > Notiomystidae > Notiomystis > Notiomystis cincta. Next base: position 196,303 of record VZRX01010551.1, read on the forward strand.
ATATCTGAATAATGCAGACAAATTTTTTTACCAAGAGATGCCAGAATTTCTTGTGTGCCAATTTGTCTGCTAAAAATTTAATACAAGGTCCTAAATACCAATTTGGTATGAACAGTTACCTCTGCCTGCGTGAATTTTGCAAAGGAAGTCTATGTTTAGTTATAAGCTTGATTCTTTAAGTACTTGGTGATGAAAACAGTGATGAAATTTCAATCTACACCTGAGAAATGTGGATCAGACTTTGGCATACAGATAGTGAATCCATATGAAGTCCCAGAAAATAAAGGAAAGTGAGAGCATGTTCTCAGCAAACTGTCACTCAGATGCCTTAGTCTGATAAAATTAAAACCTCAGTAGAAAACGAACAGCCTCTTTCAAAAGCTTCTGCCTCACAGCTGGTTTGCATTAATTGCAGTCTGAAACCGTGGCAGTAAAGTTGTGCTCCACTCCGTGGTGGGTTCAGCAGGGAGAGGCCTCTCTTCAGGAGGGGTCAGACCTCACTTTTTGCAGTGTAAATACAAGGTTCCTCAGAATAACAGCACAGTCTCCCTTTCAAAGATTTTTAAACACCAGGGGCTGACTGTGCTTCATTTACTTTGTTTTAAAATGAGCTGACTTCTAGGAGAGGAAAGTCCATGGGAGAGGCAAAGGTGTTGACAGTGATGCACTGAGGGCTGCAAGGATCTGTGCTACTGCTGCCCAAGGGAAAAGCTCTGCTCTAACTCTTCCCATTTAGTGGAATTTAAATATTAACTGGTACAGTCAAAACAGGAATCTCCTCTGAGGCAGAGCCTTTACTTTGGAGGTGTCTCTGCTTGAGAGTTTTGTGTCACCAGGGCTTGCAGAGGTGGCACTGGGGAGGTGGGAGCAGCTCAGACAGTCATGAATCAGAGAGAAGCAGGAAGGTGGAGGCAGCAGAAAAGGGACTGGATAAGGAAAATACAAAGAAAAATTTGTGTAGTGAGAAAGTGGGAATCAACAGAGAAGAAAAAATTGACATTTCCATAACCTCCTCCTTGACTATCTTGGGAGCATTTGTGGAGGTCAGATAGAAATCTCAAAACATGAGTTAATGAGCAAAATCGGCACAGAAAACAGTTAGAGAGTTGTTTGGATGGCTCTTTGTGGATTTTATTTTCATTGCTTCTGTAGGATATAAAAAAAATCCAAAACCAGGATGGTAACAGCTTGAGAAATCATGAACTTGGCCTTGATTATTCAGCTTGCAGTGCACTTGGCAAAGAATATGCTAAAATGTTATGGAAGCTTCACTGAATAATTGATTCAGTTTAGCTAATGATTTTGAAAATATCTAGAAGGCAATAGAAGAGCTAGTGTAAAATTACATATAAAATCTGTATCAAGAAACATCATACCTGCATAGTGAAGCATTTGAAAGTTAGGAAACATCAGGTTCGTGATGCTGTGCAGTACTGGTACTGCTTTTGTTGTATCTCATTTCCAGGCACTGTGTGAGGTAATGCTGTGGTGGAAAAACAGAATGTAGTCCTAGGTTGAGAGTCTGGGTGATGTTTGTGGACAAGTTCAGCCTGACCCTGCTTCAGTCAGCACAGGCTGTGCAGCTCAGGAGCTTCTGAACTGCTCTGCTGGCAGTGGATAACACTCTTACATGGGCCTTTTTAGATGTAATTTGGATGACCCTTCTGTTTGTGTTGATAGGGTTTAAACAGTGCCACTTCTGCACTGCAGTGCTGTGACCTCTGGAACTATGAGAATACCTGCACTGTCTGAAGAGCCCACTGAGTTATTGCAGACCAAAAGAGGACAAAAACTTGACTTAGAAAGTGTGTAACTGGCAGATTAAGTGAAGCTGACAAGGCATTACCAGGACAAAGATCACTCTACTGCTGTCGAGTTTCTCACACTTTTCTCTGTTGTGGCCCTTCTCCTGGAGCCCCTGCAGTACTGAAGCAGTGCATGGAGGCTGGAGAAGCCTCAGGACACATGCCTGGATCTGGAGTACTCAGTTGAGACTTAGAGTTGAGACTCAAAGAGTGGAGATGTGCTGACCAGCTCCCTCTTTTCCACTGGTATTTGGAGATTTGCTTTGCTCAAGAGGAAGAGAGTTGCTAAATACCCAGGATGTTTTTATTCCCAGTTGCGTAATAGTAGATGAGACAAGGCTACTTAGAGTTGAATGCTGACCTGGGAGCTGGAGGCTGGTGGCCACTAATTAGCATAGGAAGTAGCAAATCCAGCTTTCCTTTATCATGTCTTGTTACCCATGAAGGATTGTGTCCAGGATGAAACTGCAGCTGGAGGAATCTTTATTCTCTGGTGTCCATGGAGTCACCCAGATAAAGTCAGTTTTGCGGGTTGTTTTTTTCAACAAGGTATTGCATAGAAACAGTCTGCATCCTTGCTGTTTGGCCCAAAACATTTCCTTGTGATTGTTTTTGAAGACAGTCCAGTGTGATTTCCTTGTATAGCTGTAGCACTGTTAGATAGAAGTGGTTAAAAACACTTTCTCAAAGTACAGTAAAATCTAACTGCTTTCCCATGGTTCAAATCCTGAGAGGAGCTATAACCATCCCAGCACTTTCAGCACCATTGTTGATGTGGATTGAGCTATACAGGTGACCAAGCTCAAAAGGATGGTAAAAGCCAGGCTCTTAAAACTGCTCTGGTCATCACTTATTAAAGCTCTTTGAGGCTCTGTGGGTTGAGAACTCCCAGGAGCAGGGGAAGAGCTTTGACTCAGAAGAACTGAACCGTGAAATGTGTTTTATATCACCACTCAGAGTGCCCTCAAACACCTGGTCAGGCTGACAGGACTGCTTGGGATTGTGGTGAGAGACAAATGGACTTATTTGAATAGGTTGTGTGTCTGAAAGTATCATCTGCAGGAGGTGTTCATATGCTTCTGGGAGCAATGTCCTTTACCAGACACTGCTGATGTCAAGTGCTGTAACGTTGTAGAATTGTGCTTTTCATCTAGGTTAATGCAGTGTGCTCTTCCCTGCACTGTCTGAGCCCTTCCAGACAGAAATACAAGACTTTTTGAGGAAGGGTTCATTACACCTAATGGCAAACAGTTGAGCAATCTGCTGCAAAATACATATGGGTTGAGTTTTTCTTCTCCTTTAACAGGTCAGATAGTCTTGAAATGCCTCCACAGCTGACAACCATGCAAGGTTTTATGAGTCTTCTTGCCCAGTAAATGCAGGCAGATGTTGTAGGATTTGGAACCTTACAAGGCACTAGAGTATAGCTGCTGGGAGGTAATTTTGATGAGTGCTTAACCTCTCACTACAAATGTGGCAGCTTGGAGAAGGCAGTATTTACTGCAGGAAACATTAGCTTGTCAGAGAGCTGAAGCACTGCAGAGGAGCTCTGTGGATGACTGTGGCAGCCCTCAGGCAGATGCTGTTTGTAGCACAGAGTGATGCACACTGTGCAGGGAGGTGGGCTGGAGCCTTTGCCTGCATCACTCACAGCCAGCATTGCTTCCTGTAGGAAAACAGCTCCATGGTGTCAGAATGCACAAGCCATTAGATGCAGGCTTGGAAAACACTGCAATTCAGCTGACCCCTGCAGGTATTTGTTTTATTAGTCCTCAGTGGTCAAATAATCCTTTGAGAGAACTCTTAGTGGAACCATTGTGTGATTCATCGACAAGTGAGAGGAAATGCTTCGGTCTAAGCTTCATCATTCTGGTTTTTGGGAGTTAGATCATGACAAAAACATACTCAGAAATGCCTGTGGTAGCCACCCTAAGTGTTGTGTCTTTTAAGTGGACTCCCAGTTGCTGCTGGCTGCCAGGGAACTGTGATAAACACTGAAACTGTCCACCTGTGTTGAACCTGGCCATCTCCTCCTCTGACTGTTGGGTATTTCATTCAATTTTGAAAGTGCAATCCATCTGTTCTTCTAAACATAGCAGCTTATTCCCTTTTGAGCAGTACAGGAGGCTTGGAGAGCACCTCCCTGTTGTCAGGGCCCCTCTGATCTGTGAAAGACAAAAGGACACAAACCTGATTTTCAAAGCTTGCTGTGGTTTTGATCTGAACTACACCACAGGCCCATCCTGTCTTCATAACCACCACTCCCTAAGACACCAGTATTCCTGTATCATCCTGTGCATTCACAAGCTGAAAAAACCCTTTTAGCAATGCCAGAGCTTAGTTCTGAATATACTGAAAATAACCATGAATATTGTTTTCTTTTCTTTATTTGCTCATACTGGGCAAGGAGGGGAAGAAATGCAGCCTGATACTGCAGTGACTGAAAGACAGATGTAGAGACTGAGAGAGTGAGAAGCTGGTATGAAAGTTTTTGCAGGAACACAGGCGAGATCATGCACCACTGAAATTATCATTGACCATGGCACAGACTTTTTTGGAATGCTCGAATTAAAAAGCGAATGAAGGGAAAACAGCAAATGAAATCCATCTGTACAAGAACAGGAATAGGACATCAATCAGCTCACAAAGAGTTTTTCTTTCTATACATGTTGCCCTTGGACACTCACATAGAGAAGGGCCACATCTACTTACCAAGGGAGAGCCGTGGCACTGGCTGTGCCTGGCGTGTGGACGCCTTTCATGCGGCGTCTTCCCTTGCGAGTGTGTTTGTGATAAAAATACTTTACAGGAACACTTACAGTACCATACATCTGAAGAGCTGTTCTACTTCAGAGTTCAGATTGTTTTATTATGAGCTAAATGTTCTTTAAGCTACCTGTGAATGAGGGCATTGTGACATTTAGCAACTGGCTTGATTGAACACAGATGTGAGCCATATTCCATATGGAGAAGATCCAAAGGGGGAGATCCTGGGCTTGTTTCTGATTTGCAGGGAGTTTGAATGCAATTACTTGGCATTGAGCTACCAAGATAGATGGAAGCAAATCGCTTGCTCCCACCTCTGCAGTACTGCAAATGTAAAAGCAACCTCAGTTTGAGATTGTGTGTTGTCTTCAGAAGTCTGTGGAAAAAAGCCAATATATGTGAAAGCAAAAGTTCCCTAGAAATAGGCAGAAATGGGAGGGGGCCAGGCATACCAAGAAGCTTCCTAGGAGTGCCTCATTCCACACAGCACCACTATCAAACTTCATGCCAGTCTGTCTATGAATATTACAAGAAGTGCTGTTACCTGGGAAAGGGTTTGGAGGGAAAATAGTTACATGGGAAATAAGGCTGAATTGCAATATCTCTTGATAATTTTCCAGTTTCTTGAGTGTAAAATTTACTGATGCAAAACTGGAATTGCACATGGCAGAATTCATTTTGTTATGGAAGTGTTTATTTCCTATCAACAGCTTAGGGAGGAAAAGCAAATGCTTGAGGCTGGTTTCTGGTATGTGCTCTGAACTGATGAATTCTACAAGGCTGCTCACAGGAACTGTGACCAGCAGGCCTCATTCTCTGTTTATGGAGAGAGAGAGGGTTTATCTTTGTCTTCATTGCCTGTGGCACTTGTTTGTTTTCCTTCCATTTGAGCTGGGGGTACATCATTGAAAACATGGTCTCTCCAGTCTGGCCTGTGAAGTGGAACAGGGTCTGAGCTATGATAGTTCACAAATATTGCTGAACCTGAATCTTTAAAGACTTTCTTTTCCATGCAGATAATGGATTTTTTTTCCTCCCAGCTTTTCATCCTTGTTCAGGTGGGAAGAAATTCCAAGTGTTTACTAAGTTTTCTTGCCCCCCGTGTCCTTATCTGTAATTATTCTGCTGTAACACTTTGCTACCAAGACATGCTGATCTTAGCAGCTCTCAAGATGTACCATGGGGAGGGCGTTCAAATCTCTGAATGCACTGCTGGAAGGCAAGAAAAAGAGTTGAGTTTATCTCAGTTTAGACAAAGAATGCTGAGACTGTAGTCCTCCTTGGTCAGGATACAATGACAGGAGCCAGAAGAAGAGAGTTGCTAGGTTGAACTTCAGCTTATAGGGAATATTTTCAGCACTCTCACAAATATTTAAGTATGTAGGCAAAAATCTGTCCTTCCTTTGGAAAATCTCCTGGGCAGAGGGAGCCAGCCTGCCGTGCCCTGTAAGGACCTGGACTTGAGCAGCTCAGCCAAAGTAGCAAAAATACATTCTACAAAACCCCAGTGTAAAATGCACCACACTGGGTCCAGACACAGTGCACTGGGGGAAGCTGTGGAGCACCAGTCACTCCCCATCCTCTCATCCCTGCATCCCTGCCCTCTGCTCCCTGCTCACTTCCCTGCCCTGTTTGTGCATGTGCACACTCACTCTTCACAGCTGGTGCAAAGTTCTGAGTAAGTTTAATCCAACTGTGCAAATCTCTCCTTTTTCTCACTCTCTCTGACTCTTTGGAAACCAGGAAGCTACAGTATCATGTGCAGGTAGCACAGCAATAAACATGTTCTCATCACAATTTACACATAAAGCGTGAGTCCCTCGAGGTAACTCATCCCCCTCTTGACAGCTTTAATAAAGGATGATGGATTGTTTCTAAATGACAGTTTAGGAAAATCAAAAATTCCCCCCTGTATTGTTTTGAGCTCTGGTGTACAAGAGCTGTTTTGTCTTCTGTGAAAGTTGTTTTTGCCTGTAAGCACTGGGGCTCTATTACTCTCCTTCACAGTGGTGAGAAACGCTGTTACCACAGGAACATTCACATTGCTGCATACCTGGGACTTTGGGGAGCCCTGCAGAAGCCTGTTGTGGCTGGGAAGTGGGCAGAGGCCAAGAGCTGGCTGGGTTGCTGTCTTCAGGATGCTGCTCTGGGCACTCTCCCTGTAAGGGTTGTTGGAAGCAGGAGGGGTTGGACACTGATCCACCCCAAGCCGCCTCCAAGGCATGGAGCCAGCAGGAGGCATCACCTGAGCCCACCTGTCCCCCAGCCAGCCTGTGCTGGCCTTGGGGAGACCCAGGCCTCTAGGTACCTGGCAGTCACCTGAACTCTGTTTTCCTCCTCTCTGCTATTTTCTTTTCAAAGACCACATGCGGCAACAAATTAGTTCTGGAGGGCAGCGTCCTCTCTCTTGTTTCTTTTTGGCTTGAGGTTTATTTCTCAGTGCATGTGCTTTGTAGCTGCACTTGGCAGAGTGGAGTTTGTTCAGCTGTCCATTCCCCAGCTAATCTGGTGTCCTAAAATAAAAACAAGCAAGTGGAACTTTGGGGAATGGTTGCCACATGAAGACGTGCAGAGTGTCATATGGTTAAAACAGCACTGCTCAAAGTCGTTCACTGGGTGAGAAGCCAGATGAGAAAAAAAGGCTGGAGGCCTGATTAGGGCTCAGTCTGGTGGTACATTGAGGTGACAGAATGAAGCCAAGATGAGCCCAGTGCAGCCAGGCAGCACCAAAATCATTTGGTGCTCTTTCACATACCCTGTGCAATGAAACATACTGAAATCAAAACCAGCACAGAGGGGAGTTAAATCAAGGCTAGAACTTGTGAGGGGATGAGAGCTTATGGCTCTGCTACTGCCCTGATGGGAGGCAAAGACAGACCATTCCTGTAGATCTCATCTGAACATTTACTTCTCCAAACAAAATCTTTGTGGCAGTGCTTCCTCCAGCTGAGGAAGCCTGGCTGAACATCAGCTGCATCGCTTGGGACAGAGCCACCTCCATCCTTTCTCTTCCCAGTATCCCAGGATGAAGAAATATTTTTGCTTCTTGCCGTCCCAGAAATCTCAGCAATATTGTTCTCACACTGAGAATAACAACACCAGGGAACAGATTTTATTTCTGAAAACTCCTGGGTACCTGATCGATTAGGACAGGTGCCAGGATACCCATGCATGAAACAGAGCATGTGGGAGGTTGTAAATGTTATCTGAGGGGTTTTCCTACAGGAGAAGATAAAAAATACTATTCTATTACTAACTGTAAAAAGAAGTAACTGATTTTTAAATCTGGGTTGAATCCTTGTGTTCCAGCTGTGTTTCCCAGCCCAATAATCAATGTTTTAGTGTATGTAATGAATGCCTTTCAGTAAAGCCCAGTAACAGCCCAAAGTCTTTAGAGCCTCAGATTTGTGCCATATTTTTTTCTAGTGAGCTGGTGCTTTACTTCCTGTTGGAAATTATTTGAATTAACATACCCTGTTACTTTGATTGCTGATGTATCTTATATTCTGTGATATTCTTTCCCTCAGGCACAACAGGGATTTACCAGGGAGCCAATGGCCTGACAAACTCTGCAGGATTCAGTGCTGTGCATCAGGTATGGTTGAGCATCTATTATTGGCAGCCTTGTCACTTCTTCTAAACACCTGGAAGATTTATAGATCAGGGGGATTATTTTAATGTTCACATATATTTAAGGAAGGTATTGCTGAACACCACTCTGCTCTACTCCTTGGGCCTGGCTGTTTGCTGGACTTCAAGATATCTTGGTGAATTTTAAGATGTGTCTTGGTACACACACAGAGGGCAGTCCTTGCAGGAGGAAGATGCCCTGGCAGTCTCTGACTTGCTGCTGTAGCAGTGCCAGGAGTTCCCTCATTCCTCTGCCATCTTACAACTTTCAGATATGCTGTGCATCCTCTCCAGAGGAGATGGCTTCCAGAATCCTGTGTCTGCTGTCTTGGCACTGTGTAGTGAATGTGAACAATCTGAAAGAGGCTTTGGCAGGCCCTGGTGGATGCTGAGCCATCTGAGCTGTCTGTGCCCCTCCCTCTTAGAGAACACACCTGTCCGTGGGCTTCATGCCTCAGATACCTTGATGGATGTGTGTGTATAAATAAACAGCAGGCAAACACACACAGGACAGATGTTTTTCAGTGGCAAATGGCTCTTCTGGTTTGGACCAAACAAATGAGTACACTGTCCCAGAAAATGTATTTTGGTCAGCCAGTCATTTCAGTTCCTTGTTTGTAGGGTGATTATTGATTGGTATTTTTAATGACAACAGTGAGCAATTTCTTTGTGGCTTCAGTTTGGGCTTCAAACATCAGCATTTGCTGATTGAAGTGCATTTGGTGAAGTCTGGAGGTTACCTAAACAGGGGGAAAAAGTTGGGCTTTTTTCGTTATTTCGTAATATTCTGTAGCAGAAAACAGTGAAATTATCTCATTTCTTTTTCAGTCTAATTGTCCTTATGACAATTTGAGTCTTTGTTCTTGAGAGCTCCCTGGTGACTGAAAGTTAATGAAATAGCTGTCACAGACAAAGATGTAAGCTGTTAAGGAGGAAAGTGCTTTTAGTCTTTCTAAAGACCATTTATTATTTAATTTTATTTGATACCAGAGACTAATTACAATTTCTGAGGAAATAGAAGCCTTCTGCTGAAAGACAATGCCCAGAGCATGAACACAGTTCTCTATCAGGAAAAGCAAATCAGTGGGCAAGGACAGGAGTTGCAATTAAAACAAAAAGAAACAAATTAAACCTTTTATGCCTTTATTGTTCAGAGATACATTTTATAATGTTTTCCAGTGTCCTGCTTTTCACAATACACCCACCAGACATGCAAGAGTAATGGTATGGGGTTTCTTTGGGAGCCTTAAAATCAAGACAGAGAGTTTTGTGGTACCTCACCTCCCCGAGGTCACTTGCACCTCATATTTTAGTTCATTTTTCTGTAAGTAGGGAAGATCACTCAGGCATTTATTTATTGCTGAGATAGTTGGCCAGACTCTGTAAGCATTGCTGCAAAAGAATTGCTACTTTCTTTTAATTTTTTCAGCCTAACAGCTGATCAGAAGATGTTGCTGATCATGGGAAAATGCAGCCTGTTTTGCTCCTTCCCTCACCCAGTTATTCATTCTGTTCTTGCAATTTCTTAGGTATTTTGTTGTTTACAGAGATTGTGTGTTCCATTGTGGCCCTTTTCAGAAAGCCACCCTACTTCACTCACACATAAAATTGTTACACTCTGCAATGTAAAATGTGTCAGCACTGATAACTAAAATCCTATTAAAAAAACCCAGAACCTGCCAGATTTCTGACCTCTTGTTGGTTAGTCTGTCACAATAAAACAGGAGTGTATTTGGGAGAAGCAGAAATGTAATTCCCTAAATGAATGAAAGGCAGTCCTTCAGTGAAATAACTCCTGAGCCGTGACCTGCTGCGTGCACAAGTGACACAGCCTTTGTGGGGGCTTTGTTTGTGAGATAACACCAGATACAAGCCAGTCAGATGTTCCTGTTTTTTCCCTCCAAGGAATACTCGTCGTATCCCAGCTTCCCCCAGAGCCAGTACTCGCAGTACTACAGCTCGTCCTACAGCTCCCCGTACGTGTCTGCAAACAGCATCAGCCCCTCGGCCATCCCCACCTCCACCTACTCCCTGCAGGACTCCTCCCACAACATCACCAGCCAGAGCTCAGAATCTCTCTCTGGTAGGTGCATCTCGTGTGTTCCCAGGCTGGCAGCCTCGGCCATCTGGAGATATAAACGCTCTCACCTCGTTGTTGGGGTTTTTTTAAACAATATATATTTGCACGGGTAGCTCAGATTTTCTAGCACTTACACAGGGGTTTGGGAAGGGATTGGAATATCCAAGCTCTCTAAAACCATCCTGTGTTGTTTTTGTGAGTGTATGAGGTTTGATGCCCTCTAAGGTAGAACAGAAAGATAAAGCAGTGACACACCAACCCCAGATCAGCACTGAGGGCTGGCATGGATTGCAAGGAATTCAAAACAAACAGCCATGCTCTGAAAAATTCTCAGTTTCCTCAGTGTCTGATGATTTTGTAGCCTATATCTCTGTCAGGGATTATATTCATCTCCTACAACAATGTGTAATATTGTGCATTCATAAACAAGTACATCAAGAGAAGGTCCCTCTTTAAAAAGTCTGCACAAACTGTGTGTCTAATATGAAAGTTCAAGATGAATTCCCCACTAAAAAACAGCTTCAAAATTTTGTGGCCTCTCTTTGAATGCCTAATTTTTAATGTTTCAAAGCTTAAGTAGTTTATGGAATTACTGGTGGATTATGATCCCCCAGTGTCCTGTTCAAGAACAGTCTTCAGAGATCACTTCCCTACTGGTTTTCATTGGCATGCAATAACATTTACATAAAACACCACACAATTTGTGGATGATCACAGCACACACCCACTGAAGGTCTGCTGGCTTACGAAACAAATCTGAACATCTGTGGTTGCTCTAAAAGAAAAATAAACTACTTTTGTTTTTTAAAAAGGAGCGATCACAGACTGCTCTAAAAGCAGTTGGAGGATTTTCCATTCCTTAGATCTTATCTCAGCCTTTTTGAGAAAGGATGATTTCAAAAAGGCCTGTTAGGCACAATCCCAGCTTCTCTGAAGAAGAGCATGGTTATTCTAGGAAGTTGCAGAGGCCACAGCTTAGCAAGGTGTAAAGAAAAATATGTTTGAAAAGGATTTGTGATGTAAGGTAAGTGAAACCCAGACAGGTCTGTGAGACTCAAGCCAATCAAAACAGATATTTATACATGGGAAGTTTACTTTTAACTGTCTCTTCTTGCTTATTTCTAAAATACTATCCTCTGAGAAATGGAGTAAGGCTCAACAGGTTAGTTCTGTATTTTTAAATAAAAGTTGACATTGCAAGTATATTTTTAACCATGAGCATTCATCAAATTAAAAAAAAAAAAACACAAAACCAAAAATATTTGAAAAAAAATTTCAGACGTGTGATTGGTCTTGGATTCTATTGCCTTTCTAATTTCTGTCTTTGAAAAAAATAGTGGGGAGTAAAATTCCAAAACTTTTTTTCAATGAAAATTTTGATAAGGTTTTTTAAAGTGACATGTCCTTTTAAAAATGTTACATATGTGGTTTTGGTGATTTTTGAAATTGTTTTCACAAATCTTGGGAGTTATAACTTTTTTCTAACACTGTTAAGCTATTGATGTGAAAAGAGTAAGGTTTTCTCTTGATGTTTTCACAGTGCTTCTGTTGCTTTCCAATAAAATGTTTCATGCTCTAATTACAATGACACAACATAAAATTTAAGTTTACAATGGAATTTCTTTTTCCTAATAGGGGAATATTCAACAACACCAGCAAAAGATATAGAGACAGACAGACATCACAGAGGGTCAGATGGCAAGGTACGAGCCCGGTCAAAAAGAAGCAACGATCCTTCCCCTACTGCTGACAGTGAGATTGAGGTAATAACTTTAATTTCTCTTCCTTTGTAAATCCAGCAAAGATGAACAGTTGCCTCTGTGAGCAAATCCCAGAGACAGAACAAATTTAGTAGTACAACTGGAACCTGCAGACATGAGTAGTCAAAACAATTGCTCAATTTCTGTGTTATCAACACCTCAAACTATTCTTCATATGTACCCTTTTTTTTTCCCTTTGGGCTTTTTGTAAGTCTGATGTTTTGTTCCCCTGACTTGATAGGCAATGGGAGATTTCTGTGGTTGTCAGGAGAGCAGGCTCTTGGGATGGCCAGCACACACACAGTTCCAAAATCCCTGAAGTTTCGTTGTGCCTGCTTTCACAAAACATCCACAGTCAGTGCTCCAAATGGCTTGAGATCTTAAAAATCTCGAGTCCAACAGGACATATTTCCTGACTGAACCTGTTCTTGCAGTTGCTTAATATGTAACTATATTTCTTTTTTCCACCCCATCTGTCATCACAGCGTGTGTTTGTGTGGGATTTGGATGAGACGATAATTATTTTTCACTCCTTACTCACGGGGACCTTTGCATCCAGATATGGGAAGGTAAAATTTAATTTTTTTAGCATTACTGCTTGTCCAGCCAAATCGCGTCGGGAACTGTGGGGGCAGCAATTGAGGCAGCTTTTCAAACAGATGCTGCCCATTTTATTCAGACATATTTATATAAATGTGTCCTGTGGTATTTCCTCTGAACATGTGAAAATTTAATTTACCTCCCTTTCATGTTGCAAGTAGCCCCTTGTTTTTCCAAAGCCTGTGTTGTTCAACTTGCTGGGATGTTCTTCCAGTGTCTGTCTTCTGCAGGAGAGAGCAGCCAGCAGCCAGACTCCATTAACTCCAGCCTGAATGAGCTAACACTTTTTTTTTTTTTTTGTTAGACCAGTGTTTTCTTTTTTTCTCAGACCATTTTTTAAGAGGGACTTTGTGTTCATCAGTCTAGGTTGCCATGAAGAACTGGCTGTGCTTCCCACATGGCTGCTGAAGCTCACATTTCCAGGGGGGTTTCAGAAGCATATCCAGCTGACCATACCTGAGATACCCTCTTTGAAATACAGGCAGTTGCATTTTTTATGTAACTGTCTGTGGCTGAGCAGTCTGAACTCTGCTGCTAAGGAGAAAACCTTGGCTTTTGGATTTAGTACCATGTGCTTCAGTTTCTTCCTAAGGCAGCTTTGTATGATGAACACCTAAGTCACTTTGAGTTACAGAATGTCAGACGCTTTTAAACGGGTAGGAAAAAAGACAATATCATTACCTAATGAAAGGTGGGTGACCTAGTTGGCAGCTGTTTCCACACATGGCTTTGAGCACTCAGCTTCATCAGGAGACTGGAAAATAACCCAGCTTCTCTCCAGAAAGCAGAAATATGATTTGACATCATTTCATGGCTTTACCAGCTGTACTTTTTTACGATGGTTATAACAAGCTGAATGTGTAATTAGTAAGATAGATTTATTGTTCACTGTTAGATGTGCACAGTTGTAAAGGATATAAAATGGTGTTTGTGGTGTGGAAGTCTACTGCAGCACTTGGAATGCTGCTAACACTTCTAACAGCACCCTCTGAAAACCAAGCACGTGTTTCCAAGCAGGGATTTATTCAGACCCACATTGTACAAGGTAATTGAAGTGGTTTCTGTTCCCAGAGAACATAATGAACGAGGTGTGCGTGTGTAAGCTCAAACCTACTGCCTGCAAACACCAGAAAGAATTAGGCAGGATCAGGAAACCAACTTAGGCTGTGCAGATCTGCTCTGTGGTCGGGCTTAGCCTTGGGTAGGGGCTGCTGAATTCATGTGGAGAATTCCCTTAATGGGCTGGCTTTGTCCTGGTGCAGAACCTCTGGATGAGATGCCTTTGCCTGCTGCCTCCTGCTCACGTTTAGAGGGTGTAGAGTTGGAATCTGCTGCTTTTTCTGTTGGCTGTTTCCTTTATACTAATTCGGAGAATGATATGAACAGGAATATTTTTTGAAAGAATGGATCACCTTTTCTTATGAAGTTATGACATGTTCCTTGAGAAACTTCTCTAGAAGTTTTCTTCACAGTTCTTTGTTTGTTTCGTCAGGATTAAATTCCTCAGGGCTCTCCTGTAAGGGAAATGGTTGTGTTATAAAAGTATTACAGGCTGGTGGCTTGGTCCAAAGACAACCAGAGGCTTTGGTGGGCTTTGGAACAGACCTTAAACCAAGGGGGAAATACAGCACACTCAGACAGGCTGTCCTGGGGACTGTTAAATAGTAGCACAAGTCAAGATTATTGAGTACAAGTGAAGCAGCCAGAGGTTAATAGTTCAGAATCTCTCACTTCAGTAGTGTAGGAAGTGTTAACGTCGAAGTAAATTAACTATCAAAACCAAAATTCTCCATAAAAGATTCACGTGCCTGTAATAATTAGACATGCATATGCTTGTAATTAAATCTCACACACGGAGAGCTTGGTTCACTGTGTCTTCCTCCAGAAAAAGTGTCAGTTTATGTGATCTTGACCATTTCCCTGGCCAACATTTATGTTCCAGCATCATCCTGTCTGTTGTAGTGGTGGAGCTGCAGGTGCTCAAAGAATTAGTCTGTGAAGTTGTTCAAGCTGAAGAATAACACCTTTTTCTAGGGTGATTTTTCTTGTAAGATGGGAGGAGGAACACCAACCACAGCTTCAGAGATTTGGGTCTAAACTCCTGTGTGTGTGTTGCCCCTTCCTTGGTGGTGGCAGCAACAAGGAGCTGTCTAAAAACTCGATGAAAAAAAAAGAGAAAAAAAGAGGAGAAAGAACTCACAGAAAAGTCACATTATTAATGGTTAATGCTTCAATGCTTATTTTCTGACCTGACTTCATGTGAAAATTCTGTTTTCTCTGTGGTTCTTAACATAGATATGGCCTCCTCAGGGCATTGAGAGTTAATCTCAGGTGTTTAGAAAATACTTTGCCCACAGCATCAATAGCAGTTAAAACCCAAAATTTACTGAAAGCTGAAGCATGAATGAATAGCCCAGCCTAGGCTGCTCCTTTTTTTGTCCTCTCTTCCCAAACTCTTTGCTGTAGCCCCTGGATTGCAGACTCATCAGAAATTGGGTCTTAATGTCTTTGCCACGGGATGACAAGAAAAGGCAACCCCCTAAAAGCTCCAGAGACAGTTAGCCCTGGATGTTATGTTTAGAGGAATTTATAAAACCTGTTCTGCAGGTTTCTGATCACTGTATGGGTGTAGAACATCTCCCATGTGTCTATAGACCCTTGTGGCTTGCTGTGGTGCCCACCCAGCCTTTTCAATCCCCTGGTGTGTTTAACAGAGCTGCTGTTCAGGGTGAGGTGGCTGCAGTCCTTGCCATGTCAGCAAAGGTCTGTCCCCCAAATCACTGACTAAACACAGCTGGGGAAAATGGCCCCAAATCCATAACAGAGCTGCTGGGCTGTCACAGGAGCTGGGGAAAAGTCAAGGGACTCGTTTGACTCAGCGAGGTGAGCACAGAAAGACTCTTCTGGTGGTAGTAATTCAGAAACAATATGAAGAGATTGCATGCAGTCCTGAGCCAAAAATAATTGTGAGTCTGTTCCTCTTTCCCTGACTCGGATATTTGCAAGCTTGTGTTGTCTGAGCCTTAAAATTTCTCAGCCTGAAAGAGATGCAGAAATTTTTGTTCAAGTGTTGTACTGCAGGCTTTTTGAAGGACTGGAATGAAGGAAAACAGGGAGCACTGGGTGTGTTGTTTCCCCTAACTTTAGGGAGCTCTGTGAAGCCAATACCTTTTCTTAGTATTTTATGTTGTTCCAAGACTGTGTATTCTTATTCTGTGTTGCATCATTTCTTGGGATTATAGTGTCCAAATGGCTTGTGAGTAAAGTAAAATCTGGAGTTAAAATTCATCTTTACACGCAAGATACTCCAAAATCTGGAATCAAATGACAAGGATTTTATTTTAGTCTGAACTTGCAGATTTGAACACATAGGACAGTCTAAATTCTTAAATTGTATTGGATCTTTACCAGCACTTTGCTGATACCTGGGAGTTTGTATCTATAAAATTCCCTGCAAGAGTCACACAGTTTCTGAGATCGTTCAGCATTTGGAATTAGCTCAAATTAAGTGCAAACATACTGCAAAAAATTGTAAAGCACATTCTGTCCTGGTTTTAAATGAGAGTCATGCAAAGCCATGCTGCAGGTGGTGGTTACCTTCCAGTGGATATGTTCAGCCCCCCTGCATTGCTCTGCGTCCCTGGGGGCTGTGTGCTTGCTTTACATGGAGCAGCCAGTGTGCATTCAGGGAGGGCTTGCAGCGTGCCTCCCAGCTGCTTGTTTGAAGGAGAGGCTGAGTTTCTGTGACAGCCACGTTTTTAATGCCTTTGTGTTTCAGAAGGGGCAGCGTGGGGTTTGCCCAAGCCACAGCAGACAGGTGTGGGTGAGGTAGGACGTGCACTGTGCAGACTTGGCCTCTGCCTCTCTGATGAGAGACTTGCAGTGACCCAGGAGAGGGCCCAGCAATCATAGCAGGACCTCAGGACCTTTTGGACAGAGTTGCAACGTTTTCTGCTTGAGGGCAGGACATAAATATGATTTTCTAGCATTGAAACAAATGTTATAGCTGGTGTATGCTGGCTGTGAGCTGGACTGTCTTGTTCTCACCAGAAATGATGTTGTGGATCTACAAAAACCTTATTCCTCCAAAGTTTCCCTGGCTGTTACATGTTCTTATAAAAACTTTTCCCTTAAATGAATTATAATTTCCAATTAAGAAAAAAAAAAAATTCATTGAAAAGTTCCTCCTTGGCTCTACTCGAGATCCTTGTAAAACCCTAGGTTTGATTTTTTAATTTCTTTTTTTCCCCTTCCCTGCTTTCACTGAATGCTTCAAGTAGCTCATGCTTTTCCCTGCTTTGTTCTCTCACAGGACCCTAAAGCCAGGACCTGATTGAAACACCATGGGGATTTAATCAAATCTGCTGGTGATTCATGCTCCTAATGGCCGAGCCTGTCCTTTACTACTTTACAAACTGAGAAGGAATAAAACCCCATTTTATTGCTGGGCTGTTAAAAACTATTTGTAGAAGTTGCTAAGGTTCAAATCAAAAGTGGCCTCCCTGGAGGACTATTAGTTAATTCTAAGTGCCAGGGCATCTCTTTTTTCCTTCTTCTCTCGCTCGAGATGTGGCCTTATATCACGACTGCTGTTCAAACATCTGAGAGTTTTCCATTCCTTTGACAAACATGAGCCAAAGTGCTTAAGGACATCTGTTTATTTTATTTCTTTAATGAGAAAACCTTCCAATTCCTTACTGGCTCAGCTGTGTTTATTTACATTTTGTTAGTCATATGTGTGGGGCACCTTGGGACGTTAAAAACCTGCAGAGGCCTATGCTGAGGGCTGTAGCAGGCATCCTGGTCAGAAAGGCAGAATAAGCCCTTCCTAAGGAAAACACAGCCCTTGGAACTCCATAAAATAGATTTTCAAAACAAATAGAGCCTAATTCACTCAGTAGATCATGGATTAAGTCAAGATGAATACAATTTGGAAAGGATTTTCTGAGGAAGTTGGAGATTTTTTTACCCACTGGAGGCTAAACCTTGTGTTTAATGCCTTTTTAAGTTAAATTAAAAAAGCATTCAATCACTGCAGGTAATAAAGAAGTCCGTTACTTTAGACATGCTGCTCTATCAATTATTTAGTTCATTATTGGAGGGAAGGGAGTAAATAATTCCAGCCATTTGATTGTTTCAAATGTGTATTTCAGGAGCAAACATCTGTGTTTATCATCTGTCCTGGCTGATGAGAAGCAGCAGCAGAGCAGCAAAGCCAGGTCTGCTGGGGCAGGCTGGGGCTGGGCACGGGGGATGCTCTGAGCTCCTGGAGGTGTGACCTGGCTCTGCAGCCTGGGCAGCAGGGGGGTTCCTGAGCCGAGTGCAAGTGTGGCATTTGGAACTATTAAAGGATTATTTTGGACATCAAACACGGACCAGAAACAATGCTGGGTTATTAAATAAGCTCGAGGAGAGGGAAGCTGCTTTCCACCATGGCTGAGTCAGGGCTGCAGTTTTAAGAGGGAAAGTTAAAAAGGCCAAGGGGACATGGTTTGTTGTAGGAAGCTGAATGTGCAGAATGTCACTGTGCTGAGGATTACACTCCTTGATGTGTTTCCACCAAGCTTTCCAGAAGTTCTGTATTTTTCACAGGGCTATCAAGGGCTTTCATACAGAAATACAGTGACTTTCCAGTGTTGAGGGGAAGGAAATGAAGATTAATTTGGTTTAAATTCCACTTCCTTTTCTGAAATGCATGCCATGTCTAGTAAAAAGAAATTATTTATAAGTTTTTGGTCATGAACCTTTTGTATTACTAAATAAAAATAATTCCCATTTATCCTCCAGCATCATGGCCCAGCTTTTAACCTGTATTTAAGTACAGTATTCCCACAGGACTGGAATCCACTTCAGACTTGATGGGTTCAGACACTGAATAAATTAGTGTGGTCATTGCTGCCTGTCCCTAAGCATAGTTCCTTTGGAGAGGGAGGAGAGCCTTTTCAGCCTCTGTGTGCCCCTAAATGTGAGGATTTAGTGACCTGTGTGCCCATTTCCTTATCAGAATAATTTCCAGTCATATGTGAAGAGATACATGACAATGAGAGGAGTCCTTCAGTAAACAGAATACTTTGAAGTGCCCCTTCAATCACAGGAAGGGTGAATATGAAAAGGTATCTGGAGAAAAGGGATTCAGTTGTATTTGCTCTCCATCTCTCATGGATCTATCACAAGGTCACACTGTGCTGCCTGTCAACACTGTTCATTTAAATTCAGTAGATTGTCTAAAAAACCTGGATGTATCAATGTTTTCACAAACAATGTCTTTATTTTGGTGGGAAAAAGTTTAGACCCTGAAAAACCGAGAGGTTCTATTTGTTAAGGGATGATCCTTTTCAAAAAAGCCTGAAGTGTAGTCCCTTAAGTAAATCACTTCTGAAAATGGCTTTTAGCTCCTGAACTACTTCATTACTTTAAACAACTTTTCTCACAAGTACTCACTCTCACTGGGAAAGCTCTGAGAGGCTCAGGCTGGCTGTAGCCTGTGTTATTAAAGAGAGAAAATTGCAAGCTAAGCTACTTAGGAGTAGTTAGTAAAAGAGTGAAATGTGGTTTCTTCCTGAAAAAGATGTGGATTTACTTGAACTAGAACTCATACACATGGTTAATTTCCCATTATTATGGGAAAGTCTTGTTCATGTCTCAAATTTTGATCAAGGTATAAAATGTTACAATGAAAGGATGATTATTCTCACAGACCTTTTTTGTTCAAACCTGTGGTCCTGGCATTTTTATCTTTGATTTTTTTCCATTTTTTTTTTATGCTACAACCAAGCTGGTCCCTTTTCCAGGCGTTTCCAAGTAATTAAACCCAATTAAAACTATTAAATTCTTTCTTTTGGTGACAACTTTGTTATTAACAGATAACCACAAGGAGGAGATTTAGCTTGGAAGGCCCTTGATTGTGTACTAATCCGTCTCTCACCTCTGGCTGACACCTGTGGCAGATAAACCCTACAGAATAGGAGTCTGATGAATACTCTTAATTAATACTTTCTTCCTTGTAGAAAAGTAATTATTTGCTCACGGCATAAATAGGTATTTGGCAGGGATTTAAAGGGATGATTAGTTTTAAATGCTAGGGCTTTATATTGGTGGGGTTTTCAAGGGAGGCGATGGTGTCTGAATCCAAGATCCACGCTCAGAGTGACTCTGCCCTGACAATTCCAATGTCGAGTTAATTGTCACATTGCTGAGGAGAAGCAGAGTCAGACAAGGAGCAGATTTGTTATCTGTCTCAAAGGAACCAGCTCTGCCCCTTTGCTGATGGCCTGCAAGTCTGAACAGGGACTGTGAGGCAGAGGCTTGGAGAGGGCTTTGGATCCAGGGTTGGAGGCGTGAGTGACTTGCACTTGAGAGATTGCCAGAGATAAGTCTGCTTCCCTCTTCCTCTCCAAGTTACAGGAAGGGAGAGCTGGCTGTGGACATGCAGCTTGGATGAGTTGCAGGTGTTAACAAATACATGTCTTTTTTTAATGCTTGTTCTAAGGCAAGTGTAAGCAGTGTGTGAGAAATCAATCTCCGTGTTCCGGGACGTCTGTGGGAAGGTGGCTTTAATGCTGAGCCTTTGGGGAGGGTGCTGCTGCTGCTGCAGTTTGGGTGTGACAATGCACAAGGGCTTCTGTGGAGGTAAAGCCAGTACCTCTGGCAGGGAAGGCTTCTGTGCAGGCCAGCTCCTGGAAAAGGGTCTGGGGACCAACACAGAGCGTGTTGCAACATCCTGGCAGCAATGTGTACCCACATTTGGTAGCTTAAAGCTAATTTGGGTGTGCATGCACATTCTGCATTCCCTTTGCTCTGCTCAGATACAGACCAGTGGGAGTTTGAGGTGCTGTGAGCAGATCTACCTTCCCACTGCTGTCATAGGGAAGTATTTGGTTTTTGCTCACGTCCACTTTTCATGGAGATTGTCTTCAAGACAAGCTGAAGGCTGTTCAACAAGCTTCTTTTAGCAGTCTTCTGTCATTACTTAAAATGAAGGCTAAAAGTGAAAACTGAAACAGAAATTTATTTTAGGTAAGGTGGTATTAGCTCAGAGGAAATTGTAATTTTTTAAACACAATTAATTTCAAATGTAGAGAACCAGCTCAAGGGTTGGACACAGTGCATGCAAGTGGCCAAAGTAACAGCAACACTGGCAGCAAATATGTGAGCTTGTGCCATTGGGACTTGAAAGAAAACGTGTGGGTGGGTGGGNTGGCAGTGAAGGATGTGTTGAGGAATGAAAGCTCAGAATGATCACTGCCGTGCTTGTGTCCCCAGCCATGGGAAGAAGCTGTTCAGGCTGTGCACAGGAGGATCAGGAATGCTTGGTCTGCCATGTCTGAGCACCAGAGGTTTGCACTGAAAGTCATTTGTGGGGCTGTTTAATTTTGACCCTGAGGGAAACTCCACCAGTGGAGCATGGCAGAGGTGAGGCATGTGGGGATATGCTGTGCTGCTGGAAGTTTTATTTACAAAAGGAGTTTATTGCCTGTTTTCCACCCCTGCCTCTCATTGTCCTTGTTTGGGAAAGCATGACTTGTAGATTAGCAGAGGAAGGACCTCCATCTTCTAAAGTTACTAAACAAGCACTGAGGGGTGAGTTTTAGATTAATCTGTTTTCACTGTAAAAAGTGGTTCCTGGAGGAGATTCGATTTCAAGCTGTCTGGTCCTTGGGCTGCATGTGCATCAGGAAGCATTGGCTGGATCTCTTGGTGAGGAGCTTGTTCTCAGGGCTCCTGGGCATGCTTTTCCTACAGAAGGATGTTAGCAGGGGGCCATGGTAATTTCCCATTGCTCTGCTGAGCTCACACTGCTCCAGCACTGCCAGCCCACCCAGGCACCACTGGCAGCACAGGGGTGTCCTTGGTGGCACAGCATTTCTATGCCTGGGAAGGGCACTCCAGCAACATCTGCAAACAAATCTCATCCTCCTCTTTCAGATTATTTACACACTGTACAGAGAGTTTGGATATACCCATCTCATTTTGGTGCTTTTCTGTCAGCCTGATTTTCCTGCTTATTCCTGCTTCAACTGGCAGCTGTAGCAGCTGTGTCTGTCCTCGGGGTGGGTACAGCCTCTGGCACAGTGGGGTTCAGGTCTGGGACTAGGGCTTCTGGGTGCTGCAGGAATGCAAATAAAGAACTGCTGGAGGAAGCCTGGCCTCGTGCCTCTAGAGACCTCTGTCCTACTGAGAGTGCTGGTTGGCCTTACAGCTTTATCAGCCTCTTTAAGAATTGGAAGTGTGCCTTGCTGTGGAGGAAATGTCCATACTGTGGAAGCAGTAGTGCCAAATCATTTCCCCAAACAACTTCCCCTCTGGGTGGTAAAGTGCATTTTTCTGTTTTGTTTTCATTCCATCATACTCTGTATCTCTGGAGAAAGATTCCCCCACCCCCCTCTTGTGCACAGTTTGGTTTCCATATTGTTTGGATAAAGAGGAGGTAACTTCATACACTGTGGAAATGTTTCCTACTCCCCATTAGTGATTAATACCAATAAAGCTAAAACGAAACTTAGAGGGTAAATGACAGATAGCAACCAATGAGATTTCCTGAAAGAGTTTTAAAGGCTAATGATCCTTGAAATGTATAAAAATAAATTGCTTCATTAAAAACTATTTTACAAAATAATTTCTTCCTGGCAGCATAGTTTCTTCTAAACAGTTCCCCTGTGTAACTACACCTGGGTAGTAAAATTTGATTCAGTGCTGTTCCCATGGGGCCAGAGTCAGATGCCCTGATCAGACCTGTGTGTGTCCCTGTGCCTCATCAGGGGAGCAGGTTTGGAGCTGGAAATGAGAGATGTGTTTGAGGCAAGTCTGATGAAGCTTTTGCTTTTTGCCCAGAGACAGTGCCCATGTTTCTGGGACAGCAACAAGCATGTTTGAACATGAGTGGCAGAGCTTCTCAGTGCTCCTGAGTCACACACATGGCTAAAACCACAGCCATTCTGCTCTAATTAAAGAGAGCTTTGCTAAGAATGCGTAATAATTAGCTTAGTGTGTAGTACACCATCCATGTCAACAGCGTCTGCCACGAAGGTTGATGGAAATGCACTCACCCTCCCAGCATTGTGCTCCCTGTTAGAGCTCCTCAGTCAATTCATTACTGTCCTGCCACACCATAACAGGGCTGCACAGAAATCTGCAGAGAATTAGAGACTGTCTTTAAATGGGTGGGTTTCCTCTGCTGGAGTCACACACCATGCTAAAGCAAGGCAGATTTATACATCAAGATGAGAGATCCCTGACCTGCTGAAGATGACTTAAACAAACAAAAAAAAATTCTGTTGTGGGAATGTGGGCTTTTCCGAAGTTGTCTGTTGTTGTTCAGTTTGAACAGGCACAATGCTTTTGAGCTATGGCTGTTTATCATATTAAATACAGATCATGGTTTTTTCTTGTGTTTTTGAAGTATTTAATGAATAAGGAAATACACTGCTGGTAACTTCGTTGGCATCAATGTGTTCCTGTGCTCTTGCTGTGAGCTGAGGAATGAGGTCAGTTGTTTGGGGGCAGAAGTGGTGGTTGACTTACTGACTTGGTGAGGCAGTGAAGTGGCAGCCCTTTCACAGGCCACTGTGGTGTCTCAGCTGGGGAAAACATCAATTTCTAGAATGAATTAACTCACTTAAATAGAGCTGCAGGTAGCATCATCCTTCCCCAGGGGAATTCACTAAAGGTTTTGTCACTGATGTTGGCAGGAGCAGGATCTGGGTGTGAGAAAGTTCACATGTGCTTAAGAAGGTGCAGAAGATGCCATCACGTGCATCTTCACATTCAGTCATTTAAAAAGTGTGGTTTAAAAATGCTGCAGGCAGCCAGAGCTGCTGAGTCCTGTCCTTCCCTTTCAGGAGGCAGCTTGGAACCCTTCTGTGGAAGGGCCAAGTCAGACCCACACTTGTTGGGCTGGGAGCTGCTGGGACAGGAAAATCCCAGGGAGCAAATGGGTATTGGGTGCATTGCCATTTCCAACACCAGCTGGAGTCACAGATGAACTTATCCTGAATGTTCATGTATCTTAAATTGCCTTTTTTAAAATTTTATTTAATTTGGGTAGCATTGTAGTTATTTGGGTGTAACTGCCATTGGGGCTGCAGCTGAAGCTCTGCAAGTCTGCAGTCCTTGAATTGGACAAGGATTTTATGGTGCTGTAATTGGGTTTATGTGGTAGGATGGGGCTGGTTGAACTCTGCTAAAGCTCTTAAATAAGCAGGCAGCTTCAGTGGGGAGGGGATGGCTGGTTTGAAGGACAAGTCAGGAAAGAATCACCCTCTGCAGGCTGTGTTGCTGGGTAACCCCAAACTATTCACTGGTGATGCTATTGGAAATCAATTTTTTTTGTCTGACCTACTGAAGCAATTCTTACATAGTTTCAGGTGTTTAAATGGTCTTTATATAATCTGAAATGTGTGGGCTGTTAGTGGTCAGAGTCACAGACATCCTTCAATGAAGCCAAATTCTTTATCTAGGAGAGCAAAAGGATGGGAAAATCATTTTAGTGTTAAAATACACTTGGGAAGTAAAATTACTTTACTAAGTGTGTCTTAAGAAATAGGAATGTGTAGATCCTGTATTTGGTCTAACATCTCCCACCCCCACACCTGTCCCCAAAAAAGAAAATCAAAGTGAATGGAAAAAACCTGATTTTGCCCCAACAGGACACCACAACGTCTGTGCGGATCGGCCTCATGATGGAAGAAATGATCTTCAACCTTGCAGATACACATCTGTTCTTCAATGACCTGGAGGTGTGTAGCTGCTTATTTTATTTAACATCTTTCTCTGTAATCATTTGCATGTGGTCTATGAACTCAGGGGGTTTTGGCCAAGAAATTTGTTATTTTTGACCCCAGAGAAATGGCCCTCAGTTGGCTTATTGGAAGCATCCCTTTGACACCTCCATTCTGTTCAGGATTTTTTTTTCTAAATATGCAGTTAATGATGACTTTTTGCAGGTTTACTAAATGTAATAATGAGAACATTGCTGCTGCTTCTCCTGAAATTTGCTGTTTATTAATTTTATTAAGCTGAATTAGCTCAGATCCTATGGAGGCAGGCAGCAGTTAGCTTTGAGCCAAAGCAGAGGTTTTTGGAAATGGTCTCTGTTCTTGAGGAAGCTCTGCTGCACAGACAGAACAGGAGGTCTGTCCAAGCTCAGGAGTGTACTGCAGGATGAAACTGGGGGAGTTTCAGTGTAACAGAACAAGAGGAAGAATTTTTCCTGCTGGTGGCATGGTTAGACCTATCTCTGATACAAAGCAAAAATCCTTTTGAGTATGTGGTAAAATGCAGGCCAAGTGATGCTGGCAGAATGCTGTCAGCAGCTGAGAAGCAGCTGTGCAGCAGTGATGAAAATTTGTTGGCATTTGCAGTCAGAACACATAGAATGGATCAAGTACAGAGTGAGAAGGGTGGGGTTTGTGCTGTGGGCACCTTGGAATCAAAAAATCGAAACACTGCTTGGAGGCATTTGGAGAAGAAAAAAACTGGCATCCCTGGGCAGACTTCTGTGGGGTTTTGTTTCTTTTTTTTTTTTTTCCTTCACTTGAAAAAGGAAGAATTTGTTTCTGTGCCAGATGAAAGGAGAGAACTTTTTCTGTGCCTGAGGAGTTCAGCGGGAATTTCTGGTTCCTTCAGTGCTTAATTGCACTGTGGTCCCCTGTGTTAGGGGAGGTGCAACCTTTCCTGCCACCTGGCTCCTTGCAGTCTTGAGGTTTCACTTGCTGAGAATTTTTATATCCCTTCAAAGACAGGCACCTGAATTGACAGATTTTTCCTCTTTCAGCTTTTTTCAGAGAGGAGGTTTGTGATAAGGGCGCAGAAAGTACAAAGTAAAAAAATCTTCCTCTTAGGGAATAAAAAAAAAAAGAGAGCTCCTCTTTGGGAGCCCAGGGAACTATTTAAGTAGTGATAATATTTACTACAGAACCATCACCTTTCACCCATCAGATCTCAATGTGTGATGCAAAGCTCCCTGTTCTGCACAAAGTAACCCTCCAAAACCCCTCTGCCTTTCTAGACTTCTGCAAGAATCACCAGCTTTAAAATAAGTGTTCTCCTTTTTTTCACTTACTGCTCTGAAAGTTTAAATGAAGCAGCAAATTGTCTGGCCTTCATCAAATCATGCACATTTGTCAGTCAGTAACAGCTCTGGGCATTGGTGGTTTGGTTTTAGCTGAGCTTTTTTCAATGAAAAATTGAAGGATGACGGAGAATTAAAGAAAAGTAAATGTACCTTACAGAATTTTACTTTCCAAAAAAGCCATGTCAGTTTGGAAGAATTTGCAGCAACAAAGTCATCCAGAGTTACCCACCCTACTCCTTCATTTAGCATGATAAATAAAAATCACCTTTGTGTATTCACAGAGTGGTATTTAAGGATCATACATCACTGAGTACTGGGCTTAAAAAAAGGCAGTGAATGACATCCTTAAAAACAAAAAGAAGAATTTGTGAAAAACAGCACAGGAAGAGATTCAGTTGTAGAGCCACGAGCGTTACCATATACATTAGCACCATCATGTGGTGCAGTGCTGGCCTGTGCAAGACAAAATGAGCTCAAACTGCACAGAGCAGAAACCATTTCTGACCATGTTTTGTGCTGGGGCAGAGTGAGAGGCTGTAGCTGAGGCAGCAGTAGGAGAGTTGCCCACTGGAAACCACAACAGTTCTCTTACCAGGTGATGCTAAACAGCAAAACATTTCTGTGACACAAACCCAAGTTCAGACATTCTGGGGGCTCCAGCAGATTGGACTAAGCAGAGCATGTCTGGCCTCAGTCCTTACAGTGGGATAAGGGGAAGGAGTGGAGAAAATGTTCCCATCCTTTCCAGAGAGGGAGGCTGGATGAGGAAATCAGTTCCCTTGCTCTAGCACAGGGGAATGGTTTGTTCTGCTGGCTGCAGTTTTCAGTGCTGTGCAGAGGAGAAGGTGCTGCCAGGGTGCAAAGCCCCTTTGGAGCATTCCCTGGAGGAGAGTGATGAGGAGAAAACATTTGTCCATAGATACAGCAAGGTTTGCACAGCCCTGGGTAGCATTTGTGTGATCCTCCTTAGTCTGGTGAGGATGTGGTGTCACATCAGAGCAAAAATCTGACTTCAAATCTGAGGGAGGAGCCTGAACTGGAATGCTCCCTTTCTTTCTGTCCAAAAGGATTCTGAAACTCTTGTTAGCTAGGACTTTATCTTTTCTTAGGATCTACCCAGAAGGGATTCAGGTAATTGTTTCCTGGATGCATTAGCTGAATGGTTTTAGCTGTGCTTGGGAGTGGAAATCAGAGATGTGTGCAAAGGTGAACCAAAAATCCATTCAGGTGGACCTATTCAGCTCCATCCTGCTTCAACCCATCCTCTCCCAGTGCTGCAGTCCACAGACAGGCCAGGTTCCAGCTGATCCACCCCAAACTTCAGGGCAATTGTGTGGAAGGAGGCTGATCACTGCTCCCCAGGGGTGACTGTAGAAGTCTCAGACTCCTGCTAAAAACTTTGAGTCTTTTTACAGAACGGGATTCTCTGTCAGCAAGTTGGGCCTTACAGAAATCCCTGCAGTCTGTGAGTGTGAGCCAAGCAAGGTGTGCACAAAGGGCTCTGAGCATGCTGCAGGATGGATCAGCAAATATCCACCTGACAGGAGGCATTGTCCCTCTGTGCTCCCCTTTTTAGGGAAACTGGGGAGAGAAGAACTTACCCAAGGTTACAAATCACAGTGAAGTTAAAACACAAACTCTGGATAGTGCTGTTTTTCCCAGATACCTTTTGTTCACAGTACAATGTGGCTAAAGAATAGCACCTTCCAGCCCCAGTCCCTCTGGAGACATTATTGTCTAGCTCTCTGGAAAACAGGTACTCAGGACAGGAGGAGTGACGAGGGGATGAGGAATTACCAGACAAGGGGATTAGTGTGTTTACAAGTTGCTGCCTTTCAGAGCCATCCCTGGAGGTTCTGTGTTCTGGGAGCTGTTAACCCCCACCCAATGGGGGATGCAAGCTCCACTGATCAGTGAATCCACGAGAGGTTTAAAACTCTCTAGTCCTGATCCACAAATAGACTCTGTGTGCATTTGTAGGTTGTTTTCCTACCTGCACGAGACATACCTGGAGAGTATTCAGAGGGAATGAGGGATAACAGAAGGAGCTCCCCCTGTGTTTCACAAGGAGGCAGCAGAGGCTTTCTCCGAGCCAGCAGTGCCATTTAAAACAACTCAGGCTGCTTTAAACGTGGCTGGTCCCACCTGGAGGCAGGTTGTGCAGCACCCAGAGGCATCCCAAGGGTAAAACAGATCAGTGCCCAGATCTGCAGGGGCTGACTGAGGTGTTTGACTGGGCACAGGCTGCGTGTGCCAGCATCGCCCGGCCCGAGGTCCCAGATCGCGGCAGATCCGAAACCTGGGCCGTGTTCCTGGCAGCCTTCCTGCCCCTCGACCGAGCTCCTCCTTGGCAGCATCCTGCCTCGAGTCCCCACTGTCCGAGATTTCAGAGGAGATCCTGCAGGAATGAAGAACTGTGTTTGTGAGGCGGTGCTGAGGCGAGGTGCAGGGGGTGGCTCGGGCGCTCCCCGGGTTCCCGGTAACCCGAGAGGCGCAGCCGGCGCTATGAGGTAGCGTCTCACCCCGTGTCAGGGTATTTTATTAACTTAGAAACGTGATAGCTGCTGTTGTCACACTTGAGTGTACAGAACAATCCATTCACAAATGAGAAAAACAGATCCCTCCACAAATGCCTTTCCCCTGACTTAACACCCAGCATCACAGAGCCGAAGAGGAGTGGGCTGCATCAGTGTGCCCCCAGCGTGGGTCACAACAGCTACAGGGAGGGGGGCTCCAAAGTGCTGGGGTGGGAGGAGAGAGAGGTGCCAGCAGAGATCTGCTATTCAGCTGTGTACAGCAGTGTACACTCCAGTGGTGGGTTGATAACAAGATGCAGTCATGTGTCTTTTTGAGAATTACCTGAAATGCTGCAGAAAATCTCGTTAATATGGACAAGAAGTATCTGTCATGTTTTGGCATTGATAGGTTTGGTTACTTGTTTGGGGATTTTTTGTTCATTTTTTGAAAGGGGCTAGTTTAATTCATCAAAGTCATAATTGTGTAAGGAAGGTAAAACAAACTCTGTGGTTTATAGAACACTGAAGTGGTGAAGAATTACTGCACCTTGGTTAGCTGCAGCTGTTCTGACTCCAGAGTCCTGTGGTACCAAGTGTCACAGCTTTTAAACTGTTGAAAAATCAACCAAAACCGAAAGATAGTGTTCATCAGCTTTCAGGCTTTCTGTTCTGTTCTCACGTGTAGGGCTCGTGGAGAAAGGAGAGTTAAGGTGGTGAGGGAAGCCTCCTGAGTTTTCTCTTTCTAATCTTAATGCTGAGACTTGGAAAGAAACCAAAGAAATAACATTTCTCACATTTTTGAGGCAGGGCCTCCACCATTTGAACAATGAAGAATTTTGGAAGATAAGATCTAGAGCACATACTTCATGCAGGCTGAGCTCCAAGGATATATTCTGGTTAAATTTCCTGTGCACAGATTTCCTCATTACTGACACACATTATTCCTCAGCTCTGTCTGTGACTGGGCCTGTGAGTGTTGCCCTCAGTGCTTCAGCCCAGCTCCCCTGCACATCAAAGGAAGCTCAGCCCCCTCAGAACAAACTGGGACAACGCTGGCAGGACAGGCGTCTCTGGAAATCTCTGTGGGACGGATCTTCTCCCCCTGTAATTATGTGGGCACACACCTCCTGTCCAATGCACTGTTCTCACGGGGGAAAAGGCTGCCAAGTCTCTGCCTTATCATGCATAGAAAGGAGAAAAAACACAGCTTTCCTGGCTAAAGCACAAGCATCTCTCTCCCTCCTGTCTGCATAGGAAGGAGTTCCACTTACTGTGTTATTCAAGAGCTGTTGTGCCCTTAGATAACAGCAGATCTCACACACTCTCTGTCTGTTCATATTTTGTGCAAGTGCTCTGTGATACTTGCTGCTAACAATTAACTGGCTAGACTACATTACTAGCAATATGTAATATTTTATCTCTTTAATATTACACATGAAATAATGTAATGACTCACAGCTGTTTTTTTTTTTTTTTGTCTGCCTCTCAGGACTGTGACCAGATCCACATAGATGATGTATCATCAGATGATAATGGTCAAGATCTAAGGTATGGGATCTCCCAAGCTGGAAGCTGCAGGACAGGCAGTCCCCAGGCATTTGGAAATAGCAGGGGGCTGCTCAGCGATTCCCAAACCTGCACTCACTCCCCTCCATGGCTCCATTCTGTCTGCATTTACCAAGTACAGAGTCCCCTTTCTCACATTATTGTGCCTGTGCCTTCTGTCAGGCCCTGACTACACTGAGCTTTGAACCATTCTGGGAAATATACCTAAATTAAGTTGAATTCCAGTCAGACCACACCAGTTTCTGATATTATTTGACCAGACAATTGTCACATCTGTCCCCAGAATGCTTCAAAACCAGACTGAAAGGTTTCCCACTGTCCAGCCTGTAGTGAATGGGTAGTGATGAGCTGGACTTTGCCCTGGCAGATCCTTGTTGAAACTTGTACCCAAACTGCACCAAACATTACCATTACCTGTGCAAGTTGGGTCATCATGTTTATAGGAGCTACTTCTGTACAACTCCATCTGCTTTTCCCAAAGTGTTGCCTGCAGAGCCGTGGTAAAGGGACAAGAATTAAACGTGCAGAACTCATACAGAGCTTTGCAATTTGTGGTTTTATGGCTGATTATTGTGAGAAATTGACTCAGGAACAGAACATTTTTTAGGTCTGTGCTGAAGATGAACGTCAGTTCTGTACAGCGTGTCCCGTGTGTGTCTCTGCTGCCACTTGTCTCCACATTTCTTCTGACTCGTTTCCCCTCCCTGCTGGCGCTGTGCAGGCTGTAATTACACCGACCTCTCCCCTTCCCTCCTCCCTCTCCCAGCACATATAACTTCTCTGCAGACGGCTTCCACAGCTCCACTGCCAGTGCCAACCTGTGCCTGGGCTCGGGGGTCCACGGCGGGGTTGACTGGATGAGGAAATTGGCGTTCCGCTACCGCCGGGTGAAAGAGATGTACAACACCTACAAGAACAACGTGGGGGGTGAGTGACAGTGGCCAGGCAAGCAGCAGGACTTTCCTCTTCCCCAGAACTGGAGACCCTCTAGGGACATCTCTGGAGGAGGCGTAGGGAGCCTTGTGAGACGGGTGCTGCACAGTGAGCTGAGCGAGGGCCTCCCTCGGCAGTCGCCCTGGAGTGTGGTTCTGTGCAGGAGTCGCAGGAGTCACACTGAAATACCTGGTTTAGTGGTCTGAGAAGGACTCCAGTCCAAGTGTGGGGTTTTATGGTGTAATTCATTTGGCAGGAAAGCAGCCTTCTCCAATTTTCCAGAATGTTTAGCAGGCGAGCAAAGAGTTCAAAACTAAATATGCTCCTTTTTTTCAGACAACATGTCTGATCTCAGTCTGAAGGCTTTCTTGTATTACAACTACTTCCCCAAAACAATACCACCAGATATCAGGATCCCCTGTGTTCCTTCATCTCTAGTTCCAGACAGTTCTTCAAGAGACTCCCAGCTTCCTTTTCAGTACATCAGTGCAGGTTTCCCTCTGACTAGAAAAAGAAAGAAGCAAAGCTCAAAGCATCACCACAATGTATTTATAGTCTGGAGAGCAAGCCAAGCCTACTTTGCATGCACTGGAAATGGGGCATGGCTTTTCAGGAGCAACAAAACCACCCTGGCCTCAAGTGCTCTCTGCCCAGGCCACTGCCCCACTTCACACAGCTCTTCCCTCTTCTTGCTCACTTCCCATGCAAGCTTTGTGCTCACTCCAAGAAAGGTGTTCCAGGGAGGTCCTGCAGTGTGTGCTTGGCTGCACCATCCCACCAGAGGGGGAGGAAGCAGAGCAGCAGCAGCAGAGGATTGTGCTGCATTTGGGTCTCAGACCTCAGGGCAGAGCTCTGGAGTGCCATGGCAGTGACAAAGGGGGGCAGTGGCACCAGGGCCAGGAGAGGGGCACTGGGAGGGTTCAGCACTTAGGCAGGTGCCCTCTGGCACTGTGCATACAAAGCCATGCAATTCCCTCTCTGTGCTTCTGCAAAGACACTTTCCCTGCTTACAGGTTTAATAGGAGCTCCCAAGAGGGAAACCTGGCTGCAGCTGAGAGCGGAACTGGAGGCGCTGACTGATCTCTGGCTCACACATGCTCTGAAGGCCCTGAATTTGATACATTCCCGGTGAGAACAGCTCAAAGAATTGCCTGTGGGTGTGATCCAGGAGCTCCTTTGCTTCCCTTGTTTCCCCCCTCTAAACAAACCCAGACACATGGACAGGACTTTGCTGGCCAAGCCTGTGGGAGGCTGCACATCTTTGCCAGGCTGCATTGTCAAGGGTTGGGGTGAGCTTGGGATGATGAACTGAGCAAAAGCAAACCAGTCCTTTCCCTTGCCTTTCCTTGGCTCCCTCATCCATGGCACCATTTTCATGGGAACAGGTTTACAAAAGAGGAGAGGCAGGAAAGAGCCCTTCTGTCCCTGAACACTCACAGAAGCCAGCATGGACATCACTACATCGTGTTTAAATTCCCACCAAATAGATCCTGACAAGCTTGCAGTAAGGCTGCATTGCTGCTGCTACTTCGGTTTATGCTTTTTTCATTCTGCTGAGCTGATCAAAAGACATTCTGGTACTCACATTATCTTCCTCTGGCTGCAAAATCCCCTGTTGGCTCAGGAACTTCCAGTGGCAGGAAGGGTTTGCTTCCTACCATCTTTCAGTCCGGGGGAAAGAGAGAAACACAGATTTCTAATAACTTCTGTTTTCTAGGCCCAACTGTGTGAATGTGTTGGTCACCACAACTCAGCTTATCCCAGCTCTGGCTAAAGTGCTTCTCTATGGGCTGGGAACTGTCTTCCCCATTGAAAACATTTACAGTGCAACAAAAACAGGTAAGAGCAAACTGACTGAGGCCTCACCTCAGGCAGGCTGGAGTTTTGTCCCCAAGTCAGGCACAGCCATCCACCCTGACTGTAACAAGCCATGAGGGAGCTTTATTTTTAGCTCTGTACTTACAGATGTCTAATTCACATCCTGACTCCCACACTTAGCCCAGTACAGGCTGCAGGGGAAAAAAAAATCTAAAAACCACTTCTCAAGTGTCTCCATGGAGTAGTGAGCCAGATATATAGAAATATACCCACCCATGGAGCACTGGCTGCACGTGGGATGTCCAGCTGCACCCAGCTGGAAGGAAGGTCTGCTTGGACCTGTTACAGAAACACTGCTGGGATCCTCTTACTCTGGCAGAGGGGTCAGGTGTGCTGAATGAGCTTTGAGAAGCTTTGTGAGTAAGTACTGACAGAATTGGCTCGGGGCTTCTTTGTATTCTGTTCTTTCTGGTGTGTTTGAGGCTCTGGGGGTTGCATTTACATGTTGTTACTGCAACCAGAACGAACAGAAGAGGGCTCTGGAAACTGAAAGCCAGGAGTGTCACATCACTCTGCCAGCTGGTGGCCTGAGCAGGGCATCACAGTCACAAAGCTCACAGAAAACTGGCAGCACTTGGAAGGCCTTGGCTGACAAAACAAGTGCTAATAACTGTCATGAGATGGAGAGGATCCACCTCAGAAGATCTAGTTTGGTTCCAGTTTGAAAAGAAAGCAAAGAATGTGGCAGCCAGTTCAGTTGCGTGATAACTCCAGGTCCTGTACCTGAATATTAACTCTGCCTGTGTGGTGTGTCCAGATAAAAAATGTGTCTTCTCTTGTGTTGCTTAGGGAAAGAGAGCTGTTTTGAAAGAATAATGCAGAGGTTTGGAAGGAAAGCCGTGTACATTGTAATAGGAGATGGTGTTGAAGAGGAACAGGGAGCAAAAAAGGTACAGTTTGTGGGTGCCATGCTGGATTCTTCCAAGTTTTGATTGCCATTACCCTTTCTTTATTTAAGCATTTAATGATACTCCTTCCATTTGAAGCAGTTTACAGTTGGTCTCATTTCTTAATATGCAAAATACTCAACAATCACCTTGTCAGAAATTCCATACTCTAAATCTCCACACACACACACTTTGGCAGCTGGCACAATATTTCAGTTACTTGCTGTGTCACATATTCCAGGCATCATTCTTTCTTAATGAAGATGGCTATAAAGACATGAAAGGGGAAATTCCAGTGTGTGATCTCAGGTGAGCAGGCAGAGTGAATTTCTGATCTGCACCTGCTGCTTTTGTAAACTCTAAATTGTTGGAATTAATCTTGAATTGCTTACTAGAATATGCCTATATCCATACATGTCTTTGTATTTATGGCTCATTGAGATCATGGAGTGTAATTTCATTATAGCAAATACCAAAGGGACTTGTACAGACTTGCTGCCTTTATCAATGACTGATGGATCAATGTGATTAACTTCACAAGCAAAATGAAATTAGAAAGTTGTACTGAACACAAAGAGCAGAAACTGCAAAAGCAGTGATCAGGAATAATGAGAATTGGAACAGCCAAATAATTTCATTTACTAAGCTTTAGAACAGAAACCTGCCTGGAACTTCCATTTATTTGGCTTTACAGGGCCAGGAATACAATTTGTTAATGGCAGACATTTTTTGCAAGATGTCTTTGTGCATCCTGGGTCTTGTGCTCCTGATGTGATGGGAGGAATGTGACAGAGCTGCCTTTGCTCCAGGAGCATTGCCCATGAGTTGAGATGCAGGAACTGGCTGAACGAGCTCCATCTTCAGCAAACTTGTTAACTTTTAACAGATATACACACACACAGCTGGTGTGGCTCAGGTGATGTTGAAAATATCACAGGAGCTCAGCTCTACAGCTGAACCTTGTGCTGGAGGACCTGGTATCTCATTCTGACTGAAGATCCTGCAAAGAGTTCCCAAGCAAATTTGAGCTCCTTGGTTGCACAAGCCCAGGAACAAAGGGATCCCAGCAAATCAGTTGGAGGGCACATGTTCTATCCCCAGAGTTGTGTCTCAAGTCATTTTCAAAGCAGCAGAAACCCAGTTTTTAAAAGTGTATTTTCAATGGCCAGCAGAAGCAACAATATCTGCACCCACCTTGGAAAACTGCCTAAAACTGAGCTGGTTTTGTAGCTCATGAAGGGTTAAGGAGCTGTCAGGAAGAGTCCAAAACACAGACTGGGGCTGAAGTGACAATAGCCTGCTGCTTGTGCCACACTTCAAAGGCAGTGGGTCAGTGACCAGGACTGCATCAAAGGGCTCAGCCTGCAGGGGAGGTGGGGAGGCTCAGCAATCTCCTCTGCTGGGATTTCAAGAGCCTCCTGGCCCTGTCTCCTGGCCCTAGCAGCTCAGCCATTAGCAGAGCACATTCTTTGCTGGGCTGTCACTTGCTTTGATTGATGGCAATCATTAATCAAACCTTCTACACACCTGAGCTTTATACAGAAAAAACAAAGAAGGGAGGGGACAGCAGAGAGCCTTTCGCTGCTTTGCTGGCAGCACTGATAACATCTCCAGTTTCGTGGGTCATTTTTCTTCACCTGTCTGATGAGTGATAAGTCTGTAACTGCTGAACTACAGGAGTGGCTGGGAGGCCAAGTTTTCTTCTGGTTTAAGAAAGAAAAACAGGTAATTTAATGGAAGGGGCTTAATAGAAACTGGAGGAGGGAGAAGGAAGTAACTTGTCCCCTTAAAGTGAAATTGCAGCGCAGTGGATTTCAGCCTCTTCAGCTGTCTGAGTTTGCTTGCTGTCTCTATTGATAAACTGCTCGAAGGAAACATTTGTTTACTGGTAGGCAGCAGGCAACACACCAGAGAGAAGCCTTGGTTGTATTTAAAGGTTAGAGGAGTGTAAATAGATACTCTGTAACAGGAACCTCCGGAACCACTGGAGTTTGTTGTACCCAGGTAGGTACAATTGGAAAGGGAGCATCTCCCTTCCTCAGAATCTGTGTAGGAAGTTTATGTTCTCTGCAGCTTTGCTGGAGCTGTTCATGCAGAAGCAGCCTGGGCACAGGTGAATTCCTGCAGTGATCAAAGGCCCTCAGATGTGTTTATGCCCATGCTGGAAGGGAATAAGTGCTGTCAGTTTAGGCTTTGTGTACATTTGTTTCTACATATTACCACTGACTGTGCAGAGTCTGGCATTTTGGGAGAAGGCAAAGAAAATCACAGTCCCAAATGTTATAAAATCAGAGTGTAGAAAGGAGCTGTGTCTTTAACTGCTTTAACAGTTCTGGAAAAGAAACAAATGCAGTGCAAACCCAGGCTCACCAGAACACACCAAGAAAAGTTGTGTTTAACTTAAAGAGATGTTCTAATTATTCTGAGGTTCTCTCTGGGCAAGCAGCCACGGGCATCACAGCTCTTGCTAAGGAACTCTGCTGCTCAGGGATGCTTTCAGGGCACTCTGGTGACAGGTAACAGTGCAGGCCCCCCCCCCCGAAATTGAACTGCTCTTGTTTCACAGAAATTTAAAAGCTGATGCTTTGTCTTCTTCCAGATGCAAGCCTTGTTTTTCTACAGTATATTCACAGCTTTTAGGAGAATAATTAGGATATTATAAAGAAGATAGAGTTGGTCATAGGTATTTGACCTTCCATATTTTGTCCAGATGCTCAGATTTCAAGTGGAACAGGCTGGTTAAAACTTGGGCATGTGTGTACCTGGCTTCAGCTTTATCACAGCAAATACAAATTCAAAAACAGGGAAGCAAAATAATAATTTAAAATAATCTCCCATAAATTAAGAATTAGGAATGTTTTTGGGGGACAGGCTGTTTTGTAATCCTACTGCACCTTCCCCTGAGGCAACAGTGTTACATTAAATGAATAATTGATCTGAGCAGTGATACCAGTTCCTACATTTATAGAAAATGCAGTATGACTACTGTTCCAGTTAACTGGGAAAGGGAATTGTTAGAAAGCATTTTGATTGTGTAGCATTTTATCCCTTTATTTACATTTTTATAAATTTTAATAACTTCCTTTTACAACAGGTAGATTTAATTTTACTTGTCTGTGAATCACTGATAACA
>VZRX01010551.1:232992-297363 GCA_013398075.1 Notiomystis cincta
ATTGAAAGAAACACTCTTTTAGTGCGAGGGGGGGGGGGGGGGCTAGGAGCAAAGTTTAGTATCCAGCCCATCCAGCCCACATCCTCCATCACCTGTGAAGGAGGATACTCCTAAATTGTGCAGGATGTGTCTTCCTGTTTGTGTAGGAGAGACAGATCAGCAAGGAGACACTTCCCACTTTGTCTCTTGCTCCCTCCCTCCCTCCCTCCCCTAAGAGGAGCCTCCTTGCCTCTGGCACTGTGACAGCCTGCTGGCCAAGTACAAAACTCTGTTCCTGAGGGTACAAACTAAGAAAGTTGCTTTGTTCTCAGTATTATATAAAAACCAGAAAAAAAATGCCACTCTTTTGGTTTCACTCTAGCACAACATGCCCTTCTGGAGAATCTCGTGTCACGCGGACCTGGAAGCTCTTCGGCACGCCTTGGAACTGGAGTATTTGTAGCAGACCCCAACATCTTTAGCACTGGGAGGGCTTCACTCAGACTCTTACATCGGGTCCACCTATTCCTCATCATTTTCTCAGTAAAAAAAATCCCACAGCAACTGCAGTTTTTCTTTTTTTTGAAGGAGAACCCTTTCAGTGGAAGCCTTTAAGAACTTGCAGCCAAAGAATGTTGTCCCAAGTCCTCCTTCCTTTGGACAGAGGAGAATCCTCCTGATCAGTCGCTGGGATGCTGCAGTTGCTGCCTAAGCTGGAGGCACAGAGCTCTAATGGCCTTTTTGCCATCAACAAGGCAAATGCTACAAGTCTGGGGCTCCCTGTCAGCATTTTGGTTTTGAAAGGGGAAGAGGACACAGCAAGGAGTCTCTGCACAATTCATCGCATCACCCAGGACCTTCTGAAAAGAGGAGTGAAACTGTTGATTTTTTTTTTGGTTGGCCTTTTTTTTTTGTATTTTTTTAATTTATGAACTAATCTCATTACTCTGGTATTAAGCTCTGTACCTGTGTTTTTCATTTGGCTTTTGTGGGGTGAGGGGGGTTGGGGTGGGGAAAGTCTTCCTGTTCTAAATTAATAGTTCATTTCTCCAGGACAAACTCTGGGGAGAATCATATTGTGTACATGAGTAGTAAGAACACGTGGTACTGCTGGTAAGAACTTTGGCTGTGGCTTTGAACCTTTCCAAGATGGTACATGGGACTGTGCATGTGCCTACACGGTGCCTTCTTGGGGCTGAGGATGGGGAAGAAGTACCTTGTGATGAGTGAAAGGCATTAAATAAAAACATGTTTACATTTTGGGGGACTGGAGTACCTGCCTTCTCTCCTGCCACTCTTGGATCCAGAGGGAGGATGTGGAATATCCCTGTTTCGAGGTTGGCCTGGTAACTTTGCTGTCAAGATATTTAAGTTCTCTGGGCCTGGCTGGATCTCTTACTTTGAAAAAGGCTGATTGTTCCTTGCTGTGGCACCAGGTAAGGTCAGAAGGATCAAAGCCTCTCTGGAAGGAGGGGTTAGAGATGCAGAAGTGCTACAGCCCTCAAGGGTTACACAAGTGCCACACAAACCTGAGGGATCCTCCTCTAAAAACATTTAGAGAAAACAGTGCTAGATCTGAGAGGGGATTTTCTGCCAAGCTAAAGCAGAAAAATCTGATCTTTAATCCAAGGCAGCAGCCCCAGAGCAGCTGTGACCAGCCCAGCCTTTCAGTACACACTGTGAGGGCATTTGCAAAGAGCTGCTCTCTGGGCTTAGCCCAGCTCCATGCAAAATGTCACTTTTCTGGCAGAGGCAGTGCTGCTCTCAGGGCCTGCTGAGCAGAAAGTTTTCCTCAGGGTTTCTCTGCTGTAAGAATTTCCTTCACTTGTGCTATAACTTCCTATTTGTGACAAAGGCAGTGGAGAACTGACTAATGCTTGCAAGGTAAGCTCTCTGTTAAATAAATGTTTGGAAGAGGAGTAAATGCCAGGGATTGCAGATTCCTAGAGAAGCACAACTTCAGCTTTTAATACCCCATGAATCAGCTAATTGATCTTCCTCAAAATCCCAAATTTAACACCTGAGTCAATTGTCTGAGCACTGATCCTGGGCTTTTTCCTTAAAGTTTCTTGGAAGATTTTGCTTCTGAATATATTTCAAGGTTTGAAAGCTCTTGGGTTTGTTGCTGACATTCTTAGCAGAGCTTTGGGTGGGACACAGCAGGCTCAGGAACAGATCTGTCACAGAGGTGTCACCCCTTCCTTCCAGTCACCATGGCACATTCAGGAGTCACTGTTCCAGGCAGTTTCTCAGAGAGAAGAGGGGATCTACAGCAATTCCATACTTGGGAACAGACAAAAGGCCTGGCAACAGGCACAGATAAACATGCAGGTCTTGCTTGTCTCCTTTGCCTGTGGTTTTATGTATTTCTACATTTTCTATATACTTGACCAGGCTTTGGTCACCTGTTATTTTAGTGGAGGAAAGAAAACAACTCTTCTGTAGAAAAAAGCAATGCTTATTATTAAAAACCCCTTCCACAGGCTGGATGGGGTGTCAGAAAGCAGTGGGGTTTCCTACAACAATTTGTACATCTTGTACATCTCTTTTTCCTCTACCTCATTCCAGCATCCAAATTCCATGGGAAAGGCCACAACATCATTTAAAGCTTTCAAGTTTTGTGCTTTTCTGTAAACAGAAGCACAGGGAACATGAACTGTGGTTGCTTTACAAATGCACACAACAAGGTAACTGCAGGAACTTCAGACAATACTCACAGATTTTACAGTGAGATGTTTCATAAACTCCCTGCTTCTTCTAACTCATAATTAAATGACACACACAGAAGTCTTGCCCAGTTCGTGCCCTCTTGAGGGGCTACAACTGCACCTACCATAAAAGGCTCCATTTCTAACCCACAAATGCACCCAGAAATGATGTTTATCAGCCCAACCCCAACCCAACCAGTGACTAAATATTGTGCAATATCAAACTGGAAGGGTTTGGATCCAGAGGCCCCACACTTCTGAGACATAAGTGAAATTACCTGTGATCTGGAGACTGTGCAGAAGTGAGCATTCCTCCAGACTGAACCAAAACTGGAAATCCAGGAACACAGAACATTTTTCTAAAACAGTTTTAATAAAAAAATTGTGACGTTTCTTGAAAACTTGGAGAAACCCAAAGCATATAGTGTGTGTCACCTGCCTTAGTCACAAAGAAACACAATTGTCAAAAAAGATATTTAAGTTTAATACAAATTTTATACAAAGAAAATGTGAAAAAATACTTCCATATGCTAAAAGCAATTATGCTTCACAAATAAGGCCAGCTAGGCTAGTTTTGACACAACTGCAATTAATGAATATTCTGTTCTTGCTTTTTTTTTTTTTCTTCTAATACTTTTTTCCCTCTAATCTGGGTACTAGCTGGAGACTGTACAAACTGCATTCTTATATAAACAATGGGAGAAATCAACATGACTAAAATGTACAACAGAATGTACTGGAATGATATCATACAATTAATTTTCTCATATACATACATCACCTTTGCTTTGTTCAATGCTTACAACATACAAAATGGGACTACAGCCTCAGTGTAACAGACAGCATCTCCAGGGGAGCTTCCTCTCATACTGTACTGCTTCATGCTTACATAAAAACATAAACTCCATCATATAAATAATACATGCTCTGGCCCAGCATCCAAAGTCCTTTGCCCATGTTTCCCCATCCATGTTTTTCTCCACACCTAGTTCTTGTTCAAAGTCCTTTGGGGGGATTTTTAAAAAATAAGAAAACTGTGAAGCATAGGAACAAACTTTACTTTCCTCAAACTTTGATATCAGTAATCAGAAATCCTGCTACAACCAGCTGCTATTACACTTTCCTAATTTTCTGATCTTAAGACTGAATGAAATTTTAAATCAATTTTAACCTGTAAACAACACTAATATTGTTGTCAGCCTGGTGATTGTGAAAAACAGTATAAATTTTTAAGGATTTCAGGTCCACATAATTTGCCTAACAGAGTCAACTCAGAAGAGATATCCTTCATCACTTGGTTGTTCAGAGAAATTCCACAAGATTTTCAAAGTGCAGAAATTTTTTTCATTCCAAATGCAAAAAGTTGTTCAGATTCTCAGGTTATTTGATGCAGTTTCCCAAGACCACTTTTCAGCATTAGGTTGTGGTAAGGCTGTTTAAAACCTTCCTTTTCCAGCTTCAAACACTCTTTATAAGTTAAAGTCAATACAAATATAAAAAGGAGATGGTACTCTAATGACATCCACAAATTGTACATTATTTACAAAAGAAGCATAGATTTAATATGGATCTTACCTGTCCTCAGCTTTTCTAAGCCAGCACT
Organism: Notiomystis cincta; assembly: GCA_013398075.1. NCBI lineage: Eukaryota > Metazoa > Chordata > Aves > Passeriformes > Notiomystidae > Notiomystis > Notiomystis cincta. The sequence continues at coordinate 237,283 of VZRX01010551.1, forward strand.
AATGCTTTACATTAATGTAGTGTAATTAATGCTTTGTACACATACACAAAGCTAAAGTCTGAACCTCTGAGGTTAATCCAAAGAACTGTGTTTTTATTTATCACATTTCTATTAGATTTATTTATTCCAACAATTGTCTGAACTTCTTGTTAGCAGTTAGACTCTTCGTACTTGGACTGGCATTGTGGTCTGAACATACTGAACTCCAGTTCTCATTGCCACTGTCCCAGCAGAAGGACTTACCACTACAGGAATGGTCTGTGGATTAAAACCAAGAGAAACAGATTGTTATGTTAAAGGTCACATAAACATGACCACAGAAAAAGAGATTTATTTTCCAGGGGAAATCCAGAACAAGTTCCAATTTTGTGCAAGAACTAATACCTTTATTACCGCAGTATTACCTCATTCCAGGGGAGGAGCAGTGCATTACTGCCCTATAGCCAAGAGTTTCTGTGTTCTCATCACTGCTACAGAATTACAGGGACAGGAGGTGCTATAGGGGCTGCACACACTGCCTGTGCTTGGAGGGTGAGGGTTTCAGAGTTACATCCAGTTATGTACTTTCTGCAAACTAATACATGGGAAGAGGAAAAAGGGCTAAGAAAATCCTTTGTCATTTGAAAAAGTTCTGACAAATCAAACTGGAGTACAAAAATACCCTTGTTTATAAGTATATTCTTGTTACACGTTACTTAAATCTTTTTCCCCAAAAGGAACTTTCCCCCATGCATTCAGTCTACACAGAAGAGAACAAAGAACATCCATTTAAACAAAAAAAAAAGTACTTAAGTTAACTTCTCCACAAATCAATAGCAAAAACATCAGCATTACTGGGAACTGTCTTACACACCCTGTAAAAATATTAATATAGAATAAACTTTTCACTTCCATCATACAGATCATGATTTATACATCTCAACAAATGGAGTTTCAGGACATCTCTATAGGTGGTAATTGATTCTACAGATGCAGAGACAAAGGCACAAGAATGTTAAACAATCTGGTCAGGGTCACATCACTCTGGAGATCTGCAAGAGGATTTATTGAACCTAAAGTCTGTATCTTAACCTTCCTCCAAAAACGTGAGAAAGTCTAGAAATGTCTCCACCATACAAGCTGCAAAGTGTGTTCCAGTACAAATCCAGTGATGCACAACTGGTGATCAGACAAACGCATCCATTTCAGTTCACAACATCTTGTGGAAGAAACAGGGAGTGAGATTTTGAGGAACCTGAAAGGGATGCACAGATCCTCCCCCAATGGTAGTGTGACATTCCAGAGAGAACATGGAAGAACAAATACAAGTTCACTGAAGCCCAATGTTTCCCCACACTGATTCAAGAAACCACATGAGTGTCTTAATGATATTCCACAAAGACTCTGAGTATCCCCACTGAGATGGATTACAGCTCCTTTGTGACTGAGTCTGTGCCTTCCAGAAGCCTACTCATTCCATTCCCTGGGTGATGATGGGTTCATATTTTTACATTATTTTAACTGCAGGAAGAATAAAAAACAAACATGGGACAGATTGGCTAAATAAATTCAAGATTACTGCCATTTTGTGATGATTTCAGATGTGTTTACAAGGTTGAATGGAAATGGTACCCAGAAGATACAATGGAAGTCGTTCAGAGGAAGAAATTCCTATTTGGACACAAAGTGCAAACTGAATTCTAAAGAAGCCATATGTAAGTCACTGTCAGTACTAGAGGTGGGGAAATTAAGGTTGCCACAGTTGCCTTTTAAATACACACACTTACACACATGGAAATAATTAAGTTTCAATTCTTAGCGCGATCGGAATATGGAATGTGCGAGACTCCTTAAATGTGTTAAGATCATTCCCTGAGAGGTCAATTTTCCACCTCTGCCAGTTTTACACATATGTACATTTTGCATACATATTAAACATGCACTAAGGTTTAAAATTATTTAAATTGCACGTGCAGTCATTAGAATACAGAGGTGTCTGTAGCTGTGCAAGACTAATGCAAATGTGTACAAAGTTATAAACATGCACAAATAAAGTTGGAAACCTTTCACACCTTCCAATTCTGCTTTACATAACTCAATACACTTTGTGTTACAGAAAACCAATGAGGGTAACTGCCATTGTTCTGACTATTACACAAAACCACCATAGGATCTTACAACCTCGCAGCTATTCACAAAAGAAGCCTGATGTCTTAGATGTCTGCTGTTGGATTTTAAAACACATGAAAACCTTATTGTTAATGGTAGTTCAGTCCAAGCAACTCAGGGCCAATGCTGCAAAGGTGCACAGTGGTCTCAGCTGAGACCAAGTGAACTGAAATGTGTGAGGAGTGTGGGAAGTGTCCCTCCCACCAAGAGCTGTGTTTGTGTGGACTCTGATGGCTGTGAAGCACTGCTGCTGCACGAGCCTGGATGCACCAACACACTCGGGTGTTCCTGCAGCTGGGGGTGGGGGTGTGCACAGGGAGAGAGAGAGTCAGGAACTGCTACAGCAGCTCAGGCCTGGCAGTCACAGTGTGGGGAAGGGACACTGAAGTCAGATCGTGTAACAGTGTATTTTCAGTCGGAAATGAAGTTCCCCACAGCTGGGCTTCCCTGCTGAGCCCAGCACAGGCAGAGCATGTGCCCTGACCAGGGCAGCGTCAGCTCAGGAGCTGACTCTGACATGAGCACTGCAGAGCACAACCAGCTGCAATAACAGGCTAATATGGTGTATAAAACACAAAAATCCAACTCACTTTTGTCCCATCTACTGTGACTGACACTAGGGAATTCAGGTGTCCTTGGTTAAGCCTTTGATGGAAAAAACCCAGGTCTGACTTCAATGCCATTTCTCCTTTGATAATGCTAATGTGCAAGACTGCATGGGAGAGACACTGCTGACAAATGCATATTCTTTTTCACAGGTACTGAGATGTCACAGGAATATCAAGCATAGCTCAGAAATAATTAAATCTCTAAATCTCTTTAGGATACCAGAGACAAAACGATATTTAAAAGATATTTAAAATGAATTCTATATATTTACATTGATGTTGTGGTCAAGTATATACATGAAACAGACCAGTAATGTGAAATGGCCTCTGCCTGTCCTCAGTGCCTTTGCCAGACTTAAAGATTTCTGAATCCTTGCAATAGTGAATGGAATGAAAGGGTGGAATGTTGCACAGCAAAATGAAGCATTTTGCACTGCAAGTTGAGACTCTACCAGTGAATTCATCTCTTGATACAACAGCAGATGGAGACGACCCCCCAGAGATACTGAGCAATTTTAATGCCAGGAACAGCACTGCTGCAGACTTTAAATTATGACATTGTACTTACAATTGTGGGTTGAGTAGTTGGAATATAGGTGGTGGTCTGCGGTACCTGGACCAGTTTTAAAGGCTGGTTGCTTGCCACACCTGTTGCTATCTGCAGAGACAGCACAGGCAACCTCAGTAGAAGCCTCAGCTTTTACATAAATTCCACCTAGTTATGTTATTATTATGATACAAAATTTATGTTTCGATGTTTTCTTTGTGTTAAAAATTTGAATCTTAATGAATTCACAGGTTACTTCTTTGTTAATAGAACAAAATTCAAATTATGAACATGATCAATGTATACAGCATGATGTTTCAAGTAGAACATCTATATGAAAGCAATTCCATATCTGTGTAACTGGAATATTCCCTGGCAGGTTTTAGGTCTCACATTCCCTACTTCCCCAGTAATACAAAGCTTGTGCTGCCATAACAATGCACACGAACATTAAGTGAGTGAGCCAGAGTTTAACCAACTTCATCAAAACATTTAAGTGAAACAGCACATCCTTTTCCCCCTCTTCAAATCTGTTCCCCAAGTTACTCCCTTAGATGACATTTTGAGCCCAGAGATCTAACACCAGACAGTAGCAAAAGTGTCAAGAAATGAACACAGCTCCCTAGATTACTATGCTTCCCAATTCTACAGGACTATCTCGATGAGACATCATGCTGGAATCACAATACTACAAAATTAGTTTGCTTTTAATATCTTAAAATACAACAAGGCTCCTACTGATGTGGAGGATCACGTGTAAGGGTTTGAAGGATCAGCCCCACCCTACCCCTCCCCACTAAAATTTTTCATTTAATAAATCTTGCAAGGGCAGAAAAAAAATGATGCCGAAATTGCTAATAGTCAAGCCCTACCTATAAAGCAGAATCTTCTCTATAAACATTTTCTATATATGCAATGTTAAGTCCCTTTTGTTAGAGCATTTGCTCATCCTTGCCTACTGAAAACTATCAGAGTAGATGCTATGGAGGATTTCAAAACTGCTCCGTTAACCGTAGATCCAGGTGAGGTGTTGTATCAGTGTTATGGAACATTGTGGTACCCTAATGGCAGTCTGTGGTGAGAAAGGAAGTTGGTTTGAATGCAGGTCTTGAGCTTGGCCTCTGAACCCCCAGGCAAGAAGGGCTTGGAAGTGCTGCAGTCAGTATTGCTTATCAGAAGGCAACTTGTATCGAAAGATCCAGACCAGAAGCTACACTGATGGGTCCTGGAGAGAGAGAGAGAAAGAGGTCCAGTCCCCCTTGGCTGGAAGGATGAGTCAAGCCAACACAAGGTTTTATTGGGAATAACTGAAGGGGAAAGGGTGTTCCCAGAGGACAGAAGGAGGTTTTTTTACAAGATGAAGAACAAAAACCACAGCTCTCTATCGCTCCCCAGAACGCACTCTTTGAAATATGCAAATGGTAATAAATCCCTGGCTTGTCCAGGGAAGACTTCAGGGGTAGGTTTCAGAGAAATCTTACACATTATTTTTGTTTGAAGTGATGATACTCACTGTAACACTCTCTTTGCTTTTATCAGCTGAACCTTCCTTTTCCTTAGGGGTGCTGGCTGTTTCTGTGGGTGTAGATTGCACACTCGAACTGGGCTGGGATGATTTATTTAGTGTTTCTGTGCTAATTTCAGGATCTGTTTCTTGCTGTGTCGCAGTAGCTGAAATAGAGGAAAAAAGAGAATGAGGCCACTACTCATGGGAGCCAGTCCACAGTCCCTCCTCACAGTCCCATCTGCACTTGAAGAACTGAGTCACTGTGGATCCTGCCCCCATCCAGGTCCCCTCAGCTGTGCAAGAGGCACCATTACCTGACTGTGTGCAAGATTTCATATGCTCAGGCCAGTGAGCTTGTTGGCAGGGGTAGTCACAGTAGCTGGTATTCCAACAGCAATAAAAGATGGCCTCTTTCTTGCAGTTGGCACACCACTGCTTCTTCTTGGTTTCATCCACTGCTTGTTGCTTCTCCAGTTCCAGCTGCTTCTTCACCTCAGCAATCAAACGATCTCGTTCCTGTTCCAGGCTCTGGCGCATTTCAGCCATTGTCAGTTCTACTCAAAATCCAGAGAAAGATGGGTTTGCATCTTCCACCCCCAAGGAGCAGAACAGTAATATTCACCATTTTAAAGACAACATGAAATTAAAACTAGCAGTCAAGGCATTCCCCGAGTTTGGGCATCTGTTTCATACCTACTCAACAAATGCAATCGTCCATCTTCTTTGCTGATCCTGGCACCATGATTTTTAACCATTACCTTCATTTGGTTAACACTTTAGTTCTAGATGTCCCACAAAGGACCAGAACACAGCACAAAAAGGACACAGGCAGCTGCTGCTAAAGTGCTTTTTCTTTACAAGCCCAAACTTTTGTTCTGCTCCAATATTCAGGAAATACAGAGGATTCCATTTCTTCTCTCATCTCATTTGTAGCTTGGGTTTCTTTACAAAGCAAAACATGGAGGTTCCAAGAGGAACCATGTGCAGCCTTGTGTGACGAAGGTAACACATACTACAAGCATTTCCATTTTCTATGTAGGACAATACCTAACACACTGTTTTGGACTGTTTCATACCTAGATTATGTTTCATTTCTGAAAGCTCCTGTTGATGTAACCATTGAAGTTTTTCTATCTCAATCCTCAAACGTCGAATCTAAATATTAAAAATTTAATCATTAGCAATAATAAACAGGGTGTGGTGTATAATACATAATTATTATACAAAAAAACATGCCCAAAGCAATGAGCCATCATTTACACCTCATATTAACATGAGGACAAGACAATAGTAAACCCCAAGCCAAAGTGTGAAGTATTTTAAGTATCTGTTTGCTAGACCTTCTAGCCATAAAGAGCACAGGGACTCTTTGAAAACACTTCTATTAAACTTGATCTTGATTCCTCTGAAACTATGAAGTCTCAAATTTCTGACTGGAATCAAGAACCTATTCCTCAGTGCTGTTTGCATTTATTAGTATGACATTTCATTTCTTTTATTATTAACTACATGAAGCTTAGAAAAGCAAGTTTTTCTATTCACTGTGGACCAGGAACACAAATACCTTTTCTCAAAAGTTTGACTTCCTTATTTGGTTAAAACGGGTAAATAAATCATCACACTTTGAGCTTTATTTATTCCCATTCATACTTAGTTTGCATTGCTTAATCTGCTTTTTCCAAGGTCAAAAAAAACCCCTTAGAAGATACTAAGTCCTATCCTTAGGGAAAATTACAAGCAATGTATAGCATTTCATTAAAAATGCAGAAAGTTTAAAGTATTTTAAAGAAGTATTAAAAGCTATGGTCATAATCACATAACTGGAATAAACTGGTGCACTACACTGTTTACAAAAATTTTATTTTCCAAAAACTGACTTTATTTCTGATTTTAAACAAGGTGACAAATTCTTGACAGAAGACTGAAGGACCTGGGTTTGATGGCTTAATGCTTATCTCATAGAGCCCACCTGGTATTTTTTCAATGTTTATTTCCACCACTCTAATCATTACTTCTAAAACAGCACAGAAATTAGTATCTCCATATATAATACTTTGCAGATATAGTTATGTGGCACATTTATCCTAATTTGCATTTTTCAAACTTAAAATACAAGTTGGGTTGTTTTTTTCATCTTACACTAACCTCAGCTATTGTACTACCAGTAGTATTTTTTGAAAGATCATTATATATTTCAGTCATTGTTCCTTTGATGGCATCCATCATCTGAAAGACAAAAATAAAATAAAATAATTGTTTGATACATATTTTTAATAGGTTCCCACTTTCACTTTCTTTCAACCCCTCTATTGGGAACCTATATTGCTACCCTTGTGTCTCTCTCTAGATAGAATTTACGTGGTTCTACTTATTTAGAAGGTAGAGCACAACAATTTTGATCAGGACTCTGATTTTTAAGTGTCCTGAACTGGTGAACTGCATGATCACCTACTTTTCTAAGAAATTTCTACTGATATAATTTATAAAAAAAACATATAAGCATGAATTTGGGGAAGAAACTCAGTGTGAAAATATATAGCATTCATTGATTTTTTCCCTCATTGATTTTTTCCCTCACTGTCACTATGATGAGACCAGTACTACACCACCCCTCCTCCTGAACAGCTCAGCATCTGTTTAATGCATGAACACACATTTATGGTAAGTCACCACCTGATGAAACTCCAGGGTGTTCTAAAAGAAAAGTGCAGCTTTGTTAAAACCTCCCTCCAGAACTTACTTTGCTGGTGTATTTAGCAATATCTGCAGCCACATCAGCTGAAGCTGTTGCAATTGGCAAGTCTGTGCTAAGTGAGGAAGAAAGTGTGCTTGCAGATCCAGAGCTGGTAACCATAGAGATAGGCTGAGTACTTGTGACCAAGGTTATAGTGGATGTGGAAGTGCTCTGGGTGATCTCTTTTTGCTGCACAGCTGAGAAGAGAGAACATTGAAGGGATCAACCACACAAGGAACTATGAAAACAACAGGCAAACTTCTGCCTTCAATAGCTGACTTAACTGTCTGCACATAAACACTTCAGATTTGCTTTATTTATACAATGGTGCCACCTAATGATTAATTACACAGTGCCCAGCTACTAAACTTGTACACAATTGTAAGGCTTAGAGGTAATGAAGCAAATATAACTTTGAAACTTATCATTTTAGACTGGCCAGTGCAGAAATCTCCCTCAGTTCTAATGACTTATCTGCTGGAGTATTTTAAAAATAGTATGTTTTTAAGAACAAAACTTTTCAAGCTTTTTTTAGTGATTCATATTATAAAAGATGTCTTCATTGCCAATACCTTCAGTAGAGGAATTACTACTTAGTAACTTGGACAGTAGTGGAATAAACAACTTAATCAGCTTTATGTGCTATATTTTTGTTTATGCTAATTCGGTATATAAGAAATCTATAGATTTCATAGTTTTCACATGATAGATTCCTAGACTATAATATTTGAGATGGAACATTGCCATGATGTGCTCAATAGTAAAGAGTATTGAGAAAAACTCATGGGCTTCAGCAAGAGTTGAAGCAGTCTGGACTGAACAGGAACAAACAAACTTCATGTTCAGCCCATACTATTGAGGTCTGTATTAAAGTTTGATTCTATTAAAGGTTTCACACTTAACTTACCCAATTTTCACATTTATTTTTCCTCACTGAATATTTCTGTATCAAATTTGTGCAGTCTACAAACAGAAAGACACCACTTCCTCAACACTGCTTAAATGAGAGGAACAAAAGCAGTTTGGGACCAGAGAAATGAGACTCTGTAAATGTCTGTATGGGAACCATCACCTAAATCTCTCTCTTCTTCAAAATCAGCTGCAGAGTAGTGCCAGCAGAGTGGAGAATGTCTCCTCATCAGGCACAGCAGTAAACATTTCTGCTTATTAACTTGAAATTAGAAATGAAGCTGATTTACATAAAGCTGCTGTTAAGTGAAGCAGCAGCAGCACAGGCTTGTATTACCCTGTGCCTGCTGGTGGTGAAAGCTCCAGCAAAGGGATGGTGAGAAAACAGTTGTGAAAACATTCTACAATGCTAGGGCTGTTTGCTCAGCAAACTAGCATCAAAGCCTTGTTAAACAACAGGGATTTCAAAGACAAATCCTGGAGCCTGGGTAATTTCATTGTTGTCAAATTATACTCTGAAAAACCCTTCAGATCAGCTTCTTGTCAGATAAAACTGGAAGCAATTTGTAGATACTGAGGTGACACTGGTAAACAGGCAAGTGGAATAGTTAATGGGTTTAGCATATAGTCCAGAAAATGATTCAGTTCACCCTTCCAAATCTGTAATGACTAAGAAAGCAAAAATATTTAGACAGACACACACAATTTTTTCTGCCATTAAAATAAAGAGACATGACTAAATACCAGAAAGAGCAGGTATGATGAGTACCTTGTATTCTTAAAGGCACTTATCAGAGTACAACTACACTTTGAGATTGTGTTTATAGAGAATAACTCTTGGCTGGGCATCCTGGAGCATGGGGATCACTCCTGGGGAATTCTGGCACCACAGGCACATTGAGTTAAGCAAAGTGTGTACCTTTAACTGCTTGTCTTGTCTGATATCTTGTCCCCTGAGAGGACTGAGGCTGCTGTGACTGAGACTGCTGGCTCTGCTGCTGCTGCTGTCTCTGTACCTTCTGCATGTGCCATTTCTGAGAAGATGTCTGGAATTTATTGGAAGAATTCCACACCACCCTCTGCACAGCAGGGGCAGTTTCCTTGGGCAGCAGAGGCCTCTGCTTTTTCACAGGGCTTCCTGTGGCAGCAGAGGGAGCACTGACAGTAGAAGCAGCACTGGTGGTCGCTGTCACACCAGCTGGGGGGGTCTGGGATGAGGAGCGGGTGAGTACTGGAGTTTCTGGCAGAGGCTGGGTGCTTGCACTGGAGGAAGGTGGAGTTTTACCTACAACTAAACAAACACAAAATGTTATGCCAGCTTTTCACCAACACATCTGATTCATAATTTTCCATCTAGTTTTTGGAACAGCCATATATACCTTCCAGTGTGCTTTGAATTATTTTCCTCAAAAGTAATCAATATTCTACAAGTAAAGTCATTTCAGTCTAGTTGAAACTGGTGGCAATTCAGATGCATCAGTAACTAAGCAAAACAAAAAGGTACAAAACCAAGAAAAACCAGCTTGACTTCATTCAGAAGATATGTGAGAGGTTAGCACTTGTTAGGATATTTCTGCCTTGCCCCTTCCACTTGTCATTCCAATTTCTTTCAGGAGGAAAAAACCCCAACATTCTAAAGGATTAATGTCTGAGCAGTAACTGAAGGAACACTTAAAAACTTTCTAAACAACAGTGAACTGACACTGACAACCAAATGCAGATGACACCAAGTTGAGCAGGAAGGCAGGAAGGCTCTGCAAAGATCCTGACAGAATGAATCAAGGGGCTGGGACAACTTAATCAGGTTCAATAAAGCCAAGTGCTGGGTCCTGCCCTTAGTCACACCCACCCCCTGCAGCACTACAGGGACAGAGGGGCTTGAGAGCTGCCCAGCAGAAGTGGACATGGGGATGCTGGAGATGAGCCAGGTGACCATGAAGGCCACTGGCATCCTGGCTTGTATCAGCAGTGGTGTGGCCAGCAGGATCAGGGCAGTGGCTGTGCTGCAATACTGGGCACTGGTGAGGCCACACCTCAAGTACTGTTCAGTTTTGAGTCCTTCAAAGAAGGAGAGCAAAGGGAACTGGGAAGGGTCTGGAAAACACATCTTAGAGAAGCATCTGGGTGTGGCACTTGGGGATGTGGTTTAGGGGTGATGGTGCTGCTGGGGGGATGGTTGGGCTAAATGATCTTGAAGGTTTTTTCCTTGATGCTTCTGTGAAATATACAGTGTATTTAAGGTATCTCTGCTTATTGGAAAATCATCCAGAATTTATAGCTGACTGTTCCACACATCAGTTTAGGAACTGGATTATTCTTCCAAAGCCAGGAAAAACCTGTCTGAAAGGGAAGGCTGCTGCACTGACAGGGTTCTGGAAAGGGACAAAGACCTTCAGGTCTGCATGCATCAGATCTCTTTTCTGCATCAAGGTATTTTAATATCTTGTACAAAAAGGTAAAGGAACAGCCTTGGAACCATGGACAGGATACAAATAATGCCTATAATATACTCAAATATATACATGAACTCACTTTTCATTTCACCCAGAATATGTGTTATTTCTTTGCTTCTCTATCAAAGTAAAATTTTAGGATTATTTATTATTTCAACCATCACTGGTTTAGACCACATGGATCAGTAGTTCTGAAATTCATAAAGCTGCCTTGCTTGAAAAATATTTAAACAAAACAAGAATCCCCAAAATTACAATTCTGTTTTTATTTTATAAGCCTATTTCTTGATTACCTCATAGTAACATTTATGCATTAAATTCTGTTTTAAAATTCAAAACTCAGGAGCATTCAATGGTCTTTTAAAGTATGCTTAGTTAATGGATTAAAAACACTAATTTAAATAAAATGATTGAGCCAACATGCTATGAAATATCAACAAGATTAAAGTTATATGAAAAGCAAAATTTTTTTCAATCTAACCATTTAAATCTGGTTTTCCATTTTTCAAAAGACTAACATGCAAAACAAGCTTAGCAAAAGCACATTACTCATTGAGACTGCTTTCCTCTTTTAGCAACACCAAAACAAGGTACAGTATCTCAGAAACAACAAGTGACTTAGTTGTTCTTTTGGTTATTACTGAGTGTATTTACATTGATCTGAATGGGTTCTTATGCAATTTCTGAGTTTGGTAAGTTTTAATTTCTTCAATACCTGAAATGTTGAGAGGCCAATGGGAATGCAAAGATTCAACTCAAAGTGGTAACAATTGCAAAATAAACTCTACATTTGTCACAGAGCAAAAATTATGGATATTCATAATTCTACACTGCTGAAAGGAAACAGTGAAACAAATTTTGTTTAAACCAGAAACTACAATGGGCACTGAAAACTTTTTTCATAGTCACAAAGGATGATCACTCCTAAAAATTGCTTTCATACAGATATTTTTATCTTAATGCAAAAATAAAGGGAGCAATTCTACCTTTGGTAACAGCCCTATAGAACAGAGGGGGAAAAAAAAGGAAATAATTTCATCCTACCATCTTGTTTAGGAGAAGGTTCTTTAGATTCTTTCTTGTTTTTCCTTCCTTCACGAGCACAATGATCATCTCCTAGATCGATGACGAGTTCACTCTCAGAATCAGAGTCCAGTCCTAGATGCACAGTTGGAGAGTCTGTTTCATCTTTACCTTTCAGCTTTTCTTTTGTAGGATGCTGTAAACTCTTTCCCTTTTCAGAAAACTCTTTTTCAGTGTCTGAAACTGCCTTTTCCTTGACTGGTTCTTCTGTTTTCTCCACTTCCGGACTTGTGCTTTTAAGTTCCTCCTTGTCTTCATTCTGTGCTGGAGGCTTAGGTTTTTTTTTCAAGCTCAATGATTCTTTGTCACTTCTTGCACCTTCCTTGTCCTCACCATCCTCTTGATCATTCTTTGATTTCTGATCCTCATCGCTATATTCGCTGTCACTGGTATCGGACTTTTCAGAATCTTCAGAGTCACTGTGCTCTACTGCAGTATAAACAGCTTCAGATATTTCATTTATCCCTAATTGTGGGAAGGAAAGTACATTCCATGCTGACATCAGACTGAGTGACATTACCAAGGAAATACTCTATATATTGGAACAAAGTGTACACATCCCATTACCTTAACTGTCAGTCCTTAAGCTACAAAGCTTAGTGCCCTATCCCAGCACCACATGGATAAGAATGAACTTCTCTTATTCCATTCTACTTAATACTCCATTTAATATTTTTATTTCATCCAATGGCCCTCTTTTCACTGTTTTTTCCCCACTGTCTGCAAGCACAGACAGTTCAAGACTTTTGGTCAACTCAGGACCCAGTGCTGGCAAATACCAATATGAATTATTTTAAGCCACCTTAAAAATCAGCAACACCATTCACCTGATTAAGTTAGTTATTTACATTCATTCTAATTTGTGCAGCTGACAGAATTTAGGCAGAATTCTCCAATTTTTCAACATGCAAAGCAAATAAGACTATAATCCTCTCCTACTATCTACATCAGAATGGTACAAACACAGGTTAAAAGATGAAAGCTTTCTGACAAAAATTTGAAGCATCAGGTCTCACTGAGTTTCAAAACAAACTAGTTCAGTGCACTCTACTTGCCTCAAAGAGTTCAAATATCCTCTACTCTTGTTTTAAAACATAAAATTTATGGTTCTACTGTTCAAAAACTTATTAGCCCTCCGATTTCAGTGTCTCCTTGTGATGCCTGCACTCACCCAGCTGTGCTTTACAGCTCTCTATGGTCTTGTCGAGGTTGAGCTGGAACCTGCTGCGGATCTGCCTCTTGGGAGAGATGAGCTGCACGGGGGTGCTCTGCTGCTGCACCGACTCGCTCAGCTCCTTCAGGTCCATCTCGGCTTTGCTGCGATCTGCACAAGCAAACAGCAACTCAGACAGCACATCTGGCAAGGGAACCCACAACAGGTCTCACCAAAGAGCACTGCAGACCAGCAGGAACACAGTGTGTTCTTTTTAATGATTGTGGGCTAAATAATAACTCTGAAATGACTTTACTACAAAAAATGGATTCTTCCTCTCTTCACACACAAAGCTCATGCATCATTTATGGGGACATTTTCTCCATCCCCATTCAGGTTTGTAAAGCTGTCTGACAGCACCTCTACTAAACTACTGTTGTTACTTACTACTAGGACTATTATCCTCACAGAGAAAAATAAATAGAAATAAAATCACTATAAGATATATAAAATCTTTATAATCATAATTTAAAATCCAAAGGTTAGGTCATGAGAATACATATTATTTCACTGGATAGATTAATAAGTTCAAGACAGAGTAATACAACTTTCAGTGTATGTCAGCAAAATCTTGAGTTTTCATCTAGACATATAGAATTTTCACTCTGAAATGCACACATCTGTCTGCAAAGAGTACACACTGCAGTGCTAAAGCTAAAACTGTCTTAGCAACTAAGTTTCACATTTCTGCTTCAATTTTCCCATTTCAGAGACTGTATTTGTGTAGCACAGTCCTATCCTTTACCCTTCACCACGAGAACTGACATTCCATCAGTGCTCAGGGCACCAAACCAGTTGGAATCAGCTGGGGGAAGAGGAAGGACCCATGAAGAAGGGGGGAAAATGAAGAATTATGTTTGGCCAATTCAGCTCCTTCAACTGGCTTGAGGTAGGATCAAAAGAGCCAGTGCCATAAACTGAGAAAGACCAGAGGTCATGGAGAAGGCAAAAGGTGAGTCTGGCACAATGTGCATTTGTGCTTTATTTTCAAGTTTCATTCCTGAGCAGTTAAATGACACAGTGTTGCCATATTTTACTATCTATCTACACGTATTTATTTATTTACAAGAAATTTGCTGTTGATGTACAACTTAGAGAAAACTGAAATAACTACAAAGGGCTGAACCAATGATTCTTCTGACCAGACATCCTTTGTCAGTTTGAATTTCATATCAAGGTACACTGTTACTGTTTTCTGCCTCTGTTATCCAAGGGCAGGGCCTATCCTATCAGAGACATGTTTTTCTTCCCCCCAAATCCCTGTATCTCTTGCTTATTCACACCTCCATTTTTCAAATTAGCAAGTCTGCCAGTAGCAACAGATGGTTCATTTCTGTTATTTTTCCTTCCTTTTTGCTGAACTGCAGATCACACAGTCCTCCTAGAGCTCTGCTGAAAATACAAAGTGTCTTTGTTTTCTCTCACTTCTGTTTTTGCAGAGAGAAACCCTGCTCACATCACGTATGACAATGAGACACAATGATAACTCATTGTGGAAAAATTCTAACATCACAGAAGAATCCATGTCTGGCACAGCTGACACTTTTAAATGAAGAAGGGTTGTTATTTTCACTCTCATCACCAAATAGTGTATTTAACAAAGGAAATTCCCCTAAACCTTGAAAAAACCCCAGATATTCTACTTGAAAGCATACAAGCTCTTCTTTTATGGTACTGCTCATGGACCATAACATCAGATTTTCCAAGCTATGCTATTTATTCAAAGTGTTCTATGCTCCAGCTGATGTCTCCCATCTGTGGCTCAAACAACTGCAGCACTATGTATTTCTTAATGTTCTTCCAAATGCACTGTCACCTCAAATTAGGTGACAAACAGCTGTGGTGCAGCAGAAGAAATTAATTCTATGATTATGTCCACACATGTACCAAGATCCACTGAAAAACAGAGCTGTGAGCTTGTATCCAGAACCAGAAGATCTGTAAGGCTCTGAAGACATGAATTCACTATTGAATGTAAGCCTCCCTGAAATACCTGGCTAACACCAAGGAGCAAAGTCCTGGTTCTCTGCCTAATATCACGTGGAGGTAAAAAGTAGCCAGAACTGAATCAGAATGCTCACAGGAACAAAGTATGACTGAGGAAACTGATTTACATCTCTTTGACTTGCAGAACTATTTTACCAACTTAGTACTTACCTACTCCATCTTTCAAAATTCCACAATCCCAAAATTTACTTCTAGGGAGTTTCAAGACTTCAAGAATTCTGCTAATTCCTTTCATCCATCTATCTCCCTAGAGAGGGATGGTCACTGAGGAGGTGATGTGAAGGCAGCAAGAGAGAAGCCCTAGTAAATCCTAAATCCTAAAGATCACAAGAAAACCTTGCCAGCAATGCACTTGAGAGAGACTGAGTGGTGAAGAGCAGCAATGTTTGTGTAATTTCAACTTTTAGAAACTTACCTACTGCTTAGAAACATTCATTTGTACAGTTCTGCTCAGAAAAAAAATTATCCTTTAACTACTTCCTTCCATCAACAAGAGACAGTAACAGAAACTCTCTTTTAAAATAATAAATAACCCAGTAAATCTGATGAAACAATAATTACATATGTGCCTCGTTTAAAGATCTTTGTTCATTTAAAGCCACATACAAACACATTTGTTCATATTATGCTGCACTGACACCACCATAACTGGTTCAGCTGTAAGAATATTAGGTTTTCAAAAGTCAAGACTAACCAAGGTTAAGATTCAGAATGCTTCCTGGAGTGGAAGTTCTTTCTTGCTTAGCAGAAATTGGCGTTGATGCTTGAGGAGAGAAAGGTTTGGGGCTGCCTGACAAGCTCCCTGCTTGACCTGTTCTTGTTGGTGCAGGAGAAGCTGAAAAAGTACAAAATGAAGACAGACAGATTTAAAACTAGAACACCTAATCATGGCAATTCTAATTTTTTTGTATTTATTTCCACTCTCCATTAATTTTGATAGCTACAACTATTTTCTGCTATTTAAACTGAAGAGTTTTAATCACTTTCCAAGATTATTCATTCCTTCTCAATGTGACAAAGAACTGTTGTTTCCTATCTGTGATGCTGAAAGTTAAATGCATCTTTTTTTCTAAAATTTCTTCAGAAACCAAGTCATAATACAACCTGTCTTTAAAATGTACATGGAGTGTAACTACTCCATTTCCAACTACTCCATTTCTTTTACCTGTGTTTTTCTCAATGAAGTCCATGGATTCTTCACTGGCACTAAAATGACTGGAAGTTGCTTTTTTCTCGGCATCCTGTTCAACATCAGAGCCAGTGTGAACTGAAGAGTTTGTGCTCATTGGTGACCGTGGCATATCTGTCAGTGAAATCCTGCGACCTGTGCTACTGCCCAGCATGGACTTGCTCATCAGAATCTTGGGTGATGCTGTCATATCAAAATTCAGTTTGATTTTCTCCTGTTTGTCTGTCTTTGCAGTTCCAGCAGCTGGGTTTGCAGGGTCTATCAACATTTGGTATTGATTGTTGGGAGTATATGGTGTCCGGAAAGGTGCATAATTAAATACTCCAAATTTTCTACGAATGTTATCAACATAAACCTCCATTTCTTGCATTGCACTATTGAAGATGCTTTTAGTCTTTTTCACAGAAAAAGGAATTTCTTTAGACATGAGGTAGCAATTATTTATTGGAACCCAGGCCCTGTATATAAAACAGAGAAATAAAAGATAATATAACTACATTTCACACTGTGAATTGACATTGCCAACTTTTATACACATACTAATTTATTTTTGACTAATCATAAAGCTATGAATAGCTCAGACCATTTTAAAGAACCATCATTACATTCTTTTAATATTTCAGTGCTTAGCTTTAGTAAGTAAGCAAATTGCATGCCTTGGATTATTACTAGCTTATTTTACTTTACCCTATAGCAATAAAACATGACTTAACACTGGTCAAACATGACAAAATATTACTAATTGGAACAGTCTATGTAACTGCAAGACAAGCATTGCTGAACAGTAAATGTAAAAAGCAAGTAAGGAAAAGAATACTTCACAAGCACCTTCTTAGAAACATTTAAGACCCCATGCCAAGTTGGCCAAACTCAAACTCCTCAGCGCCAGGAAAGTTTCTATCAGCAACTACTGGACAGATTTTATTTATCATGAAATGAAGCAGACCCTGAAACTGCCTCCCAAGATCCTAACATACCAGGAACTTTGACTTAATTATTCCATGGCTCTGTATAGTTGGGCTTTTTAGAGTATATGTTATTACAGATTTGTATTTCCAATTCATGACAAATCAATTTGTGTTCATCATGGCTGTGTCCATCTAAGCAGAGAATTCACAAGTACAGAAAACTCCCTTCAGAGCAAAACTGGCATTTTTCAACACGTTTTATTTCTTTATTTTTTAAACCTACAATTGTGTGTTTATTCCCACAATGTTCAGACATCACAAATGACTTCATTGGTTTCTTCCACCTTTAAGAACTACAGTTCTCCCCATCACAACACCGGACACAGCAATTAAGCTGCATACTCACCAGACTATGTATGTAATCATCTTACAAACACAGCTCACATTCTACAGACATCACATAAGGAACTAAAACTGTATTTGCTACAGTATTACACAGTTTGTTAGGGTCCAGGTTCTAAAGACAGGATCCCAAAACTTGTAAGCACACAAAATTACTGCATGAATTTTGAAGTCCTTTGGTTCAACTCCCACCTGTCGTGTTGGCCAAAGAAACGGGCATCGACTTGCCCGTCTTTATCCCTCAGTGCTTTAGCAGGCCAGAATGGAAAGCCTTTGAGTTTAGCCCAGACCAAAGGGTGGGGATTGCTCTAGAGGAAGAGGCAAAATACACAGTAAGAAAATGTAAGCAGTACTACCTTCAAATCTGATAATAAACATGATTTTTAAAAAATTGTATGTATTACTTAGATTCAATAAAGATCCAACATATACAAGGCACTTGAATGCAAATTCAAGATTCCATTTTACTATAAACATAATAAATTCTGAGAGAACAAAATGATAAAATTATATTAAAAAAACTCCCAAAAAATAAAACATATCTTGACTGAACCTATCATAATTGCACTTCTTTATTCACTTATTTTTGATTAGTCCCCTCCAAATATGTAGCATAACTTAGGCTAAGCCAATCTTTGAAATGCTCTAATTTTCACTTAGGCTTGTGTCTTGGCAGATCATGAGACACTAAAAAGTCCTTGACTTGGGGTAAGCAACAACCAAAATATCAGTGCATCATCACCATTATTCTCACACTGAGTCAAAACCACAGCATTGTACCAGCTTCTAAGAAAAAAAGGAGCTCTTATCCCAGCCAAAACCAGGACAGCCCAAGAAAGAACTTGATGGATTACACACTTTTACTTAAGAATCCTAAGGAGCCTTCCCAAATTCAGTTCAGTATCAAACAGAAAACAGACAACCCATCAATAGGTCACCAAAAAAAAAAATCAAGTGTAAATTGATGTACATCTGCAGCAAGAGACCTTCACATTTCAGAAATCCCCAGAGCACTAAGGGTACCACATGTAAGCACAGATGGCACAAGGCAGTTACCTTGTATCTGAGGACAGAGAACTTGTGAACTGGTTGCTGACAGCCTTTACAGTTTCTGACTGCACCAATCCTTTTGTGAAAACCTGCAGTCTTACAGCTAAGTATCTTGAGACAGACTCCACAAGGATGGTATGCCAGCACAAGCTGCTTGGTAAACTACAGCAGCTTTCCTTGACTCAGCAACCACCACAGGTTTAAAACAAAGAGGGGATAACAGTCAAATGAGAACTGCAAGTTTAATGTAGTAGCTAAAGTACCATAATGCTTAACTTACACAAGGCTCACAAAACCAATTTTCACGTTTTTGGCAAGCAGCTAAATAACATTCCGGACATACTTCTATTTCATTCATCTGAAAGGAAAAAGCAAAGTCATTGGAGAGATTAAACAGAGCCCAAAGTGTGATCATGGGCATTTATTCAGAGGAAAATCATATTGTTACAGTAGAAGAACCACAAAAAATGCATCTATGCATCAGATATTGGTCTCTTTTTCCAACTCCAAATACTCATTAACAAGACAGGTGCTTTTGAGCAGAATCCATACATCTACTTTCTTCCCTTCCCTCCCCTCCCCACAAGTCTTAATTATAAACTGAATATCCTAGTGGAAGACACATTAGCAATGCCCTTGCCAAATGCCATTCTGTAGGCCATGGATATGCACACCTAAACATAAGGAAGCCTAAAAAAATTATAGATCTGCAATACACACCTTAGAAAATATGTACCATGTCACTCACAAACACATGAAATGGAACATTAAACATACAGAACAATTAATTTAATTGGGGCACTCATACCTCATGCTCACAGATTTTGATGATGACTTTTGCTGTTTGTGTCAATTTGTGATTTCCTGAGGAAACAATAAAACGCTTTAACCACGAAAATTGTTATGCTAAAACTATGATAAAATCAACAGTTTTCAGATATAAAAGTCATCCATAAAAAAAAAAAGAGAACATCCAAAAAAACCTATGTAAAAACATATGCATGAATTACACGTTTGCAAAAGCAGAACATCAGCACTTTTCTTCTCAGTGTAACAATTAATAATCTTTAAATGCTCCTTTCTGTAGCCTAGTGCAGCCTTCCCACCACTGACACACTCTTTTAATGAGGGATGTGCTGTACGATCTCAATTAGGTCTCAATTAGCAGCTGCACAATGCAAAACACTAAAGCAATTTGGGGGCTGGAATGAAATGATGTGGGTTAGACCAGGTCATTTACAGTCCAAACCATTCAATGATCCTATGAACCCAAACCATTCCATGATTCTAACTTACTTGAAATGTTTTCTCTAAGGTGGAATGAGCAAGTGACAGCACAGGTTGTATTTGGTCCTAGTGTTTCATTTAGGCCAGTTGTAAAAAAAAAAAAAAAAAATCCGTTGTTTTTAGGCACTATGGTCATTAACAGGAAGACACTTTCAGTGCAGAAGTCTACAAATTGCTCCAGGACTTTATGTCAAAGTTTCCTATTTGAGGATGTAAATACATATTAATACCTACCCCCATTGTAAATAATGCAGTTGTGCAAAATCCATTTGGCATCAGCCAAAAATGCTTCAGTGCAACCGTACATTTTCTTTTTAACATTCTGTAAAGAAGAAATTAATTATCAGTAAACAGAAATTAGTAAAAACTGACAGCTCCTTCCTGAATGTTGTGTCATATCAGTCATACAATTAATAAAACTGACCCCTGGAAGTGTTCAAAGCTGGACAGAGCTCTGAGCAATCTGGTCCTGTGGAAGGTGTCCCTGTCCACAGCAGGGGGTTGGAATGAGATGAGCTTTAAAGTCTCTTCCAACCCAAGCCAGTCTGTGATTCTATGGATACTTATTTACTGCAAGACTTAATGGTTAAGAATCTCTCATATTCAAGGTGCCTTTTGTATGAAAATGCCCTGAAAATATATGAACTGTCTAAATTAAATCTAAATAATTCACTATTTAGGTCAACATCTCAAACAATTCCAAAAAAAGGTGTTTCCTAACACAGTGTTAGGAACACCATGTTTCTGCAGAAAACAGTCCTTGGTTTCTTCTACTGATGGCTTATCACTCCACAGCAGCTTTAATCTTTAATTTTTACAAGACCCAGAAAAAGCACTGGTCATAGTACATTAAACAATATGTTTGATATTACAGTCTACCCAGTGGGTAAAGCAATTTGATTAAATAAAATCAGTCCCGTGGTTTTGTTACACTTTATACCATAAAGGCATCAGTCTCCAGTGTAAGGACACAGAGAATGAAAATTTGTCTCTTCACCAGGTCCTGACAGAACAAAGCTCTGCAGTGTTTCACTCTTCATTAAGCAATGAAGAATTTCTTCATTGTATGTACTTTTAAATTACTATTGAACTGAGAATGAAAGTTCCATTATCCACCTCTTGACTGTTTGTTTTTCTTCTACACCTCAGGTGCAGTGGAGATAACAGTATTTGTTGAATGATCAGTAAAATGAGTCTGGAATGATCCCTGGATATACATCAAATGGTCCTTAATTAATGAACCAGTGATCCATAAATAGCTTACAACAATCAAATGAAAATCCTGCTTTAAGAAGTCTCTCCTGGAGATCATTCATGGAATCAGAGGAATTTAACCGGAGGAAGCCAGCAGTGTAAGCTTGTATTTGTCACACTATTATTTCCCGAGCAGTTGTTACTGGTTCAGACAAAACAGCGAACTTCAGTTCCCATATGATTGTTTTTATCTGTAGATGAAGTGACTTTTGTAACAACCCCACCCATCATGCAACTTCTCTCCCCCTGCCATCAAACATTTTAGAAATGTTACAGCTTGCAATCAAACACAAGGAACCTTCCTCTGTTGGCTTCATACAAACCTTCTCTAATGTACAAAGGTCCATTGGATGAAAGATATATTCTGCATAATCTGGGTGTTGATCCAGTGAAACTGGCTTTTGAAATGGCTCTGTCTGTTAGGGGAAATAATGACCACACTGGTTACTGATACTGAACACTTTCATCAATGACATGGTACTCACTCATTTTCTAATACTAATTCCAGCTGCGTTATCAGACAAAATTCTTCAAAGGTGATTATAAAATGTTGTGCGGTAATTAATTATTAGCAGAACAACAGGAACTAAAAGGTCTCATTTAGTTGATTTTTCATATGCTGGATGTGATGAACTGCAAAAATTGGGGGATTTGTAAAAGGTACTGTTGTGATTTACAACACAATGGCACAGGTTTTAGCCACACTGAAGGAAATTTCCTCAGTATTTTAAAAGTATGTGATACAAGCAACTTTTGTGGTAAGAATAATTCCCAATAACAGATAGAAGCTATGTTTTCAACACATATAATCAATAATGTAACAGTGTCAGTGCCTAGGGCTCCTGTCCATATAAACAGATTGGGAAGAGATCATGTCTCCCCATTCCCCTTTTCTGTACAGCACTGTTCACTTTCAGAGAGTAAGGAACCACCACGTCCCACTGGAAAACCACACTGTACTTTCATTACACCTACTGAAAATACATCTAGAAGTTACATCACAAAACTACATTTTAAATGCACTCCAAAACAGCCTGTACAACCTAAACTAATCTGTCTGTGCTAGACAGGTGGCAGATAGAACAGAAGCTGTCACAGACAATCTGATAAACTAAACTACATTCATCATCCACTAAAGGAATCAAACCTCAGGATTATGACAAGCACATGACCCAAGCACTTAAAGTAAAAAATAACAAAAATGTCCTTACCCCTGGCTGTTTCATTTTCTGTAGTGCAAACTTCAGTAGATATGATAGCTGTTCGATGGTGAGCATTGTCATTGCTTTACTCTGTGTTTCTATGCATTCTGCAACTGTGATTTTCTGAAAGTTCAGATTAAAAAAATACTTTGTCAGCAAACATTTCTAGATAAATCCTTCTTCTCTGAAACATTCTAGCATTCAAATGAAAGATAATAGATAGCTATTTTATAAGAAACAAAACATTTCTGATGGTGCAGTGTAAGTACTTCAGATGCCTGTTTTACCTAGGTTTTGTTCTTGGTATGT
Organism: Notiomystis cincta; assembly: GCA_013398075.1. Taxonomy (NCBI): domain Eukaryota; kingdom Metazoa; phylum Chordata; class Aves; order Passeriformes; family Notiomystidae; genus Notiomystis; species Notiomystis cincta. Next base: position 260,093 of record VZRX01010551.1, read on the forward strand.
TATCAAAAAATAAGAAAAAAGGAAAAGACCAGAAAATTATCCAGCATTTTCAAGATCACACAAAGTGAATATGTGAATACATAAAATTCCCAAATACAATGTGGGCTCAGCAATGTGAGAGAGTGAGAAGGTCACCTGGGCTCTAATACAATAAGTGATCAGAGGAAAACGTGCCATAAACCAATTTGCTTTCATTACAGATAATTGGATGCTAACTACTCTCTCCCCAGAAATCACTGGAGAGGAATGATTAAATTCTTCCTCACCCCAAAGAAAAAACTGAAACAAAATACCCACTTGTTTATGTAGACCCTACAGTGCATTTTTTTCTGCACTGGTGAAAAGTTGATCAGCCCACCAGAAGAAGCACAAGTTAAGCTAGTGAAAATTGCAGAATGATTTCAGAATTACTAGTGCCTGATGAAGAGATCACTCTTTGAAATGGTGCTTCTCTAGAGCTGGAGACACAAAGGAAGTTGGAGAGTCATGGTAAGAAGGCAAACACAGAAACACAGCCCAGGTAAAACAGAGAAAAAGTCGTCAAGCAGAGCCATGGACTCCTCCTCTTCTGTACAAATTTTTCTGGCACCTTGACCATGAGGCAATGTAGGAATAAACCAGAAACATTTCAGAACACACAAAAAGTTGCTTAAACCTCAAAACCAAGACAGAAATCCGCTCCTTTTATCAAACTAACCTCACATTCTGGGCAAAACCAATCCCCCTCTGGTTCGGCTGTCAGTTTCAGACACTTAGCATGATAAACCCGAGGACAGAGTTCACAGCAGAGGACTTGGCCTTCCCGATGACAAACCCAGCAATAGAAATCATTCCGTCCATCCTGTGGTACAACATCAACAGGGTCTGTGGTGAGTGGCTGCTTCATATAGTAAAACGGACCATGTCTTAGTTCTGACTGAAATGTAGGCAAGAAAAACAGGTTTGGTTTCAAAACAAATTTGCATTTTTTCAAATCATAGTATTCATAAATAAATAAGCAAACAGCAATTTACAGAGTTTGAATAACATTTATGCAAGCACAGTATCTTAGTCATTGCAAAAAATCATTCATAAAGAAGTTTACTGCTTATTTAGATGTAAAATGACAATTTGCACTCAAGACCAGAAATAAATTTTTGTGGCAAGTGAGGGCATTGAGTGCAAGACATGCAATCCAACAAGAGCCAGCAAACACTTTCAGCTTCAAGAAAGAAGTATTGCTATAGAAGCTATTAGGCCCTCTAAACTCAGAATTTCACAGGGCCGTGCAAGCTAAATACTGAGATATTTAGTGTGGGCTAAACCTGGGACAACTGAAGAAGTTAGTCCTGAAACAAGGAGTCAAACACCATGCAAATCTGTGCTAGTCTGCAGCAGTTTATAGCTTTGTACCACGAAGCAAGCCAGTGCTGATTTTGATTAATAAGGCAAACTGTAGAGAAGGATGACAAAGGAGCAAATTCACATCCTGAGCAGCCACCTCCGCTACAGGAGAGATTTCATTCACCACCTAAATGCATATCACAGTTTAAGACTCACATCTCCACTGGTTTGCCTGCACTAGAAAACAGTGTTAATTTTGCAACCTGCATGAACTGGTCTTCCCCTTGAGCCTGACAGTTCAAAGATGACACAGCTGACACCAAAACACAAGAAGTGAAGAGGCTGGGATGGTTCAATGAGTCCACAGATACCTAAAGATTGTTACATCAGCTTTGAAGAGCTGCTAACATTTATTGGAAAACTACTTTCTAGTTATTAATGGCTAGAGAACTCAAATTGTCTGGTATTCATTACAGGGGTGGTTTGCTGAGGAGGGAAACAGCCTTGAGATTTTAGACAGCTCATTTAATGTGACTTTTTGTTTGATGTAAAACCACTTGCTTGTGACTTCATTTGTAATTGTCCGAACACCTGCAGTGTGAAGAACCATTTTGTTTGATTCTCAGGTCATTTTGTAAGTCTCCTACACTCTTTAAAAAATTGCAACTTCTGAGCCTCTCAAGCTGTCACACACCCATGTTATTCACAGAACAGGGCAACCCTCTGTGTGTTCTGTACCTCTGAGGCATCCTGAACAAAATCAGTCACACGGGGCATAAATAATGTGCCCAGAAAGCATCAGCATGCCACTTTGAACCATGGTATTCTAACCTAGAGTTACAAAGGAGGAGGTCTAATTATATACAGGAATAAGGGAACTTCAAGGTAGAAGCAACAATCCACATGAAGGCATTGCATCTCAAAAATCCCCCAGATTATCTAACACTATACAGTATTTTAGACTGAGAAAGGATGTTATCCATAAACACTTTGCCACATAAAATTTCACATGATTTGTGCCAGTTTTGGTGGTTTTCACTTTCTATTCTACAGATGATAAAGCCCAAAAAAGCCACTTTGTTCCCACCACAGAAATAGGCAAAGTGTTACTTCTGTACTTTCTATATACACACATTTAATCACATAACATGACAAGAATTTCAAGAGGATGGTTCTATGAGATCTTGTGGAGTAAGTGGAACAGTATAAGGGTTTAACTCTGTTTCAAATTAATTACTACAACAAGCATTCAAACAAAGAAACCCAAGTGAGGAAGGGAAAGTTGTAATTTCCAGTGCAGAAGTATATTTTGTTTGCAGCTAAATGCACCACAGCTGTGAGCCCAACATCTCAATCTTTTATACATGGAAAGGCAGCTATGGGGCATTTCCTCCACTGCAGATAAAGGAAATTACCAGAGGAATTTAATACATATTCTGACTTTGAAGTGGATATAAGTAGTATATCCACACTGACTTTGTAAGATTCAAAGATTCTGCTTTAAGACAAACATAAAATCTGTGAAACTTGCACAGAAATCATAACATCCAAACTGAAAAGCAGTCAATTTTTGCTGGAACATGAGATGAATTAATTTTGTGTTCAAAGATGCTTTTATTAGACATCTATTGCCTTGTTTTGCCTAAGCCAAATTTAAGAAACAAAACAAAAAAGGGTTCAGAGACTCAAGAGAGACCCAAAGAACAAAACTAAAAGACTGAAAATGAATGATTCAACTGCATCAAGGGACCTTTTCACTTGTCCTAGTCAGAATAACATGTTTTAAGAGTGAAAATTTTAACAGTTATTAAAGTTCAAGCTCAACTAGGTGGTAGCTTGTTTTAAAGGCTTTATTGAAGTTAAGACCTGTAGAATGACAAAGAAAACTGAAGAAAATAAACAACAGTATTGTAGTGTTGTTTGGGGGAGAAAAAGATCACTATTTATATTCAGTTCACATTAATATTGAAGCTAGTAGTAAAATAAGCTGATTACTTCAATTACATTTTAACTGACCAATTAAGTGTCAGAAGTTCCTGATTTTTCACCTTAGTTCCATTATACAATTCCTTAATTCTTTGCCTGATTTTCAGCACTTCAAACACCTGATGGCACCATTCTGAAGATCTGTTCCTGCACCCATAACATTTAATACAAAGCTTTGTGCAACTATAATTTTAGTAATGGGATACTGAAATGTTCAAGTATTATGAAGCCCTTTGTAAAGCAGAATATTAAGTGAGAGGCTTCCAGGGAGGTTGTCATACCTCAAAACAGATTTACCAGTCAATCAGAACCACACCTATCAGTTAGATCATACTTCAAACCCACCCTGAGAGCAAAACTAGAACCTGGATGCTCAGCTCACATCTGCTTAGCAGTAAAAGAATCTTTAAAAACAACTCCTGCTACCACATAGAGCAGAGTTTGAACCTATTTAGACACGACAATGTTCAGGCATGCCCACTTCAAATCTGACATGCAAGACAACATTAAATGAAAAGCAACTTGTAAAAGCTAAACAGAACTAAACAGATGGTATTTTCTTGCTAACTTGTAATAAACACAGCAAAATAAGCAAGTCTGATAGGTTTTCTTCATTAGATACACAACTTTATTCTATCCTGTACATTTCAGGTCTGAGATACCTGGAAAACAGAAAAGTATTTACCAAGGGGAATTTATCAAGTTCAACAACTGCAACTGTGTTTTCACACATATTTTCAATTGCAGGAAGAAAAAGTGGAAATACCCAGGGATTCAATTCCACTGTTTGCAAAATTATCTCTGCACTGCACAGTTACAAGCTCAGACTTCAGTGGGGCAATATCCACCCAGAAAATGTCCAAGATGTAAAGGAATAAACCCAGGCTGCAGAGAAGCTCAGCAAAAGCCAAACTGACCCCAGAGCACCTCCACATGACACAGTTACACCTCCTCATTATCCTGAAATAAAATACAATTTACACTGAGTTTTAAGGCCTGATTTATCCACAGTCTTTGTTCCAGGACAACTGCAATGAATTGGAATTTTGTTTTCTTTCTTTACCAGTGCAATTGTACCAGGATAATGTGGATACTCTTATGCCAGGAGAAAGTGTTTTGAACACTCAGAACTTAATCCTGTGTTTACATGACACTGTCAAAGAACCCAGTGACACAAAAAAGCAATTTGAAAAATGCACAGGCATGTCATTAGCACATGAGGTGTGAAGTAACTTCAATAAGGCTGAAGACTGCTTTCATGTAATCTCCTCCAAGATGATGTAGATGCTTTGCAGCATTTGCTATTCACTACAATTCATATAAAGCTCTCATGTGCATCATACAATGAATCAGAAATTGCCCAAGTTTTGTGGAGTCAAGTTCTAAGGAGGACAACAAATGCTATCAATTCAGCATTCAGAAGACAGTAAAAATAAGGGTAACAAGCATAAAGACTGAAAAGTCAGTGGGACCCTTTGATGTAACTAATTTAATTTAACTGCCCGGAAATTTTAAGGAAGGAGAGGAAATATACAGAGTACCAAGGAAGGAGCTGACTAATGGGCAGCAGGAAAGAGCTGCAAGCAGATGAGGAACTTCACTGACATTATGGGACCTTTCTTAATCCAGGTTATCACACTACTGAACATTTCCTGTTAATGGTTTTAATAAAAAACCAGTCATTGATGGTTGTGTTATTGTTATTATTCTTTATTGTAATTATTCATAATAATTCTGTTCCAAATTGCATTTATTGGTTATACATCTTATTACCTTTACGAAATCACTAAGCAGGACACAGGTGGTCTTTTTCAACAGATGTAAAACAGTAATCAAAGAGCATTCAAATCTAAATTATAATACCAACTCCTACCCCCACTGCATTCAAAAATTAATACCCATTCCTTAAGAGTACAAAAGGAGCTTCCTTATAGAAGACTGAGCTGCTGATCAGCTGTCTCTACACCCTCTGTTGCATATTCCAGCCTAATAAAACCATGACTTCTCTTACCTGCTCTTTATTATTACTGTTCAATAGACCAGGCTTCTTTTTCTTTTTTATAGGACTTGTTGATGCATCTTGAGGTGAGTGGCCATTGGAGGAATGTGGAGGGCTGGGAAATTTCCGTTTTTGTGCTGTGCGTTCAGCTGAGCCAGGATCTGTAACAGATACAGACATGGGTAAAGACTGCAAATTGATGGAAAATGTTTCAAGGAGGTTATGGTTTATCCTTCAAACTCTTCAAACGTTTTTTATTTCATCTTTTTAAAGTAAGAGCATTTGCAACTTTATTCTCTCAGAACAAAATTTCAGTGATCCCCAATGAATATGAAATGCTCAGCTCAATTTAAAAAAACCTTACTGGTATTTTTCAAAAAAGACAAGTATACAGTCAGCTGTAAAGGACAATCATAGAACAGTGATATGATTCTGACAAAATACAAGGGAAATTTCATCAAAGTTGGGTCAACAAGTTTAATTTTTCCTTAGGTTTTTAATGCGTGCAACAAAACAAAATTATAGCTAGAACCACAGGGATCAGAATTCAACAATATCACAAGAGAAACAACTGAACCATCCCTCAAATATTTAACTGCACAGAAAAAAAAATAAAAAACCCCAGTGGTTTTGGCTACTTTCTACACAAATCTATGGAAAATATGGCGCTATATGGTGACTTCTCATTGACCGAAGGTTTGATTAACATCTATCAAGATAACATTTAAGGAAAGTATAAATAAATATGAAAAACACAGGAAAACATCGATGGAAGGACATATAATTGAAGGAGAGAAAACAAATGTGATTGTCCATCCTGCATTTTACTAATCTAGAATAGCTACACCAGCCTAAAAGCATCTGGAATTTGAACAATTCTAGAAGTGTCTGCCACCTGTTCTGTAGGCACAACAACTCCAGCAGTGCTGCCCAGCAGACATACAGGGTCTGCTCTCAGAGAAACTCTTCTGTTGGCATGAGTTATAAAATGTTGGCAAGATGTAGTAAAGCTGGTTTAAATAAACAAACAAAAACTTCTCATGTTTTGAGCTGTGACACTAAGACTTGTGACTTACTTCCCTTCGAACACACCCCTCCCCTTTTACACTTATGGGCAGCATTTAGCACCAGTTATCTGCTGACATGCCTTGGCTGAAATCAATCAATATAATGTGTCTGAGGCCATTATTGTTACTTGCTGTGTTTGGATTCAAGCAAATCTGCCTCGTGCTCCATTTAGCCCAAAATTTAGATTGATTTGACAATACAAAGAGCTGCTATGTCACCTATGTGTGAAAAATACAGTGTCTGCTTCCTCCCCTCCTTAAGCAATTACAACAATAAAAATGCCAACACAGTACAAGTCTGCTGACAGGGACTCAGAGGGTTTGACATTTTAGCTGATTATGCACAGAAGGTGGCAGAAGAACTCCTTGGGCTGGGATATGCTTCATATATCCCAAGAGAGCTGTGCTAAACCAGCTATCCTGGAAGAAACTGCAGCATCAGTGTCAGCTAAACCAAAACCCACAACTAAATCAAAATGATCAAACCTAAAACCAAACAAGCTCTGAATGCTATTTGTTTCATGAAAGTAGAATGGAGCTTATTCAGCATGGGAACTGTTTGCACTCAGAGTAATCCACAAATATCATACCATGTCTTTTCTCATCTTGCCATCATCACATTAGTCTTTGTTTCTTTATTATAGTTTGCAAACAATATCCTCAAAGGTGTCTCTGAGCCCAAGTTTCTCACCAGCAAATAAAGCCATGCCTGTAACTCCCTGAAGAGACTTGGACTTTTATTTCCAGATTGTACCTATGCAGGCACAGCAGGAGGAGAAATGGACAGTACAGTTTTCAGCCCTTTGGCTTTCATTTCTTACTTCCAGGCACAAAACTGCCACCAGTGGAGCACATCAGTTTCCTTTCAGCTCTTCGGCCTCAGATGTGGGGTTTACAAAGAAGCTGACTGTGACACTGTATCTTGTCTCAGCTCTAAGTATGAATATCAGCTCTAAAGTTCCTGCCCCCATAATGTGATGCTTTCCACTTTTAAATGTTGTTTCTTTCCTAAACTAACTGACTCAGGGTGAGGAGAAGTGTTAAACTGTTACTAGCTAAACCAGAACTGAGTGACTATTCAGTCACAGCCAAATCCAAGCTACAATTCAGCAGAAAAGGTGCTGATTCAATATCAACCTTTTGAAATGGTCACACAAACACGTATGTTTGGTTAAGTAATTTCAAAAGCTACTTAAAGTGATGTAATTTTCCTCCTTGGTTCAAGAAGCCTGAGTATAACTGGGGATTTTCAAATCAAATAGTGGTGACTCATAGACAAGGTACAAAAACTGACCTGAAATACACTTCCTTTTTATTTTTTTTTTCAGCTGGCAAGTTATTCGAACGCACAGAGGTTTTCTTGAGGCAATCTAACTGGAAAAATTAAGAAATAGGCAGGAAAACAGCATTGCACAGGCATATTTTCAGATTTAGTTGTGCTAGTGGAATAGGCCAGTGTCTTTAACTACCACTGTATGTTGCCAATTTACCAACCTGTGAGGGACCTGATAATATGAACAATCTTTTAATTCAGTTCAAGTAACAAAAGAATGGTAGCATCTACTTAAATTGTTTGAGCTATAGTTTCCAATTCTAATTATGATAAAAAATTGCATTTTGTGTGAATTTCTTTCAATGGGAATACCCTGTTTAGCACAAACTGCTTCTCCCTCCCTGGCTCTCCCACCTGTATGGGCAAAATTCCTGCAACAAAGCTGTGAAACAGATCAAGGAACTGATCCCTGTTAAAACAACCTGTCAGGAGGGAAGTTAATCTTTAATTTTGAATCATTTCCCCAGTGTAGGGTTACTTGAAAAAAGTGAAACATATCTGGGGAGAAAGAATAGAAGAGACCAAACTTAAGCTCTGCAATAACTTGGTGACTAGAACAGTTGTTTGAGAGGTGGATTCAAGTTTCTGCTCCAAAAGGGAGCAGCCAGAATTCCTGCGATCTCTTCTGTGATAAGAAAATGCTTTTCAAAAACTGTTTAATGATCAAGAATGGTCTCACCTTAGGAAGGATCTCACCGTGCCAGCTGCACACAATCCAGCAATCCTCCTGCTCCTATCACACTCCCATCACACACTGAGTGTCTCAACCTGAACCAAACTTCTCACTGATAAACCAAAAATCTCATTGTACTAAAAATATTAATTTTGCCAATCAACCTTAGTCTACTTATTTCTTGACTTATTGCGTGATTTTGCTTTCTTAGCATCATTTTTAAAATGTACTTCCAGCTCAAGTGAAAAAATAGACACCTGAAATAACTTTTAAAACTCTCATTAAAAGTTCCCTGGTTTTTATCACTAGGTTAGTATTAACTGGTCTGTGATGTTGTCAAGGTTGACAAATAATTCATTGGGGAACAACAAGCTAACCTGAGCTTCACCTGAAGCTTACACCTTTGTTTCTGTATGCCACCATGTGACTAAAGGATTAGTAACTACTGCTCCCAGGACACAGACTAAAGCATACTTAAACCCTAAAGTAATTTCATTTCACACTTTATGACTGTTTTGTAAGTCCAATTTTATGTGAAGGCAATGCACTTTGTAAGCAGATAACTACAGTAATGACTTACTACAGTTTAGCTTAAAAAAATGTAGAAACAAACAAAAGTGTATTATTTATATCAGGGATCTTATCTTGCTGCAGCATATGGAACACAGACCATAACCAAATATTTTTATACTCTATGTATTGCAAAGTGCTGCACTGTAAACACTCCATAGCAGGGATTCCTGACAACTGAGAAGTCTCACTTTTCTCAATAGAAGCAGGTGCCAACTCGGAAAACCTGTAAAGGATGATGTTTTCCTTGCTTTTCCTGTGATATTTAAATGTAATTCTCCTTGAAAACAAGCAAGATCAACATGCCTTACTGTAAGAACACAGCATAAACTGCTCAGTACCAAAGATTGACAGTGACACCTCCTTGTGCCCTTCTTTACATTCTTCTTTTTTCTTATTTTTTAATTTAAAAACTTAAGCTAAATGCAATCAAAGCAATTCCAGACTAAAACAACAATGAAATCATGTCTACATATGTATTTCTAGGCATCTCTTATATTTGGATTATTTTCTCTCCCAATAAAGCCTTAATGAGAGCTGAAATCCACACTTAAGGCTTCACAGCACCCTTCCACAAATAAAATTTGTTCCTTATTTCTTTCTCTAGAACTGTGGTTTGTTCACCAGGAAGCAAGATGGTTTGGAAAACTGATATGGCTTAAATCAACAACAACCTTAAAATATAATTTCAGTTAAATCAGCAGAGCAACAAATCCAGAGTTGAAAGTGCCCAGTGTAAGGGAAAAGGATGGAAACGTGGCTGGCCTGAAGGGGGGATGCAGGTGGGGCAGGGCTGACTTAAACCAGGATATGTTGCCTTAGCCTCCCATCCTCAATGCAATGGAGAGCAAGGCAAATGAGAAAAGCCTGAGTAAATCATAATTACAACAGACCAGGATTTTCAAATTCAACCTCACAAAAAAGTTAGGCAAACAGAACAAAAGTCATCCCAGAAAGTGTGGAAATTGCAGGATAAAATCTTTTACTGTGAGTGAAGAACCACCCTTCTTTGAGACTGTGTGGATGGGAAGAAAATTTAGCATTTCAAAATAAAGAGCAGACAATAAAAAAAAATCTTAACTATATCAACTTTACTCTCTTGAAGAGTGTTACTTATTCAAATTCTTTACCTAACGTTCTTAAACTGTAGATATAAATTCTATGAAAAATGAGCTGTTTACTGCTTGGAGAACAAAACTTTTCGCTGCTGGAAATTTTCAGAAAGTGAGAAGAGGGAAACTAAGAAACCCATTTGTTTAAACAGAAACAAAACAAAAAGAAATTAAAAAAGCTTTTCAGTATGATTTGTGACAAAGATGGTAAGATTAGCAGTCATTTTGGTTTTCCAGGAGCCAGAAACAGCAATGTATTTTTTCAGTGAAAGCATTATTTTAGCCTCCCAGGAGGTAACAGTAAACTGAAGACTTAGTTACACCAATGAGTTTCTGTGATCTAAGCAGGTTTTTGATATCTCAATGCAAGTGGCTCAAATATGAAAAATTCTGAATAAAGCTTCCAACTAGAAACACAACCAATTGCTCCATGTAGCCACTCAGCAGAAGTGTCACTTAAACAGAGCCAGCCCAAAGCTACCTTGGTTAACCTTAATTCCCAGTGCCAGGCTACATCTTTTATTATGGCACAAACAGTTCTGCCAACATTTGGTGAACTTAATCAAGGAACTGAATTCAATAAAATGTAACAGAACAAAAATTTGTTGAAAACAGTTGCATGAAGAATTAATTTGATGGATTTAAGGAACAGCTATAAGAAGGCAGTGTGAGAGAATTTACAAGAAAAAAAAGGTGAGTAAAGATTGCTTAAGCTGTCATTACCCCACAGAAATGTGTATCCATGCCTTTAGAAGGAACAAGAAACAAATCACCTAGACTGTCACATCTCTACTCCTTCTCAAAATCTCTGGATGCCTGTACTTTAAGTGGCATAAAGTGTAATCAATGAAGAAATCTGTGAGAAAATGTAGCAATGCTAACTTGTCCCATTTGATAGAACAGGTTTCAATTAATAATTTAGATGAATTCCAGAAGTGAGAAGCCTTCCAGTTAAATTTATTACATTGAATGCTTGTTAAAAGAGTTCTGATTTTTCAAACCCATTACCTGTAATACTTCAGCAAGGTTAATTATCTTAAAAACTTAATAAAATCATAGATAGATCTGTTAGAGCATTCACTTGGCTTTGAGGAATTTTAATTTTCTGCCAGAATTTTGAAACATGATGCAGTTGCAATCAACCACTAAAGTCCTATTTACATTCCAGAAACTTCAACTGATGTAATTAACCCAATCCAGTTGCTTAATGCAATAAATAACAGAGGTCAGCCATGGTTGTGTAAATTCTGATGAACTCCTGCCACATTACAGTTTTACACAAGTAGAAAAAACCACTGTTAGTTCTTTCTTCACTGTAGGACTTTGGAAGATAAAGAAAAAGAAACACTTCCCAACAAATTGCAAGGTAAAAGCTGAAAGGCAAGGATAAGCTGGAGCCTGGCTGTGGGGGACTTGCTGTCCCAAGGCCCTCCTAAGGTGGGACTGCTGATTGCAAGGGCTCTGCAATAGAGACAAAAGCCCAGGGCTGCACTTCTGTTCGCTGCAGGAGTCTCAGCTTCACACTGGAGTAAGAATCTCATCTCTGTGTGATTAAATACTTGGTATCACTACAAAGAAAGCTGATAGAGATGTACTATTATGAAACTGTTACAAAATATGTCATGCATTCTGGGAATTCCATTTAATTAGTAATTTCTGTATTTATATTCACAGTATCTGAACATTTTACCACTGAGAGGAGCTCCTAAGACCAAAGCCTTTAACACAAACCTGAAAAACCCCCAAGCCTGTAAATGTGAGAATTCTCCCCATTAAGTAGTAGGGCCTCAGTATATGATTTTATGCCAAGCTAAGGCCATCTGATGACCAGCTGTCCCTGCTGGGGCAAAGCTGCTCCCAGCAATGTCCAACATCTGCTCAACTCCCCAATAATCCAGTTCAGTGAGAAAAGCAGGTAGAAAACAACCTCTCCACCCGAGTACTAAGAGATATATAGATGCAAAGGCAATGTAGGAAATGTGTGACTGATGATGGAAAGAAGGGAGTTAAAGAGCTCCTTTTGACTGGGCACTAAACAGGCAATGGTTCCAGTACCAGTTGAAAATTCTTCCAGGTTAATGGGAAGAAAACATCCAGTGGGGAGTTCATTCTGTCCAAAGAGAACAAGTACAAGCGAAGACAGAATCTGCCCTGAAACCACAACTTGGAAATGCTTAGACATTTATCCAGAGACCTTGCAAGCCCCATCTTGAAATGTTTAATAAACAAGGTTAAAAAGTAGTCCATAAGGCTGGAACAGAAATATAATAAGAGGTTTCTGCTGGACATGTTAATGTATCATACACAAAGGACAAAATATAACCATCTAATCCACAGCCTCTCTCCTTCACTAAAGAGCAATCCTCTGTACATTGCATTTTCTGGTTTTGGACTCTCTGCATTAAGCTGTCATATCCCAGTTCCAGTTCTCAGATGCCTTATGCTTTCTTGTTCTCTTCAAGAGAGCAGTGTATTTTAAAACCTTGTCTTTAGCAAGGTTGCACAGGCACCGCTTATAAACAGGTCTAAATTACAATTGCTAAAGTAACTCTACTCCTCCTTCCTCCTTTCCCACCCTACCAGGTATCTGTCCCCACAAATTTCTGGAGACAGTCACTTGTGTGGAACAGGAGGGTTAATCAGTTCATGATTCAGGCAAGACCCAGTACTACAAAAAATGATCAATTTTATGCTAGATCAGCTGCTTGGCACAGCTGACTGTGCAACAGCAGAAGCATTACAGCCAGCTAAGGAGAAGGGTAGAGAAATGCAGCTGAACATGCAGGACTCCATAGCCCTGACCCCAGCTAGAGACTTTATCTATCACAATATGAAGTAAGAAGTGTCAGTGAGGGCTTTAAGCTCTGGTTTCCTTCCAGCCTAGCCCTGTCTAAATACTTGCTAACAAAGCTCTACACTTGCTGCACCCAACTGGTGTATTCCTGCTTTCTCTCTTTCACCAGTTCTGGCAGTCCACCAAAGCTGTTTCAGCACACTGAGCTAGTAGAAAACTGTTCATGTTTTATGGTTCAGTTAGTTTCCTGCCAGCTTAAGTATGGAAGGAAGTGGATAAAGCTGCTGCATTGAGCAGTTTGACCAGCTTAGGCTGCTTTGAAACCACCACATTACCTAGACCAATTCACAGGCTGTGTTAAGACTCGTGCTACAAAATAAACAATGCATGGTTTAGTTTAGCTTAAACTGAACTGCAATTGAATTACAGCAATTAAACTGCTTATACCAAAACAAGAATGCTCATGAAGAGGTCTGCATCAGACTAATTGGATTTAAAACAATTAAATTTATTTCCCTACAACTTTCTTTACACACAGCCTCACATGAGCCGTGCAAGCTGTAGCAGGGCAAGTATGTCACAGTCTTGCAGCACTTCCGCTGCTCTAGGTCAAGTCTGAAGTTACCCAGTGCCACAGATTGATCTGCACAGGCTTCTCACACATCAAAAAACCCACACAAAGCACAAAGAGCTCTGTGCTCCCCCTCCAGGTTTGCCTAGATAGGGTCAATTTCCTCGTCTATATGCTTTCCAAAACACACAAAGCTGCACAAGCTAATTGCTGCAAGTGGAGACATTGCTGCCATCATCCCACCAGTTGAAAACTTTGCTGCACTTTTTCTGCCTTGCATGGAGCAGAATAAGAGTTTTGAAATTCTGCTTTGTGACTTCTCTGTTGCAGAAATACTGATCTGAACTATCAGAGAAGCATGTTTCAATCCAAATAACAGGAGTCCAGAAAGATTCATTACACCAGGCCTGTAATGTGGCCAGCTCTTGGAAATGACATTTATGATTCTTTTATTTTCTGTGAAAAACTATATATTCAACTATTATAAAGTTCTATCACTAATTTACAGATTAGGTTGGGTATGTAACAAAGAGAAATAGTTTACAGGTAAGTCTAAAGAGTTCTTTATATCCCACATTGCTCACTGAAAAAAATATCAGCCTGTAAGGGCTTGGGGTGGGCGGTTGTTATTCCTGTCCTTAAGAGTGGTGCTGGCAGGGGTTTTATCAACATACATGTTAAATTTAACAAATCAACTAAAGCAAAGCAGTATCTAGTTAAATAAATACCAATTCCCTTATTATTAAAGTGATTCAACCCCTGCTAAGTTTTACCTCTACTATGGTGATACAGAAATGCCATTTGCATCACTCCCACTGGTATTTAAAGCACTAGGAATCCTCCTATGCAAAGACCAGTGACTTCCACACAATGACAGCTTGGGTCAACCAAAACCAGCACCGTGGTGAGACTGGCTTTGTCATCAGCTGGTTCAGGGAGTTGCAACGACAGTAAATAGTGAAAACACAATTCTCTTTCTGCCAGGTCAAATCCCTCTGAACTGAGCAGTTCTAATTGTTCAGAGCCCACAATGCAAGGGAAGCTGCATGACCACGTGTGTGAGAAGGCTGGGACGTGACAGACTGACCTCTTCAATAACCATGATGTTAAATCAGCTCACTGTCCCATGAAACTTCATCTTAACCCTAGTAAAAAAAAGCATAAAGTTTCCTGTGGGCTTAATTAATTGAAACTGCAGATCTTGAGGTTAGGGAGCACTAGAACTACCAGGAGGAAATGGAAACTTTTTGTATGGCCCATACACCTGTTTGTGGCTGATTAAAGCACCAGAACTAAAATGTAAACATCTACATAAGTAGATATCAGATTTTTAAGTGTCTTTTAGACATTAATTACGTCAGAGTGACATAAGTAATGGTTTAGTTCAGTTGAGGCATGCAAAACTCTTATTAGTACTAGGAAGTGGGCCAGTGTTTCTAAGGAGAGATAAAGATGAGATTTCATGGGTAGCTACACAGATCTAATAAATCCCATTGTCTCTTATGTTATCAAACTCTTTCATGAACAAACTAGTCACTACAACAGCAGAAAAATGTTTCCATTTTTGAGTTGGTTAGAAAGTTCAAGTGGCTGGGATATGACAAGCACCAAAAAGGAAGTAAATGGTCGAGTGCAGAGCTGAGAGCTTACCCCAGTCAGCAGCAATCATTAAAGCAACAAAAACATTTACTTTCTGCTGGCTTAGAAAACTGAAATACAAAGAGAATATAATATTGAAAGTAGTCCAGTGGTAGAGACTGACATACAAGATCAGAAGTGAGAAAGGAGAAAAAGACAGGGAGAAGGGATGAAAGAAGCAAGTGTATCTTCTGAGGTGTCAGACCACATGTAGTACCTCAACTAACCATGCCATGAGAACCGAAACAAGAAATTTACTGTCTGTTAGTCATGTTAACCAGCCAAGCTTCCTCATTAAAAAACATGCAGATGACCTGTGCCATGCCTTCAAGACAATCCCACCTGCACATTCAGAGTTAACTAGACTTGTGAGCCCTGCTGTAGGAATGTGAAGAGTAAATGTGTATGTGCCAGGACTCTAAAAGGATGGTAGTAACTATTGCTGCTGTTGTAGAGAAATGGCTTTCAAGTAAACTCAGCAGCAAAGTCAGTTGCAAGTACAAAAGGAGATGGACAGGCATGAATGTCCATGAAATGCATACTGCTCAGGGGACTAATTTCTGTGGGAACAGAAATGCTACTGTGATTCTTTATTCTTAGAAAAAAAAGAATTCATTACTTAATAGTTTTGCTGCTGCTGCTACTACTACTACTTGCATCTGTCTTGCAAATCTAGAAGTACTACTTTAAAGGAAGACATGATAAGTGATACAAGAGGTTCGTGGTTCTTTGTAATTTAACCTTAGTTATCCTTAAGCCTGAAGTAACGCTGAAATATTTCTGTGTGTAGATTTGATATATAATGAAAACCAAGCAAAAATTAAAACACTTCCTAACATACAGCAGTCATTGTAAAAAATACAGGGAATCTTGAGTCTCCACTCAAGAGTAGCTTCATGGTAGAGAGCTTCACTATCCTGGTTTACAAATAATTGTGTTGTAGAACCTAAGTGAAATATTCCTCTTACTCACCTTTGGATCGAGTGGAGATGTCCATCCCCTCCACCACCTCCTGCTCTGCCTTTATTTCCTCTTCAGCCAAGCTGCAGGATTCAAAAAGGTGAATTAGAATACTTTATGGACTGTATTATTCCCATGACTAACTTCTATCCATCAAGTTCAACCCAACACTGTCAAACACAACCACATTAAAATTTCTGATGGAATGAAGGGTTTGCTGTTTGCCAAAGCACACAATGATCAAAACACAGAGAAAAACAATCCAGGTGCACACATATGCTGCAAGTTACCAAGCACAAAAGTTACATTTTTGTACCAATGACAGTCTTGTAACATGAAGATTATGGCAATGTATGTATGAACTGTATGTGTGTGACAGACAAACAGGAATTCTGTTCCTTGCAGTTTCTAATCTCAGATAAACCATGTGGACAGATGCCTGCCAACATTAAATGCTCATCAGCATTCGTGAACAGATTAGCTGAAGTAACAGACTTAGCAACATAGAACAACTTGCAAAATTAGAAGGTAAAATGTAATTTTAAAAACCATTAAATAATTTTAAGGATTTTGGAATTAGACTGTATAACAGAAAACTGAATATTTGTAATTTTTGGCAATACAATTCCACCAATTATTAACCATAAAGAGTAAATAGTAGAGTTGTTACCATTCAATCTTACACAGTCAGTTTTCATTTGCTCCAGGCTGGATTAAATTATTATAAACTGTATCTGACTTTCTGATATTCTGCTTCCTTTTAGTGATGCCATTCAAGAAAACAATTCAATCAATTTGGCTACTTAAGTCCCTTTGGGGAAAGAAGGTGGAAGGGAGAGGAAAAATGCACAAGAATGAACACAGAGTTACAGAGCAGTTTTGCAGATGTGACTATCCTAGATGAAAGGTAAAAGAAAACACCTGATGTTGAAGCAAACCCAAATTCAAAATGATGGACAAATGGAGTTCTGGAGCCTCAGGCAGGTATTGCAGAGTCCATTGATACCACCAGAGCACAACAGCCATGAGGGATGTAGATCCTCTCTTCTACAGGGACAATTTACCACTCAGTGTGTTAATGGACATTGTTGCTGATACCAGGTTGCACTGGTAAGGCAGATTATTAATTTCTGCTGCTCTGGAGTGGGCTGAAGTTCCATTCAGCCACCCCAGCTCCAGGGACAGGGCCAAGAAGGAAGCTAGAGACCTTTGCTTTAGCCACTGTGTATAAATCTGCCTGAGACATCTCATCAGAGCTCGGAAACAACAGTGAGGACTTGGTTACATTTACACCAGAGAAACTCTTCAGCCTGACAAACAGTTTACATTAGCAGGAGTTTTGTTACGGGTATAAGTTAAAAGAGGTTCCTAAACAAAGTAAAACTTAACAGCAGAAGGATTTTTTTAGTTTGTTATTTGACAAAACTACTTTTAATCAATTATGAGCTACTGGTAATTCCTTGCACAGTACAGTTATGTCAGCAGAAATTTTACACAAAAATTAACCAAGCTCAATGTATGGAAAACTTGAAGCTGAGAAGTTCCACAAATGCCAGAAATCATTATTCTTTGTTGTTTGGATATAGAAATAATTTACAAAATAAGCTCTTTAAAGTCACAAAACACTGAAGGGAAGTTCTATTCTACCAGCATCTACCTCCCAGCTCATGGACTATTCTGATCATTTCAGGAGCAAGGCAATGCACCCATATGACCAGAATTATGGTAAATGTGTAGCACAGTTGACTGTAACACAATGCTTCTCAGATTTATTTTGCATGGGCAGACTAAATGCACAACACAGCCAACCGTACTACAATGCTCACATATTTACTATGCATGGGCAGATCAATTATCCTGCACATTTGTTACACCCTTTCCCAGGGGCCTCAGCAAAGAGGAGCTGGCAGTGGCCTGCAGACACCAAAACCTTGTCATGCACCACTTGCCTTTGCCCATTCCTCTCCTAAGCAAAGGGAAGGGATGGGCTCATGGGATGGGTTCATTGTTCTCTTCCAATGCTGCACTGGGGTTTTTTCTTCCCCTCCCTCTTTTATAAAATCCTATTTCAGTATCACCAAACTGTAACAAACCCCATATTTTTAAAACATCATGTATATATAATCAATAATGCATACAGGTAAATATGTATTCATACCCAGTAATTCTGTAAGACTGAAGTAATCTGGCAGTGCACTTTACCTACTTCTACAATACAGATCCAGGTCCAGACACACACTAGGACACAGAAGGCTTTACAACACTTGGGTTGAACATTTATGCTCATTTTACACAGGCTGCTACTAAAAGGAATGGTTTCCCCAATCTTTTTCTTCTTTCAGAAATCACGTCCATTTTATCCAAATCAGTTCTGGAATGTAACTCACTGCACAGCTGGACATGCAGAAAATGGGGGAGAACCACACAAGGAGAAAGGGGCACCACCCTTTTAGTAAGTCACATTTAAGTTACATTAAAGCAATCATAATATTCCAGACTCATCCAAATCTACCAGGTCATTTTGTTCAAGTCACGACCTCAGGGGAACATGGTACAACACGAAAGATACAGTAGCTGGGACAAATCAGAATTACAATCCAGAGAGTTGTGCACAAATCCTGGCTGAGAAATGGGAGTGATGGAGTCACCCCACGACATGGATCAACAGGGCAACACCATGGCAGGAGCTGTTCTACTTCCCTGACCAAAGCACCAGGAGATGGTACAGGCTGACTGATGATATTCTGTGCCCCTGGGCCCAAGCCCAGCAGTGCAGGGGGTTACAGGGCACAACTCCTGCCTATGAGTTACAGCATAGGAGGAGTTTTCAGCTCAGAATCTGGCCCACCCATGAAAGGAGCTTAATTTAGGAAACTGAGTCAGTTTCCTCCATCACCCTTTCAAGCGTTCCTGCAATAGTTCTTTAAACAAGAAAAAGATTCTTCAGAAATACTAGTAAGGTGAACAAAGTATCTTGCAAAATCTTGATACAAAGAATCATAGAATGATAGAATGGCTGGCCTGGGACAGGACCTTAAAGACGATCTCGCTCCAAAGCACTGCCATGGGCAGGGATGCCTGAAAACAGCCTTCCCGAAGATTTTAAGTATAAATGAGCAGTCAAAACTGCATTCTCCACTTGACACCAAGGTTCTCCACTTTCCTCAGCAATGGAGGAGCACATCCCCCATACACACATGTGCACACTGTGCATCACTCACATAAAATCCAGCCATTACCCACAACACTCTGAAAACTGAGCCTCAGAGGAACAGACACATCTCTATATTCTCTGCAATTAATTAATCTTTTAAGGGCACAAACATTTAAGTATATAAGAAAACCACAGAGATTGTTCTGGAAAAAAAAATACCTCAATGTTGGTGAGGAACAGTTTAATAAAAGTGTGTTAGACATAGCTATAAAAGATAGTGAACATTCACAGTTCTTCAAAAGCAACTCCCATTGCTTTATTTGTAGTAATGTACAATGACTTCCACAACATGACATTGTTTGAATGTTGGCAGTGATGACTGTAGTGGTCATCTTTGAGATTCAAGTCTATAAATACAAACCAGCAATTCATAGCAAGTTTACAGTAACTTTTCTAAAGCTGACATCTTTTCACCTTTGCACCCTCCATTAATACAATGAAAATTCTGAAAATGCTTTATAAACTACACATTTCCAAATGCAGATATTAGCAAAAGATTTACAATTAAATGATTCAAAAAACCCCAGGTTCTTAATCAGTTACCTTACTATTACCCACAACAAAATAAAAGGAAAATTAAGACCAGCAGCAAAATAATTAAAAACAAGTATCCAATTGCATGGAAACAATAACTGTGTGGTCGAGCAGACTATTCTAGAGAGTTTTATTTTGAGAATTTGCTTTTGCAGGGCTCAGAGCAGCTATTTCAGCCAGCATGTATTACTGCCATGCATGTATGAATGGGATGCTCTGAGGCTGCAGATCAGAAATGATACTGGAATATACTCATTTAAGTACCTAAATGAATACAACAAATAGCTTATGTAATTCTGAAAGCTACTCTTATTTCCTCATTAAGATGAATGAACACAGAGGAACACATTTTAAGAACACAACTGAAATTTAAGCTTTGCCAGTTTCCCTGTCAAATGACCAGAACACCAATTAATCATTTAAAACTTCCCTACTCATATTGACAAAACTTGCAACAGCAACAACAACGACAAAAGTTTACTTTCTAAAATGTTAAGCTAATTTGTTTCATACAAACTAGTTTAGCATGTCTGAATGAGGGTAGAAGGGGTGGAGGTTTTTTCCTTTGGGGAGAGTTGGGCACAGAAAGAAAAAAAAATAAGGATTGCAAACATACAAGATTTATTGATATTTAGATAAAAATGGAAAAACAGTTTAGCTACCTAATTTTTAAATATGTTCTCTACCAAACTGAAGAGAAGGTGTGTTATTTTAATATAAAATTCAGGTTTTCAAATTTCACATCCCTGAATTATATACTGACTTTTCTGTTCAGGAAAATCATTCCTTTACTAATAGTAGTACTTACCCGAGAAAATGTACATATACAAGAATATATAAAGCTGCTCTAACCCATAGTAACTACAAAGAGCAATTAAAAGTTGCAGATGAACTACTGCACCTTGACATTTAACCAAGAAAAACTGACAGATATGGAAAACCACTCGAAACAGCTAATGCCCACATACACAATCTACATCTACATTAGGGAATAACACATGAATTTCAGATAAAGAACTACATATTTCTGGAACTCATTTTTCCTTTTAATTAACAGAAAACAAAACAAAACAAAAAAACTGATTAAAGACTATAAGCACTAAAACTGAATTTCATCTTTAAGATAATTCCTGTCTCTCATGCATCACACTCGTGAGCAGCAATTCCAAATAATGATTGCAAAAAACTGCATTCAATATAAACTTAAAAACAAAAACCACTATTTGCATGCCATTGCTGAATAAATAGCAGCTTTGTATGAGCACTCACCTATAACAGTCTCTTACTCATCGGTAGCTATGCTATTTATGCAGGGCTCTTAAAATGGCGTCTGCCAGCACTGCACTGCCTCACTCCTGCTCTGGAGCTAAAATGGTAGCACTTTGTTCAATACCAGCAGCTCCTGTTTACACAGCAGGGCAAGATTCAAAGCCAGCATCTAAATATCAGAAATGGTAAAGAAGGACCAAAGGACAGCTGACATCCGAACGTTTAACTAAAAAGGCACAAGACAGGGAGATTTGTGAAGTCACAGGTTACTAAGGAAATCACTCAATTTTAGCTTCACCCTCCAGTGTGAGCACCTCATACTTTACATTTCCTTTTGCAGAATTCCCTGCAAAACGCTCCAGGTGTATTAAGTAAATAACACTCTGTATTAAGTAATTAACATACACAAAAGGCTCATTCAGATATCTATGTACAGCAATGTTTAAGCTGGTTACCTGTGATAACAAGCAAAGTAGCTCTATTTTTCATTTAAAGGACATTTTGGTTCTTTAAAAAACCTTACTCTTATTCAGTGTCCATTCAAAACAGCTGCACAAAAGAGAAAAATCAGGGGAGGGAGGGGGATCCTTGGTGTTACACAGTCATCTTTAAGTCTATAAACTGTACAGCTGAGGCCCATGCAAGGCAACCAAATAGCTACAGATTTCAGATGCTAAAAATATAATTTGAGAACAATCATGCTTGAAAGTAAATGCTTGCATCAGCTGAATTAAGAATGTTAACATCCTATTACAGCATGGTTTTAACCTCACAGTGTGAAACACAGATGCTCTGACAATGGGCAATAAAGGGTTAACGTAAGAATGACAGACAACTACCAAATACATGAAACTCACTGCACATGTAGCTATGGCTAAATTAGTCTTTAACCCACGAACACAAGACATGTTTATTAACAAGTGTATTTAAAACACTTTCTAAATACAATTTAAAGGGCCAAGCTTGATGGCCTGCTGTGATGGTTCCCAGTTTGCAGAGCCCTCAAAGCCAGGGTACTCCCACAAAGGGGTTTGCAGACAATAACCAAGTAAATCAAACCTAGTCTAACAGGCTTAAAGGCACTCTAAAGGGATTCATGTGCCCATGGGAAAAACACTGGGGATCCACAAATAACAAAATTTGAAAATTGATGTCGACTCCATTTCACATGGGCAAAGGTTTTGTTCAACTTTCAAGATATTTAGGAAATTCAAATTAATACCCTGAATTGCAGACAGAGAAGAGGAAAGCTTTTACTGAGATTTATCTCCCTTTAACCAATTATGCTGGAGTAGTACCAGCACTATGGAAAACTAACCACGAGCTATCACTTTTCAGCTACTGGATCCACAGGGCCAGTAGCTGTAAAGTGATACAATACAATACACTGGAAAACAAAGCAAAACGGGAGAAACAAAACAAACCCAGAAACAAAACAACAACAAAAACCTCAAGCAAAAGTGATATCACAAAATGGAAGACAGCTCAGGAGGACGAGCCAGTTGAAGTCTGTGGACACTGATATGAAGGGCTAAATTTGTAATGTAATCTATTTCTGCTTTTTGAGCACGAAGTTCCTTTTATTACTCTTAGTAGCAACGTAGGTTTTCTGCTACATTTCAGTACTCCTACCTAGTGTGAGGGGGGGTGACTGTTACATTTGGAGTGGTTTATACTCTGCATTTTTTTCATTCCAAATATGTTAAGTAGTGTCATTTGTTTAAAGAAATTACTCAGCTTTTCCCTAGCACTATTTAGCTTCCAAGTAAAACAGTTTGCCTGCAAAGAATGAAAAAGGCATGTAGCTTTTAAAAAGCTACTGTTTTCACCATGATTTATAATCCAGATCACTCCTTTGTTTTCCCCCCCACTCCATTCTTTGTCCAGTTAATTACAAAAGTAACTGGATGTTGGCACTAAATAATAATGGCTAATCATATTCATCCTGGGCAATTCAAATTACTCTCTAGTAGCCAGAAAACTTACAGTGCAATTACACGATTAACTGCTAGTTATAATCAGAATAATGGCCATTTGCTCCAAGCTGAATAAACCTCAGCTGCATTGCTTCATACGTGTCCTGTCTAATTGTGATAGTAACAAGATCCAGGCCAGTAAAACCTTGGGAAGAAAGCATACGTGCTTTTTCCCTGCATCTGTCACTTAAACAAAACCCCACATTCCATCTGTCCTGAACAGAAAAAAAAACCAGCAGAGTGCTGCTTATTATGCAACCTAGGCAAGCGAGTGATAACACTGTACCTTGACAAAGCACCAAAAAATAGATACATGGAATTCTTCAGCTTGGCTGAATCTGCTTTACTTAGATGGAACAAAGATGGCAGAAATTTCCAGAAGGCCTCTCTCAGCCTCGCCACTGCAATTGTCAATCTTTAACCTGCCTGCTGCGGCAATTGGCTCCGGCGCTGGCGGAGCAGCGCCATTGGGCTGAGCCGAGGCACAGCGCTGCTGTCTCTACCTTGCCTCAGACATCTTGCTGCAATGCAGACATTTGTTTTTTGTGAACTATAAAAGAATTCCACTCGAGTGATTGAAAATAGTGAACTTTAACAGACTCACGATGCTCCGTTTCATTACGTGCACGAGGGCAGCTCACACAAATGCGCTTCACTGTCAGCAGCGTGTCTGGAGGTGCAGATTTGAAACAGATCCTGGTTTAACAAAACCTGTGGGAGCCATTTTAATGCAAGCTTTCTGATTGCAGATCACTTACCCCTGCTTCCTCATATTAAACAAATATTATGTTGTTCACTCTTAAAGGCTGAAAGTAAACTGCTAACATGTATAAAGTACTACTAGGAAAATTGTGTCCAAATGTAATTTTTGGTTTTTAGCAACTGAAGAACAAATAGCAGAATAACTTCTTAGCTGTGTCAGCACTTTTCGTGTATGCTGAAAAATGCAGCAAAATTG
The DNA here is from genome assembly GCA_013398075.1 of Notiomystis cincta. NCBI lineage: Eukaryota > Metazoa > Chordata > Aves > Passeriformes > Notiomystidae > Notiomystis > Notiomystis cincta. The sequence continues at coordinate 284,070 of VZRX01010551.1, forward strand.
CATAAAAAATGCTATCACATGAAATTCAGTGGTACCCCAGCAGTATTTCANTTTAACCAAAGTGAGATATTCAAAGTAAGATACTCACACTGGAAAACAAGTAACCAGAGGTAAATTGCTATGTTAAAGAACATTACCAAATACATAGCAAGGGTCTATGAAAGTTTGCATGCACTGTGCCTAAGCACAGTCATTGCAAAGCCAGACTAGCTTTCAGTTCTTTCCTAAAATAATGAATGTGTATGGACTGCTAAAACAAGTGCAAAAATTACATAAAAAGCACAAAAGAGCATCCTTCCTCTGCTTTTGTAACAGCCCTGGTGATCACTGAAAAACATCTTGTTCAAACAAGCATGCAGGCACTACAATTAAAATCTTTATAAAGAGCAGAAAATGTTTCTAAATTAGTTATAAACCAAGCAAGTTTGTCTGAGGTTACACTTTGTACAGTATCAGAAACATATGCTCATTAAGTGTTATTTACTTTACTTCATAAGGTCACTTCATTGCTGAGCACTAGCACTTTCATCACACCCAAAAAGCCCAAGGAACAGTGAAAATGCTCTTTACCCTGCAAACATGGTAATTAATGATCTATGAACAAACAGCAAGTAGAATATTTTTCACTGTCCTGAGGTAAACAGGAAGTAAAAGCTTCAAAATGTAGAGACAAATTATTAGAAAAACAGTGCATTCAAACAGAGCAGTTTACATGTACAAGTCCCTTAAAATGGACGCTAAGCAAATCTGATCTTTTATAGGACTAAGCACAAACATCATTTCATCTACTGCACTAACTGACCCAGTAAAAACAAAATGTTTGGAAAACTATTAAAAATGTTCAGAGACTAGCATGCTGCTTACTTACCAACTGTTCAAGCACCCATCTCATTTTTCCAGTTAAGAAGATACAACAGGCTGGCAGATTTGTGAATTGATCAAAAAGGAATTTCTTGAAATAATTACGTAGCATTAAACCAAAAGTTTAAAAAAAAAAAAGGGAAAAAAACCCAAGAACGAACAACATATACTACTGTCATGAACCACACATGATTTTATATCTTCTGGACTCCACAACACAGAACTGTGGCTGATACAATGTAAAACAAAAAGGCACAGATAAAAGTTACATTAGTTTATTTTAACTATGCAAAACAAGAAAGCTAACAGTTCAAAAACATTTTCCATAAAGCATCAGATTTGTAAACAGATGCACTGCTGCGTTTTACTGAGCAGCACCCCATTTCCAAAATCTGCAGCATAAAAACTCCCTTTTAAAGGAACAAAATATTAACCATACATTGTCCCTCAGAAAGAGAAAAGCGTTGTATTAATTACTCCTGCAAGAAAAAAGGTTCAATAATCATTTTAAGTTAAGATAAGCTGCATAAAAAACATGATGCAACAGCACACCACCACCTAGGCCCAATATCTACAATCTGCCATTAGCACTTTTTGCTGATGTCTAGGTTTTTAAAAATCCCATATTTTCTCAGAGATAACTTATCTTAGCTGTTCCATTCACTGTTTAGAAAGGTAAACTTGCCTGTTCTTCTGTCTGCCATTATCCCTGCTTGACTCCCTGTAGGGCAGTTAAATGCATCTGCTCCCTAGCTTCCATTTTCTCTCCAGCAGGCATGTGACACAACAGACAATAGTGCTGGCAAACTGCTCAGAGACAGAAACCTCCTTTGGAATACCAGGATCTTGATAAACTCTAAAAACACCATCCTCCTGTGAAGAAGTAGGCATGCCAAGGCTTTGCCAGACTGTAAAATAAAGCTGTGGCTAATGGCTACTAACCATGTGACCCAAGAAAGCAAATTTAAACAGTTCCAACTTAATATAAGTGCTGTGGTGTGAGTTTTGCACGAGAAATCACAGAGAATCACACTCTCAACCCACAACTCATAGGTCTTAGAGAAAAAGCAATGTAAAAAGCAAGGCTTACCTCTGTGGATGCATTGTTAACACAGTGTTATGTCAATACTTATAAAACATGGAGGACAGGCTCTCAGTACTCGGGCAGGGAGGGCTTGGCACTTGGGCTTGATGATCTGTCTTCCCCATGAAAGCCGCCCCCGGATTGGCTGCCCCGGCAAATCCGCATGTAAAGCGCCAGGGGATTGGCTGAGACACTTCCTGAGCGATTATCTTTGTGCGGCTCCGGGAGCAGGAGCCATCCCGGGCTCGGAGCAGGCCGGCGCTAGGCCCGGCTGCGCTCGCCATCGGCGCTGCCGCCCGGCGCTGCGCTGCCCCGGCCACAGGCACGCACTGCCCGCCTCGGGGAAGCGCCCGCACACCGCCTGCCTGAACAAATGGGCCCCAGCACGCCGCTCTTGGAGGCATCTGGGTGTTCTAAACGCGAAGGAGGCAGAGTTCGCCCAGGTCGCGAGAGCCGTTCTTTTGTTTGCGCGGAAAGCGAAATTCGCTTTGCTGCTGCTCTGCTGACCGAGAGAGCGAGGCCGCAGACAGAGAGCAAAACTTGCCGAAAGTGCACGTGCACAGAGGGTACTGAAATTAATAACGCACAATTCGGAGAAGGGTTCTCCTGCTCCAGAATTTAAATACAGGAACGTGCAGCCAAGCACCCGTGTACCTACACAGGGATTTTAGATATCACGATTTGCTGAGCCTTAACAGGAAAAAGGAGCCTTACACAGGAACACTCAGGTCTCTCCTTTTCACAGAAAGTAATCCAGAATGGAAATTGCTTTATCACAGACCATTGCTACCACTTAGTGCAGGCCCTCCCTGTGTTTAAAATGCTGCAGAGCAAAACTAAAAAAACCAGAGTCACCCCAGCCCCCGAGATCTCGAATCGCCCCCAGCCCCCACCTTTCGGCCTGCTCGGGCTGTTACACAAAACTGACTTCCTTAGGAGCGGCTGTAACTGCAGTTTCCTGTCCGTTAACCCTGTAGGACTTGGTGCTTTTTAGGATGCAACACAGGCCCTGAAAACACACATTTCTCTACGTGGCAAGTTATCGGTCTGCCCCCACAAAAACATTCACGTAGCTTCTCAGATGTTTTTGCTTTACCTTTTTAGCTCCTGCTAAAATGCTGCAAATGAAACAAAAAGAGAAAACGGCGTGTAAGCAACCAGTTTGATCTGGGGCCAATTCCCAAGCTTTTGATTCAAAAATGTGATTCCGTTCTTTTCCCTAATGCAGTAAAAGTGGGAGGATTTATCGTTATGCCAAGAAGGAAGTCTTAACTCCAGATGAAGATCTTAAAGGTTAATTTTTTAGAAAGCCTCCAACAAGCCTTTATATTATTGTTCAAAATTTTGCATCTGTGTTATACAGCTCTGCATTATCATTCTGTAGCCATAAAGATTGCAATGGAAATTGCACATGAAAGAGTGATTCTGAAGCATATTGAATATCAAAGAATTATTTATTAAACAAAAGCAAGAAAACCAAGGGAAGGTGTAGAGGGAGACGCTTAACACTGAAACAATAATTATTAAATAATGAGCTAGAATAACCAAAGAAAAAAATAAACATTCTTGCAATACAACATGCAGGATCTCAGAGTGTGCAAACCCAACTATAAAAAGCCCTGTTCCATAAATCCACGACAGATGCAAGCAGAATATGCACGTCACGTTTAGTCGAGTGCTCACAATCCCAGAAACAATCAGCACAGAAAAACCTACTGCCCTCCCTTACCTCCACACAGCACCTCTCATGACAGAACTACTGTACCACACCAACCTCTCTGCCTGAGAGCCGACGTGACTCAAAACTGTGCCACTCCGTAAAATTACTCATCCTGCTCTGCATTGTCCCACACTGCGTTCAGATTATTCCTTGAGATAGCATTGTCACGGGGAAACTGCCACAGCCGCCCAGCACTGTGCTTACAGTTCTGTGTTTCTGCATTTCAGGCTGCAACAGAGGATTAACAGCCCAGAGTATAAATTATCAGCTCATAAGGAATTCTGGAGTCCCTGCTGGAAGCATTTTCTCTTTTTAGATTTGGCAACGTTTTTCAGGGCAGGGAGCAGGAAGGCTCATGGATGACACTGACCATTTGTTCTGTTTTAGAAATGTAGCAGAAACTAGGGAGAGTGCTGCTCTAAAGGGAATCATAGAGCCCACTACAGCAGCAGGAACACACTGGAAATTCATGACATTCAGTGCATGCTTGCATCAGTTTCAACAGTTCAAACCATTCAAGACAGATTTCCTTTTAATTGAACACCTAAAGGCCTATGTTGCTCCGAGATATCACCCCTGACACACAAACATCCAAATTTTGATTCCTCTAAGCAGTAAATGTGACATTTATGCTCGTTGCTTGACTGCTCTACTCTAATATTATTCTCTTAAAAAAAAAAAATCCTCATCCCTATGAAGAACAGCATGAGAACAAAACTAAATACACAGAATTTGTCAATGCTTTGTGCTAACCCAGACCGGACTCCGGGAATGTTGTAATGCTGATGGTGCCTGGGAACGCTGCCAAGCTGACACACTTGGGCCTATCAGACAGAATGAGCACACAGTGAGAGGCAACAGCAGCCTTAGGAAAGGCCTAAGGCCCCTCTCCTCTTGATTCAAGGAAGCGGTGGCCCAAATGCAAAAGAAAAATTTATAAACCTGCAGTCATTAGCAAGAACAAAACAGGAGAAAGCACATCAGACACATATAGCATTGTATTCAGTCACTTGGCTACTCTGCTCAAACAGACAAAAAGATTTCTGTCAGGAATCAAATATACTGAAATATATTTCCCTTTATTCTTTTGTCCACATGCTGATTTTGCAGAAGGAGGTATGACACACAGGTACACCTGGAAAATACAGATTTTTGTCTCACCGTGATTGCATGGCCTGCTGCAGCTTGACCAATTCTTTTACATAAGAGTAGTGATTTTTTTGTTTTTGCTGAGGGGAGGGAAGGAAAGGTAAAGAAAACAAAACCAAAAAAAAGAGCATAAGAGGGGAAGCCAAAAGCTTTGTTAAAGCAGAAAAGAGGGCGGAGATGAGATTAGCTTGTATTTGTCCTTTTCAATTCTTTGGAGATATTAAGGGAAAACAGGGCTGTGAGGCAGGAGGGAAAAGGCTAAACAGAGAAACCAAAAGAAAGATGGAAAGCAAATTCAGTCAAAAGGATATTAAAAGACAGTAATGTTAAAAGTACAACCCATTATAGAGGTCTTTGCATAGAACTCTTCCCACTGTGTAGCATCTCCAGAAAGCACACACACCGGGCATCACAGAGTTATAAGTGACTATACTACATAATCTATAACTCCAAATTAGTGCCTCCTGATTAAACAAATACCAGTAAGGAAGATGTCTGTCTGTATGACAGAAGCAGGGGTTGATATTCACCCCTCCCTACAGTGGGAGAATCATCACTGACAGACATGGAACATTAAGTGGTGGACAAGAGATGGACCATTTTGAACAGATACACAAAAGGGGAAGTTTCAAGTATAATAAATAAATAAATAGATAAAAATGGGAAAGAAAATGCTTAAGAGCTTATAGCTCAATCCAGGATTTCCAAGTCATTGGCTGATAACCCTGATCTCTAGAGCAAGAACATAAAACATGGGCATTCAGTGACTTGGAAAAAAACTCTTCAACTTTTTCCCTTTATCATAAATCTGACAAAGTATCAGTAACTGCTTCAAGACCAGTAGACAGCTGTCCAGTACAGAATCCCACAACAAACATCTATAAAAACAGTTCCTGAATTTTTAAAAGTAGGCTGGATGCTAAAATTAGTGACATGTCAGAGAAGGTTGACTATTAAACTATCAGAAGCTCCTGGTGAAGGTATCTATGCACAGCAGGCAGCTGATTTGCCCATGAGCTGAAAAGGCTTTGCATGCATTGGTCCTTCTGAAGAGTAGCTTTCATTTCTTTTGACATGTTCTGGATTAAAATGGTCACTCATTGTCTGCAGATTAAAATCTGATTCAGTTTGTAACACACACTGAATATCTGGTGCATTATGAAAGTGTCTCTTGACAGCCATATTTAGTGTGCTGTGCGATTGCTTCATGTACATTTCTTTCAACAGGAAATCTCCATTCATGTTCAATCATCTGCCAAAAATACCTGGGTAAAAAAAAAAAAAAGGCATCTTTGAGCCCTTTAACAGCTGTAGCTTTTTAAAAGAAGTGCTATAGCCTATGTTATCTTAAGGCATAAGCCCATTTCATCATTTTCACCCCCACTCTGAACCAGTCTCTCCACAATTAAGCAGCTGGGCTATTGGATATTCTGTATAAAATGGAATTTTCATTATTATGTATTTAAATTTTATGTTCTATATTAAAGGCCTAACAGATAAAATTGCTTTCGTATTTTATATGCAGGCAAATACTTTTTCAGTTACCCAGAAAGCAGCTGTGAGACTCATGCAGACATGGTGCACCTCAGGCCTAAAGCACACCCACCATGCAGGTGAACACGTGGATTTATCAGCCCTGCTCTGTGATAACACAAATCCAGCTCACTGCACAGGTGAGCTCTGTGGCCATGGAAATGTAAATACCCTGCATGAGGCCTAAGTACATAATCTTGAAAGAAGTTTGTATTTCACCAAGTGAGTCTAATGGCCAAATATGAGACATCTTGTATACAGCACTTAGTCTGGCATAGCACACTTCCAAGGGAAACAAAAGAAAGCCACTGCTGTTAGGGAGGAATTACTCAGGACTACATAATGCTGAACTCCAATCCTATTACTATGATTTCTTTCTCCATTTTTTCACATTCAGGAATCAGTTAGTTAACAATAATCAGTTGACATTACTCCTTTCATGTTTTGGTTTGTTATTACTGTTGTTTTAGTTTGGGTTTTTTTAAATTAAATCTGTATGTCCCAGAAGGCTAAACCAGCTAAAGCTCATAGCAAAGATGTCAAGTGACAGAATTACAAAGATAAAGTTATAATATTAATTTTTTCCTGCACCCACCGCAGATTCAGACTATATCACTTTCACTTTTAACCTCCTTCATGTTCCTCCACACACTAAATTCACAGTTTGCCTTCAGCTTCAAGGCTCTGCATATTCACACGTTTCTCATCTCTTTGTGCTATTCCAACTGCTATTTCATCTCAGTTTTGTGGTTCACCTCTCACCAGCAAAAAGTCCTTTCTTTCTCCACCACAAGTTTCTTTTCTTTTTCAGTCAGACTTACTGGCTTAAGTGTCTCCCCCTTCCTTCCAGCCACAGCACTCAGCAGCACTTTTAGCAGAACTGTCTGTACTGTGGCACCAAGAACAGTGAATCAAAGATTTACTGTGTTAACTTCAACCAGGAAAGGCTTCAGTTCACACCACTGCTGCAGTAACAGTTGTCATGGCAGGACTGAGAGCAGGCATGAGCAGCTCCAGGTAATTAAAACAATCACCACCACCATGAGAAGTATCTGAGAAACTATGTGATCAAGCACTACATCCATCTTTTCATCACGTTTGTGGTATTCACTAGGTTTTCTTCGTGTCTTAACACTGTAGATCTGACTTTTTGTCTCTTCAACTTCATGAAAGGACAGGAGTAAAAAAAGTCTTTGAAATAAAATCATGTCCCTGAAAAGAAGCAACACATTTTCCAGCTGTAGCTTTGCTTTCTGAAGCCAGGTGAAAGCCTTGTCTGTAGTTAGCACATGTCACTCACATGAATTAGCCTGTACATAAACTGCTGAATTCATTTTACCACCTTTACAGGTTATTGTTATTTTTCTTGCATTGCTGAACTTACAGCCAATGTTTACTGAGTTCCCCTCATCAGGTGACAAAAATGAGGACATTCCTGAGCTAAAGCCACTGTAAAGTTGTTTTCAACAGTTGTTTCATTTTGCTTATTGTAAAGAAATACACACCCACATGAAAGTAATTCTGAAAGAGCAGAACAAATCATGCTCTATTTAACCTACTTGCCTTTAGCAATCAAATCCAAGTGTGTGTTAATTATGTACATAAAATAAGTCTTAGGTATGTCACCAGTCTGCAAGTTTTGTTATTAAAGGCCACAATATCCCCATCTGTCCTCAGAGTGGACAGATGTCACAGTTGAGGGGAGTCAAAAGTGAACCCACATGCAACACTTCAAGCATATAAGGAGTACAGACACTTGGAGTTATTTACATGTATATGTATTTGTTCAGGACAACTTAGATCTTGAAGCACAGAATACCACCAGCATTTCAAATAACACCCAAAAATTACCTTTTTTCTGATGGCCCAAACCCCAACAAAAGGACTCAAACAACTGCTACACTCTTAAGAACAAAGCAGCATGTCCTAAGGTAGAGCTCTCAGCAGAAACTTCAAATGCAGCTGCCTGTATAATGTAGCATATCAAAAACTGGTCCTCTGTAACTCAGGTATAAAATTTTCAAATTATCTTTAGTATTGCTTGTATTTATAAACATTTGTAAAGCAAATTTCTAAATAGCAATCCTTTGAAAGGTAAGCTTGTTCCAATTTCTACAATTTGAGCTCTAAAGATCTCTGTAGATTCGTGTTTAGTGTATCTGTTGTTCTCCACCTACTTCTGCATGCAATTTATTGAACTGGGATCATGGTCTTGACTTGGATGTTTCTATATGATAGATATTTAAAATAAACATCTTTATATGCACATAAAAAGGACTTTTATACATAATAAGACAGACAATTAGCAAAGAATTTAAAAAAAATCTATTTCTACTCACTTGAATATTTACCAATAAAATACTCTTATTTCATAGAATGACCAAAAGCTTATTTTCCCTACTTTTTGTGTGGAAAGGAGTGGTAGTAAGGGCACAAAATTGGTAGTTTTCCAACCCGCAGACGCGAAATTGTGTAGGAGTGTAGCATCCCCTAGCGGTCACGTGTGTGACATTACAGTACAGCCGGAAAGCCACTTTTTTAGTGAGGTCCCCATGGAACATCAGTCCTAGGATTTGGTGGGAAAGAGGAGCTTCCTAAGGCTTCCTCCATCCAGATCAATTACCTCCTGCAATAATTTAATTCTACAAAGACAAGCAAATACAAGGCATTTGAAATCACTGCTGATTCTCAGTCTGGTTAAGTTTTGGCCATGTAAGTCACAGTTCAATATCAAGTATTGTAGCAAATCTCAGTCAAGGTGGCAAAAAAGAAACAGCCTAGAAGCAAAGAGGTTCTTGTATGGTGTAGCAGCACACAGAAAACCCTGAATAAACTGGCCTCCTACCAGAATGCACAAGGCAGCCATCACCTGCAGCACACACATAACTCCAAGATACACTAAAAAAAGCTCAACATATTCACAGTAACAATTCATAGAGAACAGGTGGGCATATGGGTCCTAAAAATTCACCTCTAGTTTCATTACAAAGGATGACCAGAGATCTTCAAAGTTTGTCAACACCCAGTGACATTCAGAATGAGCAGTCTTGCACAAAGCACATGTGACTCCTTTGAGGTTTGGTATGTGAGATTGAAACTCAGTTTCCTATAACGCTCACTAAAAATAAGGAATGTCTGTCTGAGCTTTTGGAGCTACATTTCATTTACATTCAAAGTGAGCTGTTGTAATCTGAATAACATTTTCTGAACTGAATGTATTCCCTTATTAGAAAACTGAAAAAAATTATTTCTTTCAAGTGGTGTGAAAATGGCACTGTTAGAGTTTTAGAAGTTAATTTAAAACGGACATAAGAGCTTAGGTCAGAGAATCGGTGTTTCCTGCAGTAACCCAAAACTGAAATACCTAATTTACAATTCATTTCTCAATTCCCTTCTAAACTTTGTGGTTTATTGCATTTCTGGGAGTGATAAAGGTCAATGATGGATTAAATTCTTTTTAAGTGTTTCATTCCATTTCAGGAGACTTACTGTCTCTACATCCAAGAACTATCAGGGTGATATGTTGTCACACAGCTACAAACACACTACCTCAGAAAATACCAAAGAAAGCATAATAATGCTCACTATTCACTTATGCAGAACGACCATCAGATTCCTTAAGAACGACCTCAAAAACCAAACAAGGGAGGCTTATGAACACAGACTTAAAAACAAAGAAACAAAACAAAAAAAAAGAGGTTTATTTACAGTTTTAAATATTCCAGTCCTCAGAAAGCAGGGGCAAGGCCGAGACTGGGGAGAAAGGCCCTGCTCTGCTTACAGGGTGGGCTGGGGGCCAGGAGAGCTCCATTCCCCCCCTCAGGAGTGGAGACAGGGGCTCTCAGCCTCTTTTACAGGGTGCCTCTCTCTCCAGGCAGCCAAAGGAGCACAACAGTAAAAGGCCAATGACAGCAAAGACCCTGCCCTGCTTACAGCGAGGTCGCCCAGTGCAAAGACAGCTGGGGCACCAAGAAGGTGCCCTGGGGATGCCAGGAAGGCCCTTTGCCCAGAGGGCCTCTTGTGCCCCCTCTTTAGCTCCAAGCCGCTGCTCTTCTTCCTCACTCTTACTTCTTCATGCCACATCTGCCAATGCAGCATGACACACTCAGGCCTGAGAAGCTCCAGCTCCTGCGCCTGAAGGGAACCGCGACCCAAGAGCCCCACAGGGAGATCCCTGAGCCACCACCCGCAGATCCCCCAGCTCCACAAAGCCTTTCAACTTCACATTATCTCACCAGAGCGACGTCCTGCGCAGTCCCATCCGGTGCTGGGGGCCAGGCTCACAAGCCAGTTGATATCAAATGGGTACTTCTCCTGTCCCCTCTTCAGCCAGCTGACACTCCTCTTGTCTCTCACCTTTGACTTATTGTTCTACACGATTTTTCATCCTTCTTCTCTGCTAGCTGCTGCCAAGGAAGGATAGCACTGAGTGCTGATTCCTGACCGCTACCTCTTGACAACCACTGGAATTCTTATGAGATGCCTCAGATTTTCCATTACAATTGTACAACTCATGCCCTTTAAATCACCTCAGGCATTCCCTCCAAAATACTACCTCATGTTTTCCTACAAAAACTCTTTTGTCCATGTGGCAGGATGCTCTGTAATGGGGTATAACAACTCGAACGATGCTCTATTTGCCAAGTTACAAGCGGGAAATTAAGAAGAGGCCATCATGTTGCTTTTAGAGTTGAATAATGCTGAAACTAGTATGCCTCATCAATCCCAAAGTTAAAGACCCTGATAGTGAGAACATGTGGTATACCTGGTGAACTACCCAATAAAGGAACAGTGATACTACTAATGACTTATATATAATATCTAAAGCTGCAGATTATCTGAGATTTTACCTCAAAAATGTTCCTTCTGGCCCTAAAAATTACCTCAGGTTTTATGAAAAGTTTTGTCTACAAATTACCTCAGACTTTCCCCCCAAAACCATATTCTCCCCTAGAGATCACTACAGATTTTCCCGCCAAAATGTCCACTACATGTCCTTCACAGATTATCGCAGATTTTATTTCTACAGTCCAGTGGGGATAAAACTCCTCAATTTTCCCCCCAAAATGTTCATTCCCTGCCCCACAAGGTGACACCAGGGAATTCCAGCATTCCTCCCCTATGAAGTTCTTGCCGTCCCCTCCGAGTTACCTCCGTTTTTCCCCTCACAAACTGAAACACCGTACAGCCCTGTGACGGCGCTGTCCCTTCTTCCTCCGTGTCTCAGGCCAGGATCTGCCCGAGGCCGGCTCCCAGACCTCTCGCAGAGCCCAGCCCGGCGCCTCGCCGAGAGGGCGGACCCAGCGCGTTCGAGTTCCCGCCGCCGCAGCTGAGGGCACGGGCGGGGCGGGGCCGCCGCCCCGGGGCGGGAAACGCCGCCCTGCGGCCACAACCGGGAGGCGGCGGCGGCGGGGACTTCGTGTCCCTCAGGGCGCCCCCGGCTCCCCTCAGCGGCACACGGCACACCTCAGTGCCACAATGGGCACACCACTGGCTCCACACGCACTTTCAGGGCAAAATTTTACTGTTACAAACATGCACGCACACCGGTGTTAAAGGCATTTCTTACCCTAGGTTTCGGTAGTGTCAGGTATTCCATTTAAGGCGGGGGGGGGGGATAATTTGGTAATTAAGAGGTACAACAATAGGAACAGCTCAGGCTGGTGCCTATGGACACAGACCCTGAACAAAGTAATCCCTAGAGTTTTATACTGGAAGGAATGAGAAAGAGGTGTCTTTACAAACAAACTGTGGGCCTGATGGTAGATAAAGCCAGATACAGAGAGGTGGAAGAAGCAAGGGGAGGAACCATAAATTTCATAGGAATTCTACTAATTAACACTCACTCGAACTGTGCTAAATCCCTGGATTTAGAGAAAAAGTACAGAGACTCAAGGAAAAAGAAGAAGAAGGGGGTATACATTAGAAGGGAATCTTAGGTATTAGGTGTTTCAGGAAGTCTGTACCTCTCAAGTACCTCAGCCAAAGGAGAAAGAGAGAAATATGGTTGGGAAACTAGGATAAATAGGAGGCTATGTCCTCCAAAAATTTGAGAGACCCCAGACCTATGGCCTCTCCCTTTATTCGAATAAAGTTACAGGACTCCTCTGTCTCCTCTTTAGACATAAACCCCTAGTGTTTGTGGGTCAGTTTTCCTGGCAATACCCTTACAAGTCTGTGTACCCCTCTCCAGTGGTGATTTTTGGCCCCGGGGCTCCTCAGAGTTGCTGGGTGATGGACTCTGCCCGCTCTGGGCAGAGGTGCAGGCCCTGAGGCCTCTGTTCCGGGAAGGGTGGACACCATTCCCGGCTCCAGGTGCTTCCTGCCCTGGGGGGATTTCTCAGCACAGCAGGTGGAAGGTTCTCCTGATACACACACACACTCTCTTAACAAAAAGCGAGTTTATTAAGCATCGCAAACGACATAACCTGTTGTTTATTATGAGAACAGTAAATAAACTCCAGTAACCAAGCCACAGCCTATTTTAATTCAATTCCTGTCTGTGCTGGCAGGCCAGGGCTACATTTCTGAAAATATGTTAGAAATAAATCACAAAGAGCTCCATTCAAATGAAGCAAAGCATTGTAAATTTGAATTAATCAAGTGTGTGGTCCAACAAAGACTGCCCCGAAGTTTCTATGTGTCCTCATGAAGAGCAATACATAAGAGCCAGTTTCTTCTTCCGTTCCTATTAATAGTGCTTTTGCTTGGAAATGTATGAGGGAATTTACATTAAAAGCAGTTGAGAAGAGTCAAGAAGAGGGGAAGAAAACAGGGGAGTTGAAGTAACAGCCCCATGCATCTCCCTGTATTTAAATGCTTTCCATGGTAAGGGTGGCCAGTTGTTGGCGGTGAGGGGTGGGCCAGGACGCGCGGTTGGTCAGCTCTTTGTAGAGCAGCATTTTGGGGGTGCCGAGGCGCTCTCTGCCGCAGCCGAGTGCCTGCTG
>VZRX01010551.1:297371-400792 GCA_013398075.1 Notiomystis cincta
GGGCGGGCGGCGCTCCCGGGCGGGGACCCCGAGCCGGGGTTTGGGGTCGGGGACGGCTCCGAGCCGGGCTTTGGGCAGCCTGTGCCGACACGTGGAGCTTTGGAGCAGGGCTGGATGAGCCCGGGCGCCGATCGAAGCTCGGAGTTATAGCTTAAAGCTCCTTTGTGCAGGGGTTTGTTCACGTTCTCCTGACTGCTGGTGCCTTGGCATGATGCTTGCAAAGGTCTGCAGATACGAGCCTGTAGTTCTTGGTGGAAGTGCACGGTCATTCCCTGATGTTGTAGGGCTAATTCCTGAAGAGAGCCTACAGGAAAGATGGAGAGAGACTGTTTACAAGAACATGTAGTGACAGGGCAAGGCAGGATGGTTTTAAAGTGAAAGAGAATAGGTTTAGATTAGGTATTAGGAAGAAATTCTTTACTGAGAGGATGGTGAGCCACTTGCACAGGTAGCCCAATGAAGCTGAAACTTTTCAAGGCCAAATTCCAGCTCCATTCCAACCCTTTACAGTAATTGCCTTGCAGTCTGCTGATACTGACAAAATTACCTTGCACTGCTGTGAAAATATAATTCTCCTAAAACTGCTTTAAATTGGAGTTGGGGAGAAACAATGTTTATTTGACAAAAATCTTTAATCTTTTTTCTAGCTATCTGTCTTCCCATTTCCCCAGTTACAATTCCTGGGGTAGCACTAATTGAGCCTTACTGAAATTGATCTCTGAGCTTTATAATTTGGACAGTTCTCCCACTTCCTCTTCCGCAGCCTTGGTCACTTGACAATCATCTACCTGGGATAATAACTTGGTTCCCTGCAGCTTTTAAAGGATTATGCCTCATCACACACAAATATATGTTGTGTTACATATACAGACTTGGCAGTACATGTTAGTAAGATACTCTCCTCATCACCACACGAAATTTGATTTCTCTTCTTTGGAGATGGAGGCAGCTTTCCATCAGACCTATTTGATTTGATGNAGCGGCGCGGGGGAGCGGGGAGCAGTGCAGAAGAGCGCGGAGCAGCGCGGAGGAGCGGGGAGCAGTGCAGAAGAGCGCGGAGCAGCGCGGAGGAGCGGGCAGAGCGCGGAGCCCGGGCTGCGGCGCTGCGCGGCGAACCGCGGGCCGCCCCGGCCGCTGCAGTACCGCGCTCGGGCCGGCAGGCGGCAGCAGCGCAGCGCGGGCGGGCGGCGCTCCCGGGCGGGGACCCCGAGCCGGGGTTTGGGGTCGGGGACGGCTCCGAGCCGGGCTTTGGGCAGCCTGTGCCGACACGTGGAGCTTTGGAGCAGGGCTGGATGAGCCCGGGCGCCGATCGAAGCTCGGAGTTATAGCTTAAAGCTCCTTTGTGCAGGGGTTTGTTCACGTTCTCCTGACTGCTGGTGCCTTGGCATGATGCTTGCAAAGGTCTGCAGATACGAGCCTGTAGTTCTTGGTGGAAGTGCACGGTCATTCCCTGATGTTGTAGGGCTAATTCCTGAAGAGAGCCTACAGGAAAGATGGAGAGAGACTGTTTACAAGAACATGTAGTGACAGGGCAAGGCAGGATGGTTTTAAAGTGAAAGAGAATAGGTTTAGATTAGGTATTAGGAAGAAATTCTTTACTGAGAGGATGGTGAGCCACTTGCACAGGTAGCCCAATGAAGCTGAAACTTTTCAAGGCCAAATTCCAGCTCCATTCCAACCCTTTACAGTAATTGCCTTGCAGTCTGCTGATACTGACAAAATTACCTTGCACTGCTGTGAAAATATAATTCTCCTAAAACTGCTTTAAATTGGAGTTGGGGAGAAACAATGTTTATTTGACAAAAATCTTTAATCTTTTTTCTAGCTATCTGTCTTCCCATTTCCCCAGTTACAATTCCTGGGGTAGCACTAATTGAGCCTTACTGAAATTGATCTCTGAGCTTTATAATTTGGACAGTTCTCCCACTTCCTCTTCCGCAGCCTTGGTCACTTGACAATCATCTACCTGGGATAATAACTTGGTTCCCTGCAGCTTTTAAAGGATTATGCCTCATCACACACAAATATATGTTGTGTTACATATACAGACTTGGCAGTACATGTTAGTAAGATACTCTCCTCATCACCACACGAAATTTGATTTCTCTTCTTTGGAGATGGAGGCAGCTTTCCATCAGACCTATTTGATTTGATGACTTTAGTTTGATTATGTTTGTCTGGTGTCTTCAACTCCAACCATGACAATCTAAAAACCAAGCATGGTATCTTTCTGATTTAAGATTGCACGTAAGATTACAAACAGAATCATCTGAAGCAAAGCCAAGATAGACAGCAAGTAACAATAGTGGCAGGGTGCAAGTGGGAGACAGAAATAATGAACAATTATCCTCAGTAGCTGTCAGAGTTAAGGAGGTTGTAACACTTCCTTGTGTAGGAGATTCAGCCGATGCAGAGTTCTGTTAAACATGTTCACAGATCTTTTGTCTGTTATCTTTTAACATTTGCTCTCATTGGCTGCATCCCTGTAACAAACAGATAAGCTTTACATTTCATTTTAACTGAGATGCTGTTAAAGTTATGTATGCACTTTTTTTTTCCTTTGGCATGGTGGTGGGTTTTTTCCTGTTTTGTTTCCCTTGAAGGAAGGGTCCTAATACATCACTCACCACCATGGGTTAAACCACAGGGTTAAAATTTTAGAAACATTAAATACAGCACCTTTGACTATTAGACAGGTAGGATCATCATCTTACACTCACCTGCAGCATCTTCCATAAAATATTGGTTGTATTCTGTTTCAGTGTTATTCCACTGTTCACTATTCTCTCTCATATAAACATTCCTAACCCCCAGCACTCTCTAACTGCCTACAATGGAAATGACATTTAATGACCTTCCAGGAACTGTAGGCCTTTATTCAACCACAACCACACCTGTAGCTGAAAGAACAGTGCAGACCCTCTCAAACAAAGCTGCCAGTACCTGAATTCAGAAACTCCTCTTACAAAAGCCTCTGTAGCACTGTTGTTATTATTGAGTAACACTCAGTGGAGCAATAGTATACAAAAGAGCACTAATGTATTTACAGTCATTCCAGAGGTTTCATCTCACTGTCCTCCTTCTGAAAGTGTTCATAGCACTGAGTTTCATGACTAAAAAGCCCCCAAGAAACCCCAGGTACCATCCATGCTTTAACAAGTGAGTGAGCTAGTTTACACTGATGGCCTTCCATTGGGAATGAGTGCTGCTCTGTCAGAATGGCCAGAACAGAAGTCCCTCCAAGTGTAACTTCATTGCAGGAGGTACAGTCCTTAGCCCAGGAGCCTCTATAGCTTGTCACCTGTTTGAGACATTGTACTTCCCTTGTCTAGAAATAAAACTAAAGACAGACTTTTCACAGAGCAGGAGACAAAAGGACAGGCAGTCATCAATAGCATTGCTTAATGACTCACAGACCTGGGTCCCTGAAGGGAACCAAAGTCAGCATGTGGTCATCCCAGAAAAAGAACCCAGGAGATCTGATGACTCCCAAACTGGCATCCTTTGTCCTCAGCTGCACCACAAGTAATCCTGGTTGGACTAGCCAGACATACACATCTTAGTCCTTGTTAAAATGCAGGTATGAAAAACAAGTGTGAAAGGCTGACTGAATGAAATCTGCAGGAGAATAAGCATGGCTGACTGACATCAGTTTTGTTTAACATAAAATCACCATCACCTTCTATACAGTCTCACATTTAGTTTTGTTGTGTTCATTTTACATCAGTAGCTGCTTACAGCTGATTGTTAAAAAATTTCAAGAAAACATAATAGTGTGTGCTTACAGAAGAATGTCAGAAGAGAGAGAACTATTTAGGGAAGTGAGGACATGGCAAGCTTGAAATGGCCTGTGTTTTTGAGGCAATACATTTTTCCCCTTTTGACCAAAGGAAGGGACTTGGCACACTTACAATTTCTGCTGTTACACCAATAACTTCTTATTTCATGGTTCACAAAGAAGAAATAACTGTTAGAACAAGTTGGTTTTCAAAACTAATCCTGAGTTTGAAATTACAGGAAATGTCCTAAGCATTTGTGTACAGTGACACATGCACTGCTGTATTAATATGAGCAACCTGGAGAGAGCAGGGAAAATTAGGATTTCCATTTACCTGAATATATGAGGCTTACAAACCAGATTTCAGATACAGAATAGAAACTGCAGGGCTTAAAGCCCTGAAGATTTCAAGGCTTCTCAGAAAGTATTTTACATTGAATGGAGAGAAAAAAGCCAGAATAATTTCCAGTAGTCAATGTTGTTATTGTTGTTATCAACAGCAGCAGTTTAAAAATGGTGAGGTGTTTGGTACCAGTGACCTGTTCTTTCTGTGTGTAGCCACTGGGTCATGCCAATGGTTAAACTGCTAAACACAAAGGATAAACTACTGCAGTATCATTTATTAAGTTATTTGCTAAAAAAACTTCCAAAGGGAAACATTTTTGTAGGACAAAATGTCTGACAGTAATGTAGTAGGAAGGCACTAAGACACACTACTTACAGTGCAAAATCATGGCACCTATCTTGCCAGTTTGTCCTGCTGAAAAGTATGAATTCTACTCTCCACAGATACTAAATTTTAGGGAAGGAAAAAAAAAAGTTTTTTTAAAAAAAAGTGTTCAAAGTAAGCTGATAGTGTTATGGATATTCTTGCTACAAAATTATTGTGTTTTCAGACACGCAAAATGGATAGTATCAAAGCCATAACATGTGACCTACCTATGCCCCTTCCTCTCTTTCACAGTTACAAGTGGCTTCAGACTTTCAAAAGTAAATCCTGTCCAAAATAGTAATAATCCTTAAAAAATAGTAAGCTACTGTTGAACCTGTCTCACGGTTCTAATGAGAGCCACCACCATTCTCTTACAATGGGAAGCACTTTCCTTCTTGTTAGAGAAGTTTCAGTTGCCTGAAAGAAACAAATAAGGCAATGAGACTCACTTAACTCTCTAAAATGAAAATATAGGCTGATCTCTTGCCTTGGAAATAATCCTCAGGAGATGCCTTCGTTTGACTGTCATGTTTCCAATCTCTCCCTAAATCTTATTCACTCTTACTTGCGACTCATCAATTGAGTCTAGTGTGGGACCTAAATGGATTATACTCTATTTTAGCCACAGTCATGCATTCCACAGTGACCAAATGCTTTCTTCCTGGAGGAACTCAAAGCAAGAGCAGGATGTCCTCATAGCTAAGTAGGATGCCAGGTCACCCGTGCCCAGAAATGTCTTCAGTCTGATCAAAGTTGTGTGGCTGTGAGTAAAGATGAGCTACAGGGGCAGCTCCGTTGTACAGTGCTGGGTTCTGCAGAACAGGTTTGGGTAGTTCAGGTTAATCCTCTGCCAGTGACCGGGGAGAAAACCTTCCCCAAACCATGATACAGTGGTTGTGGCCCAGTATACTGTGGGCAGGACCTGTTTCTCATCACTCATCTATTCCAAAGAATTCTCTTTCAGAGTCAGCATTAGGCACAACTATCCATTATGGAACTCCGTGGTGAACTCCTATCTATCTAGTTACAGCTCTTCTAAATCTGTAAGTGCCTGTCTGATTGCCCCTGCTGCAAGAAAACAGAATAAGGAAAGGGATGGAGATGCACAGCAGGGCTGCAGGAAGTGCCCAGGAGAAAAGGGACTGCTGGTGTGACAGAGCTGTGGATGGCAACCACTGCTTCTGGGAGAGGTATTCCCTATGCCACAGCAGCTGTCTCTCCTGGCAGGGTGTGCCCTGCTTGGCAGCAGGAACAACCATTGGGACTTTCCAAGAGTCTGACGCAAAAAACCCCCCACGGCATCTTGCTGACTCCCCAGCAGCCTCTGTCCTTGGCAGTTTCCTGCTTTGTGACTGTTAGAGTATCACCAGCCCACTGCCAAGGGAGCTGGAGGACTGTGGACCGTTTCCTAAAACATCCTAGTTATGGACAGCCACAGCATGTAGTGCTACATGATTTCCTGCTGAAAGAAGAGAATGCCTAGCCTTGAGTCAAAGGCTCTGTTGACAGAGATGCAAGCACTAGGTCCCAGGTGAAGTCTTGCTTTAAATTCTCAGCACAGATTCAGCACTGCCAAAATTCCACAGCTATTCTAACAGTGCTGTTGCTGTGTCCAAGGTCACACAACAAACAAGATTTGAATGATGGAACAGTTGCTTATTACACCTGCAGATGCAACTGGAAAACATGGAAAATTTGTGGGCATGTTGTGATTTCTTACACAAGATTTGCTAACTGTTTTAGAGAGCACCCTGAATTTCAGTGAAGTCATTGAAATACAGTATTTATATATATGCTGCTTCTGTATTTTTTTACTCACTATCCCCTTCCTTTCCTTCCTTGATTTGGTCCTTTATTCTCTTACAGCTTCTATTTCCTTTATCCAGATCCTTTTTCTCTCTCTCATACTCATATCCCTCCCAACCATCCCCAGGCTTGGGATTCCCCCAATACCTCCTACTGATAATACTTCCTCAGACTTAATTCTCCTCTTCCTCAGTTCTACTGTTCTTGCTCTCTAATAAACACTAAACCGTCATTCTAGTTCAGTTTTCTCCATCTTTAACTCACCTCTAGTTTCCTTCATTATTTTCATTTTCTTCTCTTATAGGGGAGCATTTCTTCCATGAATGAGATACCAAAATGTCTAATTTTCTTCTTCTCCATAGCCAAACTTTACATCTTTAATTTCTCTATTTCTCTTTTATCTCAAATATATCAACTTTTCATCTTCCTCTCCACTTCTGGCTGTGCTCCATCCCAATTCCTGATCTCCTTAATTTTTAGGCTTTCAAAATTGTTTGGCTTCTCTCTAATAACAGTATTATCTTCTATCTCAAACAATTGTTTCCTTTGCCTTTCCAGATACTGCAGCATTTTCCTTGTAGTTACCAGCTCCCTGAGCACCCTATTTACAAATCCCATGCCAGTTCATTTGATACACTCCAGTCCTCTCCTTCAACATTATGGAATTCACACATCAGCTTTTTGTGCAGCCTCTCTTCACAAAATTTCCAATACACTCATTTTATCCATCCACACAGCTAAACATCTTGTCCAGGCTTGTTGTTTTGTATCTTATTATGGCATCATTGCTTTGTACAGATGAACAAACACTGGCTTGTGGGCTAAGCTGAGCAAATGCTGAACTAACAAACAAAAATGGCATTAACAGAAAATAGATCAGGAAATACTAAAAATCATTGTCACCAATTGACTGATAGTGTATTTTCCCTACAGGATGATGTTAAATTCTTTTTCATTTATATCACAAATGCATACAGAAGAAACTGAAGGAGTTTCAGAAATGCACAAGGTATTCAAACTATGGTATCAGCACGAAAAGAGACTGGGAAATCTGATGTTATGCAATTTGGAGGAATATAATAACATGAGACATGATATTATAGAGAAATACAAAACACTGCTTCACTGAATAAAGTGAAGCAAAGCCTTGGGTACCTTTTAATCCTGACAATGTAAGAACCAGTGGATCTTAAATGAAGAAAGGGAATATTTAGAACATTATTTACACAACTCATAATTAGCATGTGAAACACATTGCTCTAAGGTATGAAAAACCAATGAACTCTAATGGATTCTAAAAAGGAGGTGGCTTTTCTCTGCATAAAAAAAAAAAAAAAACAAAAAAAAGACGTGGGTATTTTCAGGTCAGTTCTGTAAATTCCCTCTTNGGGATTTTAAAAGGAGGGGGGTTTTTCTCTCAAAAAAAAAAAAAAAAAAAAACAAAAAAAAGACGTGGGTATTTTCAGGTCAGTTCTGTAAATTCCCTCTTTGGGGAACAAGAGCCCAAATGACTGAAGGACAGACTTTTCCTTCACAAGATAATGAAAAAAGATTGCTGTGGGGCTTCCAGTGATGCTGGGGAACTGTCTGGCACAGGCAGATGCAATACTGGACAGACACAGTGCTAAGCTCCCTGTTTCTGTGCAAAACATTTTATCACTCCTTTGAAAGGAGCAGTTCTTGAGATGAATGTGACACGCAGTCTGCAGGTTCGTGTGTCACAGCAGTTAGGAAATTGGTAACCCTTCCCCATAGGACACAATGTGAAGTGTATTCACTGTGGGCAAGCCAGCCACAGCAACAGAGCCAAACCAAGGCAAAAGAGGCTGAATCAGCCCTGGATGCAGAATGCATCACTGCCCTGCTGAGGTGCTCTCTGCCCCATGCAGTTCAGCATCAGGTGCCTGCAATTAGCAATGGGGGGAAAAGTGTCACTGTCACAGCTTTAACATCAAAATAAATGCCCCCAAGGGCAGCTCAACTACACATATATATTATCCCTGACAAATGTGCATTCAGGCTATTCTTGATCTCCATGGAAAAAAAAAATTAACATTTTTACAACTACCCAGAGGGTCTAGCTAAACACTTTTCCTCACTGCCAACATTTTTATGTTTCACTTCAGTCAAAGACTAAATTTTTTAAGACCATGACTCCCCAGTTGGCCTCCTCTTTCTATAACCATTTTTCATCTCTTTCAAAAATCATCATATCTCTGCAGCTGTCCCTGTATTAGGCTGATCCAGCTTGATCCTTCTATTTTTTTTTTAAGTTCTGCACTCTCTGTAGTCTTGACATTATCCAGCTGAGATTAGCCCTGGGCTAGCATAATGCTTCAGCTGAACAACATTAACAACAGAAAAGAGCATATTTAAAATGTCAATGCTCCAAGGCAGCTTTTAATGGCACTTCAGCCACTGTGCCCTTCCAGTTTGATGGTGATCCATTGAAGCAATGCAGCATTTGTTTTTTTAACAACAAGTTATGCAGTTAACTAATAGAAATCTTGTGTAATCAGTGTTTCCAAAGTGTACTTATGAAAATACCCTGTGGGATCTTGTTGCAAATCAAGTCAGCATGTGGTGATAGATGACACTTCTTTCTTCTCCTCTGATGGGCTCAGCTGATTTCTTGGCACATCTAAGTTGGCTGTTATTCATCTAGATGCTAAGAAGTTCATCTCTTTCAGCGTTCTCCAGGAATTTGAATCAAACTAGTTGATGTCAACTGTAATTTCTCAGCTCTTTTTCATGCCTCTTGCCCCATTTTATACATAGATACTGTGCTTGCCCCTTTCTGATCTTATGAAATTTCTGCCCTTCAAGTTCTTCAAGCACTAACATTCCTGAGATTGCTTCAGTCTCTTCTCATCATTGTAGATAAGCGAGATGAAGTAATAATGAAGAGGCAAAATACCTTATTCAGGTCTGTGTAAATGTAAGGAAATAGAAGTTCCTCTATGTGGAGGGCAGAAGAGAGAAAGAGAGATCTGTGATTAATTTGCTAGCACTGATATGGAAAATGAAGGATGAGCCTGAAACAAAAAGAAATATTCTGAGGCCATTCTGACAAATTCATTATCTTTGTACCTATAGAATTTCTTGTACGTGCCAATGAAGATATTTTAACATTTATTGTTCTCTCTTTAGTCAGAAACTAGATGAGTAACCACCATCGAAACACAAATTGAAGTCATAATTTGTACTTGCTCCAAAATGAGTGTTTTATTTTATGGGGATGAAGTTTCTCTCTGTGCAGGGAGAGTTACTGCTCGAGATCCACTCATCGAGCATTCAATGCTCAGTGGTTTGTCAAGTTACTACCAGCTTACATTACATTTACAGCATTCATACCATTAGTGTAATTCACAGAGACTCTAAGGAGGGGCAGACACAAAAGCATTACTGTGGTGATCCCCAAAAAAGGACCGATGAGGCAAATGAAAAGTTCTGGGATTTTTTTCTGGGCTTATGAGTACACTCACAGGGAGGGGACCATATGAATTTGATTATGAATGTATACTTTTATTGCATGAATACTCCACTTTGGATCATACTGGGAAGAGATATTAATTTATACTGACTCAAAAAACATCCCTTGCCGAGTGATGCATCATTGCATGTGAAATTCTGGATTCCAGGTATGCAATTAAATGCTCTGCTTTTCTAAGCATCTCATCAACCTTCTGGATAAATGGCCTGAATTGCACAAGTCCAGTGTCTTAAAACCCATGAGCTAATATAGGGTTACTAGGAAGTTTACATGACCACTGGTATGACTTACCTGCCTCACTCACCTAATGTGAATTATAATTGGTTTGAACATAAGGAGAGGCCTAAAGTTTTCCCTATAAATGCTGCAACACAGTCAGAGCTTGAAGTCTTATCATATAGGTCTACAGTTGCTCACAGCCATACAAAGTCCAAGGCACAGAGGAGCAAAGAAGCATGGCTGGTAAGTTAAAAAAAAAAAAGTCTCTTTGTTCATATGGAATGGGAAAGTGAATAATGTACCATGTGTTAGCTTTCTCTGTGGGGTTCTTTTGTAAAGGGCTCTGAACTCTTGAAGTACAAAACATTTTGAGAATTATGCATATCTTGTTTCAGTGCTTTTCTTTCCTGAATTTTACAAAAGACACAAGCAAGCAAAAGAAGATAATCCATCCATTGCTATACTGGAGTTAAATATTAAAAATATTATAGAATTGCAAATAGAGCGGAAGAAGTTATAGCAAACTGCAAACTTATTTTAGCATGAAATTTAATGAATCAAAGAGTAGGTCAGGTATGAATGAATTTTGTGTCAATAGAAATACTTATGCAAAGAATAAACTACAGACTAAATTTCTTCCTGCAGATCCAGAGTCAGTAATGCCATTTTAACTATTTTTAAAATTAGCATGAAAGGCAAAGGCACTTTAAAATATAAACAAAACAAGGAGAACTCCAGCAGTGAAGTCTTAAGAGGAAGGAAATTAAATCAATACCTTTTAGTAAGATTGGCCATGTACTCACTTAAGCCTGACTTGCTGGCACGTGTATAAAAATGTATGGAATCACAGAACAGTGTGAGTTGGAAGGGATATTTAAAGGCCATCTGCTCCAGCTCCCCTGTAATGAGCAGGGACATCTGCAACTAGATCAGGCTGCTCAGCACCCCATCCACCCTGACCTTGCATTTTTCCAGGAATGAGGTATCTACCACCTCTCTGGGCAACCTGTGCCAGTGCCTCGTCACCCTCTGTGTTAAAAACTTCTTTCTTGTATCTAATCTAAATTGAGTCCTTCAGTTTAAAACCATTAACCCCATGTGCTGTTGCAACAGGACCTGCTAAAAGTCTGTTCCCATCTTTTTTATAGGTCCCCTTCATAAATACATGAAATGAGTCCTGAGTTTAAGATGGTGCTACTTTACCAATTCTAGGCAGAGCACATGCTGTGCTGGCTTTATGTGACTTAGTCTTGAAAAGCTCAGGAAATTAATAAAAAACAACCAACCACAGATCAGGGGCTCAAGTGCAGAAATGATGTGCATTGTTTTCCCCTCATGCAGTGTAAGAGAGGCACAGTTACCTCATTCTCACAGTTTTAGGAGAGGTGACTGCACAAACTCTTAGAGCACAAGTGCTTGTTCATATATCTATTATTCTAAATAATTCCTGTTATTGTTTTGGCCTTGTGCCAGCATCCCTCACAGCATCTGGTGTTTGCCTGGCCTGATGGTGGTTAGTTAATGACTATCTGAGTGCAGCTGCTCAGTGTGATACCATCTATATGTTTACTTGTTGAAGAGCAGAACTGAGGCTAGGAGGGAATTGGGTCCATACAATCAGCACACGGCTGTAGATTCCTTCATAAATCTCCTCTTCTGAGCAGAGCTTCAATAAATTGCAAAACACAATTTGATAGGTGAAGCTGAAATGCTGGATAGAGTAGAAAAATCCTACTTTTTAACAAAAGAACTATACAGTAAGGTGGGCAGTTAAAACCTTCATCTACAGCAATGGGGGAAAACAACCCANCTACCACCTCTCTGGGCAACCTGTGCCAGTGCCTCGTCACCCTCTGTGTTAAAAACTTCTTTCTTGTATCTAATCTAAATTGAGTCCTTCAGTTTAAAACCATTAACCCCATGTGCTGTTGCAACAGGACCTGCTAAAAGTCTGTTCCCATCTTTTTTATAGGTCCCCTTCATAAATACATGAAATGAGTCCTGAGTTTAAGATGGTGCTACTTTACCAATTCTAGGCAGAGCACATGCTGTGCTGGCTTTATGTGACTTAGTCTTGAAAAGCTCAGGAAATTAATAAAAAACAACCAACCACAGATCAGGGGCTCAAGTGCAGAAATGATGTGCATTGTTTTCCCCTCATGCAGTGTAAGAGAGGCACAGTTACCTCATTCTCACAGTTTTAGGAGAGGTGACTGCACAAACTCTTAGAGCACAAGTGCTTGTTCATATATCTATTATTCTAAATAATTCCTGTTATTGTTTTGGCCTTGTGCCAGCATCCCTCACAGCATCTGGTGTTTGCCTGGCCTGATGGTGGTTAGTTAATGACTATCTGAGTGCAGCTGCTCAGTGTGATACCATCTATATGTTTACTTGTTGAAGAGCAGAACTGAGGCTAGGAGGGAATTGGGTCCATACAATCAGCACACGGCTGTAGATTCCTTCATAAATCTCCTCTTCTGAGCAGAGCTTCAATAAATTGCAAAACACAATTTGATAGGTGAAGCTGAAATGCTGGATAGAGTAGAAAAATCCTACTTTTTAACAAAAGAACTATACAGTAAGGTGGGCAGTTAAAACCTTCATCTACAGCAATGGGGGAAAACAACCCACAAACCAATTGTTTCTGCATTGTAACACTTCCTTTTAAGCAATGATTTGCCAATAACTTAGAACATTTTAGCAGGGCTCTCTCTCAAAACTTCCTCTTGAAATTTCAGACAGCAGTCTATCCTTCTCAACGACAATTTTCTTATTGCATGAAAAGCAAGAAGTATTTAGTGTAGCATTTAACAAACAGGTATTTGCTGATCACGATCAGCACTTGCTTGTGAAATACCCAGGGTCCAAGAAATACCCAAGCTGAAGTTCAGCTGGAGATGTCAGAATTGCACAAGGATGCTCCTCATGGTACTATGCACAATTTATGTAAAAAACTGTGAGGGTTTGTGTGCAGGTGTGTGCACAGAGCTGTTTTCACTCCTTCTCTTCCTCTCTCCCTACTCCTCCCCTCCTCTGACACACATCCTGCAGACAGACACACCTTTTTTCCCAGAAAATCTTTATGCATTTGTGGGCTAGTCCTGGACCTGCTTCAACAAAATCCAGAAGGTTTTGCATAAAGAAAAGGGAAAAAACCTAAAGGGTTCCTGTAAATTTGCCTGATTTTTGAAAGGGTTTTGATAGTCTGCAGCACCACTATTGCTACTAGGGATTCAACAACTTGTTTCATAGTGTCACACTGGAAATAATTATCTCAGCTTCTTTCTCTCACTTTTAAGGTTCAGTGTCATTACAATTAAGGTGTGAGTTACACCTGCAAGCATCTTGTTTGTGCATTAGCATTGGGAGCGTCGCCCGCAGAGCGGGACAAACGCTGGATTCCCAAAGAAAGGAGCAGAGCAGGGCAGTGATGGAAACCTGCACAGGGGTATTCTTAGATGATGAGTGTGCAGCAGTAGCTGGAATTTCCAAATAATGCCTTTATTCCAGTCTAATGGAAGACATATGTGCATAAGTGGGAGAGGTAGGGAAATACATTTAAATATCACAGGCTGTACATAATAGGTGCTGTGTGACTGTGTGGGAGCTGTCAGGACAGTCCAGCACAGGTTCATCCCAGTCTGTACACTGCCAGTTTGGCTTATTCCTGTGTCCTGGTCCCATGGGAGTTTTGAAGGTCACCTATTAGTGCATGTCACTATTGTGTCACTGTCTGCCTCCCTTCTGAACAAGCCGTGTCATCTGGAATTAGCTGAGCTCTCAGGAGGAGATGTGAGCCCAGCTAACAGGGTACCCTTTTTACACAGACAGTATGGAAGGTGATTGTGCCAGGTTCTGCTGATTTCAAAGGAGGGCTATTAGCAAACTTTACAAACAGTCAGGACCTTTAGGAAGGCTTCAGGCTGCAGCAGGCTGCAAACTTCTGTTCCAGATGCCCCTGCTATTTAAGGCATGTGAGTGGAAGAGGGAGACAGAAAATGGGAAACATGTCTCAGACAATGTGTAAGGCTCAGAAGAGATCTTGGCCAAATATTTTTGCATATGGACCTGACAATACTATGTCAGATAGTTCTAGTCCTGAGAAGTGCTGATGTGAGTCCATATCAGTGTTCCAGGGAGTCAGGTCTCTCCCTAGTGTGGATAACAAATAAAGCATAGCTGAATTCCTGTATGTAGTGGGAGTTACTGATGGAATTTCTTTCTTAATTATTCAAAAACGGGATGTGATAAGAGATCGAATGGCCCCAACTGCTCAGGATACTGAATCACAGAATCAGCATCATTTAGGTTGAGAAAGACCTGTAAGATCATCAAGTCCCTGAGACAGTCCAATGAGTCATGGCCATGTGGGTGCAGCATGATGCTTTAGGGATATGTTAAAGAAGAGCTGTGCTCAGAAAGAATATAGGAGCAGACAGATTATTATAGGTACTAATTTCCCATCCTGAACAAAAGCACAATTAGTAGAAGGTGACATTTCATAAAATTCAGGTATCACTGGGGATTCACATGGAGTTAGTGTGAATGAAAGAAAACACTGCAAAGAAGGAGAGAAAAGAGTATACTGAGGGGAATTTGTCTGTTACCAAATATGTCTTTCACTGTTCAGTGCTGAAAGTCCTAGTCCTATACATTCATTTCTTTAACAGTTACTGAGGTGAGGGAAAAATCTGGGTGTTACTGGAAAAGGATGTTATGAATTATATGACTGGACCAGTCTGCAAAAGATGATTCTGATATACCTTCTTCTAGGTACATGAAACAATATACTAAGGTGGCTTATAGCTTCCATTTTCTGAGGTCCAAAAGAGTCTCTCTTGCTATAAACAGAGTTTCAAGCACAGCACCTCCCTGTGCAGTCCCTACATTTACAGCCACCATTCAAGCTCTGCAAAAACTGCTTGGCAAGGAAGCTGCCTGGGTCAGATGCATTGAGCTTGACTGCCTGCATGTTCTGACTAGTGTTAATAATTCTCATTAATTTAACCCTCAATTTTCAACCTTTGCCCATAATTTTTAATCCAAAGGTCCAGTATGTATCATTCATCTGTTTTACAAACAAAGCACACCAGAGGCCCGCAAGGCAACTTAGGCAGAGCTGAGAATAAACACCAGAAGCTGACACAACAGCCACAACTTGTTCTTCCTGACATACTGTCTGCCAGCATAAATGGACTGCTGTTCTTTTTCTTTCAACAATAACCAACCTTCCAATCAAAGAAAAACGGTTTGCTGTGTATCCAAAGATAGGCTGAAATCTTAAATTTATTCTGAAAATTGTTTGTGTGACATTTAACAGTACTTGAAAATATGGGTAGGAGAGTATATCTTAACATCAAAAATTCTAATAAAGTTCAAAGACATTTTAAATTTAAGAATTACTCTTACCACTTTAAAATCACAATTGGGCTTTGTAAGTGATAAAGCTATGATCCCTCTTAAGATTAAATACAATTAATGAACAGAGATTCAAAGCAGAAGTCTGAATCTTAGCCAGGTAAAAACTGTTTCTTCTAAAACACCTCTTTATAAGAAACATGAATAAAACATGTCTGTATATGAAATGTGTTGAGCAAGACCCGATTCTAGGTTTTCTAAACACAATCCAAACCTGATAACAGAACAATTTGGGATGCTGAATACTCTGCCCAGCCAACTAAAATGATGAATTTGGGAATGTGTACAGCTGTGCTTGGTTCAGTATGATGGGTATCACTGAGAGGCATCTGTAAGATGTGCATTGAGTTCATCAAATTTTATAGGTAGTTTCATTAAAGTATCAGAATTAGTCTCTCTCTTTCTTAAGGGGAAGTGGAGCCACCTGCAAAGGATAAACAAAATTCACTCTGCTTGAAATTAAGTGGAAGACTTTTATGCATAAATTGGATTTGCCAGTAGCATGGTCAGAGATGTCTTATGATAAAATAGTAGTGCACCATCTGAAAGCAGTGATGGATATTTTATCACAGGTCACAAATGTACTCACCTGTTGTCACTGTAGTGTGCCATGCAAATATGATGTGGAGTGCTTGCTTATTGAACAGGGTTAAACAGAAATTATGTGATAAATGAAAAATTGGTTCTTTAAATTTGGCCCTGATTGGACCTGGGGCAGAGACAGTAGCTTGGTCATTGTTTTGTAATTACTACAATGTAGGGGGAAAAGAAAAACAGCTCCAAAACAATGGATTTGGGGAATTAATTAAAGAAAATATCCCTGTAAATGTTGATCATGAAGTATTTCAAATTAAAAACAGTGTTTTGCAAGAAGGAATTATGTTTTTCCTATAAATTTATCATTATAATAGAAAGAAAAGCAGCTAAATGCTGACATTCTTATAATTTTAAATACATAAAGAAACTCTTAACAAGTGGCCAGAGTGCTAGGAATAAATATTGTCCAAGCATCAGATGTTAACTTGCAAGGAAACAAGATGAGGATGTGAGGAGAAAAAAAAAAGAATGAAAAATGAACCCTCAAGCCCCACTGGTAAGATCAAGGCTGGGGGCAAAGGCAGCCACTCAAGCTCCACCTCCAGAGGAAATATTGCAAACAGACTTTAAAGAGGTGAAAGGCACCAGTAGAAGAAGAGGAGGCTGTTCAGAGGAAGCTGCAGAAGCTGCCTACAGAGGACTTATTGATCAGATATGGGCCAAGGTGAGCAAGGGGGAAGCCCATCCTGTGATGATGCTATTTGTTACTTTCTTACATCCATACATCCTGTTCAGCTCTGTAATGGACACTGAGAGGTCACAATTTCTCTGAGGAGTTCTGATCCAAGAAAAAAACATAAGAGAAAATTCTACTATCAAGAGTTAGGAGAAGGATTTTCACAGGAATTGCGTTTTTTCACTTACTGTGTGCCTGGCGAAAGCAAGCTTATCAGAATGAGGTTTGGCAGCACAGGTGTATTTACTGATATAAAAATGTTGTATTTTGCAAATAAGAAGGGAAAATCTGCAGCTATTTGGAGCTATCAGAAAAGTGAAAATGAGAGACTGACAGATCTGACAGAAGAGAAAGAAGCAAAGCAGAACTTTGGGAATGTATCATTGCAAAGGCTGAGGAAGGCTACAATAAGCAGAGTATGCTGAAATCTGAAGTTAAGGCAGATAGGATACAAAAATTTGGGGGTTTGGGGGGTTTTTTGGCAATTGCTTTGTTGATGTGGTGGGTTTTTTGCTCATGTGCTAACATTTATAGATATGCAAACTGTCCAGTTTAATACTTACTATAAATGCTCTCATGTTGCTTTTCCAACTCCTACCTTTCTAAAGGCAAAATTCCTTGAGCCCTCAGCTGGTTCTACAATAGATGTGCTTCACTGCTACGTTTCTGAGGATTTTTTTTAATAGTACATATGTTCCTGAAAAAAATCATAAATGCTTCTCACCTTGATACTGTAAAAAAACCCCATGTTCCTCTCCATGTGGACTGTGACTCCACTGCTAAAACTACCAGCATGGTTATTTCAAGGCTTGTCTGAACTTCATAAATTTAAGATCATGCTATAAAAAAACATTACATTAAGAAATCAGGTTGAATATAGGATTATGACTTTTTTACTCAATAATGGCACAGGGTAATAATTTTCCACTCCTAAGCACCACACTCTTATTCTTTCCTATTCTCCCTCTTCACAGGGGGGGAAATATCTTTTTCTCCTGTACTTCTGCACTTCATTTAAACCATCCAGCCATCTTCTGCTAGAAATCCCTCCATAGGCTCTGATGATGTCAGTGCTAAGCCAATCTTAGAGTGAGGTGCTTGTTCTCTGGCCTCTGATTGAAGACACAGTTCACATACAAGAGCTTTCTACAGCATATTTTAGTAGTGTTCTCTCTCCAATCCTGCCACCTCTCCCACTGCCAAATGACAGCCCAGTGTCCCTCAACATGTCCCTGTTAGGTGCTTCCAACAGTGGCAGCTGTGTGACACACATGGGGCTGGAGACCACATCATGGCTTAAAATACACAACTGTTTCTCAGCTTAGCAGGTTTCTTTATTTCTCATTCAGAGGCAGCAAGGCTGTGCCTCTGTTAGGGTGACACCATCTCAGAATGGTAGAACTAATCGAGTTCAGCCAGATTTTTTATCCAAGTAACTCACTTGGATAAGACTCACTTGGATAAGAGTCACTTTTATCCAAGTAACTCAAATATTCAATTCTCTTGGGTTTCTGCCCTCTTAGATGCCTTTCTGGTTTTTCTTTAGTACAGGATATACTACTGCTTCTATATTTAATTATGCAGATGATCTCTAACAGCCTATGCAAGATGAAGTCTCTTAAAAAAAAAAGCTCACATATAAATTATTTCTAATATTGGTAGAAGCCTCACATGGGTACAGGTTACCTGTAGAAAGCAATAAGCAATTCTTCAGAGTATGTTTGTGCTCCTTCCTCTTTGGATGTACCCTCAAGTCTCCTTGTTCTTCTCATTTTTTCATAGCTGCAACGCAGCCAAGTACCAACTGGCATCTGAAAGAAAATGCAAGAGACCACCACACAAGTAAATTTTCTAGTGAAGAATTGATTGTGAGGAGAGGACAGACCTTCACCATCACCTTCAATGGAGCAGAACGGCCTGAGCAAAACTTAGTATTCATTGCAGAAACAGGTATGGCCCCCAGCTTCTTTCACAGAGAGAGTGATGCTGCCTCAGGACATTCTCCTGGCCTGATATGCACTACAGAGCAGCAAGAGAATACTTCAGAGCCAACATGCTCATTCACAGAGCCTTGGGACTGTGTGAGGTCTTTGTTGTCTCACTCCTACCTCAGCGAGCAGCCACAGATTCCTTCAGTTGCCAATACATGGCACAAATTCACCTGAGGGGAGGGTTCCATCCCCACTGAGTTTGTTGATGACTAAATCTCTATTTCAGCAATGGAAAAAAATGGGTTTTGTTTTTCTTAAAAGGTCCAAAACCCTCAAAGGCGACCAAGACCCTGGCCACGTTTGATATCTCCAGCACAGTGAGCAAGGAGGGCTGGAGTGCAGTTCTGCAGTCCACCAGTTCCAACTCTGTGAGCATCTCCATTTCCAGCCCACATAATGCTATCATTGGACGTTACAAGCTGAGTGTTCAAAGTGGCAGCTCCTCTCCAGCAAGTCTTGGCACTTTTGTTTTGCTTTTTAACCCTTGGTCTTCAGGTATGAATATGTCGAAAGTCCTCTAAAGACCTAAGTTCCTTTTAGCTTCATTAGTATTTGCAGCTTCTCCATTTGATCTATATTTTAATATAGCAGCTGAACATTGATGGCATAATGTATCAGTGACAAAAAAAAAAGTGTCTTACAGTTTTTTAGGACCTTCTGGTACATAAAATCAGCTCTGTAGCATGTACATACTGGAAAGTTCATTGCCCTAAAAGATAAGGTTCTGCTTTTGACAGAGTTTTCCCGACTTCTGCACAAGTTTAGAAGAGTGTCTGGCCTCTGTAGAACCAAGAAAAGAGTCGTATTTACCATTTTGTCACAGATTTGGCAGTGTCATACCTCCATCTTCACTCAGACACCTCCCACCCCTTTCTCTAATTGTGGAAGATCCTGAGTTTCACAATCTGTTTATAGCAGCAAGAACATCAAAGGGTGGATATCTGCAAGCACTCTTATAGACGGAGAGCAAGACTCCTGAGGGTTTTTTTTATTTTGCCTGCCATATTTGTACATCTCTGTTTTGGTTTTACAGGTGATGATGTGTTCATGTCTAACAAGGCTGAGTGTGAGGAATACGTGCTAGAAGAGTTTGGCATCATTTTTGCAGGCAATAAAAATCATATCAGCAGCTTTGGGTGGAACTTCGGCCAGGTAAATGTAGCACTGAAACACCAGACATTGGTTTTGCATGAACAGGTTCATTTGCATTTTCTAGTTCATTGCATACATCTCTGAAGAGCAGGACTCTGGTGTTGAAATCAGAACTTGTGCCAAGCCCTGTTTCACTGATCAATAAGAGGATTTGTAATTTACTAGTCTCTGTTCTGCCTTGCAAGAGCAGCCAGTAGAAACATCAATATCTTTACTAAGACTACATAGCCTTACCTTAGTAGAGTACTGTAGCAATGCTGAGAGGCCTAAAGTCCAAAGATTCCAAGTTTTGAACAGCTCTGCGAGTTCTGTCTTCAGAGTTTGTTGTGGTCACATTTTTATGTGCTAATTCCTGGCTGAGCTCTGCAGCACTTCATTTGGTGATTAAAAAAACAACAAACCATTCAATGCTTATATCCTGATTTTTAGTTGAGTAATCTGTGTTTCCAAAACACTGATTTATTTCTGTGCCACAGTTTCAAGGAGATATCCTGAATATTTGCCTGGCCATAATGGATCGAAGCCTATACTACCGCCAGGATCCTGTCACTGACGTGTCTCACCGGCACGACCCCAGGTATCTGGGCCGTGTTCTCAGTGCCATGGTAAGCAACACGTCCAAAAATCCAAGCTACTAAGTGTCCTTTACAAGTAATCAGTGAAAGTAAATACAAAGATATTTCACAGGGAATTTTAGGCCGCTGTCTGGATGCAGCAGACAATATGGGTGGTGAAGTATGGGCCAGAGAAACACCTAAGTGGTCATCTGATCCAAGCCTGCTAGATTCATCTCCTCTGGGGGAGTTCTGGCACTGATCACTTTGATATCCAGTAGTCAAACTGAAAATATGACGTGGGGTGGTTGAGGGACCAGTCCAGCCACCCATTTGAACTGGAACTAGTGGGTACTAGGTCAGCTCAGCCATGGATTTGCCAGGCTGCTTTGAAAATCTCCAAGGAAGGAGGTTTTGTGGCCTCTGTGGGTGACCAGTCCAGAGCTGCACTACCCCCTACTGATGAGGAATTTGTCTCTTATGTCAAATATGATTTTCCCAAGCTCCAGCTTTCTGCTGTTACCTCTTGGTATATAAAAGAGAAAGGTTAATTAGAACACACATTCAAATAGCTGTAAACTGGTTTTACATTCCCCCCACCCTCCTTAACCAGCCAGAACTAAGCCAGTGTTCTCAACTTCTCCCTGTAGATGTTGTGTTTCAGGACCCCTGACCTTCTTGCATCACTCTCTCCTGTGTCCTCTTTAGTGTCTCAACATCTCTTTGAACTGAGAGACCCAAAACTAGAGACAGGACTCCTGGCACAGCCTTGCTAGGGATAATTAAAGGGGCTTAACAACCTCCCTCAACCTCCTGGTCACACCTTCTCTCACGCCTACTGGGAGCATTCCCTTTTTGATGAGGGAGCACTGCTGGCTCAAATTCAACATGGCATTTGCTGTAACTCCCAGGCCCCGTTCAGACAGGTAGTAAACTCTTAATTTATCTCATCATAAATTTACTCAGGTCAATATTTTCTCAGGTCAATGCCAATGATGACCAAGGGGTGGTGCTAGGAAACTGGAGTGGAAAATATGAGGGTGGTAAAAATCCCAGCAGCTGGACAGGAAGTGGTGAAATCCTGCAAAGCTGGAAGAAATCAGGATTCAAACCTGTTAAATATGGACAATGTTGGGTTTTTGCAGCAGTATTGACTACAGGTATGTTTTGTGTCACACACATTTATGACTGACATTGCACAGATTCTATTAAAAGAAGCACTAATGATAATTCCTATATGGAAGCCTTTGAAGACATTACTATGCTGCATGAAACCTGCAGAAATATTGCTTTCTGACTGTAGTTTTCTCTGCACTCCTTAGTTCTTAGGTGTCTGGGGATTCCCACTCGTACAATTACAAACTTCAGCTCTGCCCATGATGCAGATGGAAACCTGCGTGTGGATGAGTTTTATGATACAGATGGAAATCATTTGGAGAGGGGAGCTGACAGTGTGTGGTAAGGCTCAATATTTAATGGCAGAGCTTAGCAGTGCCTGTAGTGTCTCCAGGTGCAGAGCAGAGATTCTAATGACAAATGCTTTACCTTCTTTAGAATGGCCTTAAAAACTACTAACACACACAGAGAGGATCAATAGAAAATACCATGAAATAATACTACAAGACTTGGTGTTTTCACTCTTTCTCAATTAAACAAAGAATTGTGACACTAATTACAACATCTAATTGAAGCCAGGGCAGGCAAAGTTACAGTTATGATGCCATAGATGAGTAAAAACATGCAATGTTTCACTAGATGTATCAAACAGTAGAGACTTAACCTAGTTTGAAACTATTCTTTAAATCCAGTTCATGTTAAATTGGAAAAGTTCAACAGAACCAGCTTTCCTGCCCTTTTTTAATTTTTTTTTTTTTTTACTTTTCTTGCAGTGGCATCATTTGCAGTGAAAATAATTTGATTACTGCCTCTATTAAGCATCAAATGCAGTTCAAACAAGCTTGAATTCAGCAAAGAGCAGAAGTAGTCCCTCAGTTTTTGTCTGTTTACTCCCCTTCTTGTTCTGGACCCATTCTATCTACACATGACATGTATAACTGTAGCCTTGTGCCAGAAGGAAACCAGCTAAAACTAAGGAAGTGCATGGGCTCAAAGCTTCTGGAGAAGAACAGGCTAAAGACATTTTGTATAACTTCACAAATTTGTTTTCTATCCTTGAGCATTTATATTTATTCCAACTTAGGCAATTTTCAGCACCTTTCTAGATAATGTGGTGAGAGTCAGGGTAGAAGTGGTGAGTCTCAGATAAGAACTGTGCAAATAAAGGCATTTAATCCATGTAAATACATATTTAATCCATAAATGCATACTAGTAGCTTACTTTGTTCATTCTTGCACAGGAATTTCCATGTCTGGAATGAAAGCTGGTTTACACGCAACGACTTGGGCCCCTCATACAGTGGATGGCAAATTCTGGATGCAACTCCCCAAGAAGAAAGTGGAGGTACACAAATTTTATTTCAGGAAAAATGTTGAAAATTTATAAATTCAGTCACTTTTAGAGAAAATAAAAAAAAAAAAAGGAAAATAGTTGTGAAAATAATTTGTCATCCTGCTCAGAAATAGTTGCAGAAGAGAATACTTTACCTGTTGCATTAGACAAGCTTCAGATCATCTGTGTATGCCAAGAAAAAAACTAAACTTCCAGGAGCAGTTTTTATAGAAATTCCTATATTTCCAATGTAGGTAACAAAGCCTATTGAAAATTAAGGGATAATTATAAAATAAATCAAGTGTACTTTCAGAGTAAACACAAGATACATCCATGACTGGCCTGGTATGGAGGTCTGTGTGGATGAAAGGGTTTGAATGGGACACCAGCACTGGGCAGTTCAAGAGTCACTGATAAATACTTGTCTAATAATCTGTTTACTGTCAAAGACCTGATTATGCCTAAATTCTTTTTCCTTGATGCTGCAGGAATTTACCAGTGTGGCCCTGCCTCAAGGTATGCCATCAAAGAGGGAGAAGTAGATCTGGACTATGATGGCCCATTCGTGTTTGCAGAAGTGAATGCAGACTGTATGTACTGGAATTATGACTCTGCAACTGGAAAGAAAACTTTAATATTCTCCAAGTCTACAGAAATTGGTGACTCCATCAGTACAAAGGCAGTTGGTAGAGATGATCGTGTCGATGTCACCCGTGACTATAAATATGAGGAAGGTAAGGAAAACCACTGGTTCTTCTGAGCACATGGCTGCTTCATTCCCAGAAGTATATAAACTTTCAGCTAGGAGTCTCTTAGTGGGAAAATTTGTGCATTGATAAAGCAAGACAGAATTTATAATTGATTTATTTAATTCCTACAGAAAAGGGAAGAAAAGATACTGAGTAAAAAAAAAAAAAACTGCCCTGCCCTTTCTGATACTGAGTTGCTTTGTGGGATCTAAATAAGTCAAGTCCAAGTATCTCCAAACAAAGCATTCACTGTTCCATCTGGCTATTGCTGACATGCACTGTCTGCCTCTGCTTAGTGAGAATTAGGCTAGAGCCCAGTTATTTGTCTGCAGGATGAAAGGCCTTTTACAGAAACCTGAGCTAAAGCAGCACTCAGGCCCAGGAAAAGCCACTCTTTCAAAGGGTGCAAGAGCCTGGCACCTTCTCAGCCCTTCAGGTTGTGTTTCTCTTTTTCCTTCACTCATGAGCAGCTTCTGCTTTCCCTGTTAAACTGTCACTACCTCGACCCACGAGCCTTCTCCCCTCCTCTGGGAAAGGGAACTGAGGTGCTGTCAGCCAGACTCAACCCACCACACAGTGCCATCAGCCTTCCCCAACATTTGGGGCTTTCTCTGTACTAGCAAATAAGAATTCACATTTCTACATGTTACAGCCATAAAAAGGGATAGAAATGGGAAAAGAGAAACTTTAGACTTAAGATTTTATGTTAAAAAAATTGTTATTAGAAGGACAGTGATGTTACTGACTGCAGATCCAGAAAATGGGGTATGGCTGTAGAAAACAGAGGTTCTGTTTATCTCTAAGCACAGACACTACATCCTGCTAGCTTGTCTCTAGCAGCCATGGAAAAATAAGAGTTGCATCTTAACTCCTGAGGATAACTTTCATGGTTCTCCCTGACAGGCTCTGCAAAAGAAAGAGAAATTTTTAAAAAAGCCCGTAAGAAGCTGGGACTTGAGGATAAATTTGATCCTACAGCACCGACACAAAAGGAAATTGAACAGAAGCCTGACATCTCAGGGAAATTCAAGGTGGCTGGCTCTTTAGAAGTCGGCAAAGATCTCAACCTTCTTCTGGTTCTTGAAAATTTACAATCTGATGCTAAGACTGTAAATGTAAATATGACTGCATGGACTACTCTGTATACTAGAAAGCTAGTTAGTGAGATCTGGAAGGACTCCCTATCTGTCACTCTGGCTCCAAAGGAAGGTAACTTTTCAAATATCTTTTAATCATTATGTTTTTATCAGTAAATGGACATTGGAGGCTGGTCAGCTAGGGGGAAAAAAGTTCTAACAAACTGCAATCCTAAATCCCTATGTAGAAAAGGCTGAGAAAAATATTACTTTACACATACATTAACAAGGCATGTTTCATACATATCCCAAGTGCTTTTCACAGTTTGGAAAATGTTACCATTAGGAGCCTTGGATAAGAGATATATCAGCATCTCTAAGGTGAAGTGAAAGATCATGGAATCACAACTGATACTATCTTGTATTAGTCTTAGGCTTTAAGTCATTAGCAAGAAGCAGAAATAATTAATTTCTTTAATATATAATTTAACTTCTGGAGAAACACCAGTAAACTTGACCTCCTGCTGTTGCCTCTTTCAGAACAATAGAGGGGAAAACAAACCAGGCAATAACAGGAGTAGTGAATGCAGAAGGGATAAACTGAAAAAAATCACTCTCTATCTAAAAAAAAAAATTATAGATTTGCATGAATTAATTTTGGCAGTGATGGCTGAAGGCCCTCCTAGTCCTCATCACAGCATAAAAGGAAAACATTGATGTTAGATATGAAGCTCTGTGGATTTATATAAGTGTGTGCTAATCCCTTTTTTCTTCCTTCCAGAAAAACAATTTCCCATTAAGATAAAGTATCCTGAGTACCAGCAGCAGTTAACTACAGACAAAACAATCCAGGTCACAGCTTTATGCCATGTAGAAGATGGGATTCAAGTGCTTGTGCAAAGAAACATCACCCTGGACAATCCTGCTGTTGACATACAGGTAATTTCTCTTTGCTGTAGCTGCAGTGGCAGAGAAAAGGGGAAGTGAGCTCTTTATGAGCACCTTCTTCTCTGAAAGAAACCTTCTGCTCACGTTGTGCCATGGCCCATCACCGCCTCTCATCCCCCCTTCTGGTGCCTGAAAGGGCTCAGATAGAAGAGAACAGAGAACCTGGCCTCACAAGCCTTTCCTTTGCACAGGTACTTGGTGAAGCAAAGGTGAATAAAGAGGTGGTTGTGGAAGTGGCATTTACCAACCCTATAGACACGGAGGTGAAGGACTGTGTGCTGCAGGTGGAAGGCAGTGACCTGCTCCAGGGAACCCTGGAGTTACGGTAAGCACAGCAAGAGTCTCCTGTCTGCTGCCAGGAGAGTGGGCATGGATGAGTTGGGCTGGACTGTGGCATGAGACATCATTTCCTCCTTGCTGTACTTGGGAGGGCACTCTGTAACATGGCACAGCACACAGCAATGAGCCACCTCTTCATCTAGGCTGGGCTTTGGCTCCATGGTTTGGGAGGTCAAATAATTGCTGTCATAATTGGACAGAACTTGTTTTCCTGCCTATCAAGCAGGATCATACAGTTCCAGGAAAAAGATTCATGCTTACCCAAGCTGTAAATGTTGCTGAGGCTGTCTGTCCTGCTATAGGCCAGACAGGTTGCACCTTCTTGTTCTGATCAAAGGCCAGCAGTAAGATACATGACTATTTCTGTCCATACTTACTCCAATTACAACATATATCAACCAGGGTATTTTTTTCACTTTATTGAATGGACTGCAGGTGCCAATCTGGGTGCACAGCATTGTAAACAAATTGTATTTATATCTGACAGGTAAAAATATGTGTAAAAAGCAGATACAGCAGTGTCTCAGCTTTGGGAACAAAAATAGATGCTGCTTAGATGCAAGTTGTGATCTCAAAGGGTGGGACCTCTGAAAAGCACAAACCCAGGTCTGCTCCATGCTCAGCTTTTCCAGACACAGCAGATCACAATTTGAGGACAGTTTTTGCAGAACAGATTAAACCATGACAAGCAGCATTTTCCAAAATGAGAGCTACAGGCACACTTATTTTAAGCTCTGCTTTGAGAACTCTACAAAATAATTATCTTAGGAGATTAATAAACAGAGTCAAGAAACCATTTGATGATGTTGAGATAGTAATTGAGAAGGCTGGAATAAAATACCTTTCTTTATTACTATAGATCCCAGCTCCCTATTATCTGCTTTGGTTCCCTTTTATCTGATCTTGCATCTCATCTGTCCTTATTCCTTCAGTATTTCATAACTGAAACAGAAAGATTACATTTTCAGACTGTCCTTCATTTTGTACAAACAAGAAATTGAACAAAAATTTCAACATATCCTCACAAATGCAACTATTTGTGGAAAATACCTGGGATATAGGAACATGCTCTTTAGCTGAATACACAAACACAAACAAACACAGCAACTGAGCATTGCCATTTGCACTTGAGCAATTAGGAATGGTTCATCCCATCATTTATAAGCTCTCCTGAGGGAATTTACCAACCTTGTGTTGTCTATCCCATACAGTTTCATCCTCAGGCAAGACAGGGTAAGGGAGGAACATTAACAAGCTTCCAAGAGTTACAAAACACGCTGGTGTAAAACATTGTAACTTCCATTCAGAATTTCCTGCTCTGTAAACGCTGAGGTTTTCTTGGTGCTATAATCTATTCTAATTCAAGAGTTTGTATTAACATTTTTCATGCTCTCAGATTATTCTTTTGCAATGATTCAGTGATGTGTCTTACACCCTCTGTTCTGCATAAAGTCTTATCTCACATATTATTATGTCCCTCTTTGTGGGCTTATCTGGATTGCTGCATAATGAATTTATAAGAGACCTTAATGTATGGATTTGAGTCTTTAAATATTTATCAGATAGCCAAGTCATGTGTGGTCTTTTCATGGCCATCTTACTTTGAAGTGATAAGAATTCTTAGTTAAAGTGAAAGATGATTAGTGAAGAAACTGAAGCATGATGCATAAGCCTGTTTTCAACTTATATTTTCTGTTTCCTTTTTTTTTTTAGCATACCACCACTGAAAGCCAGTGAGAAATCCAGTACCAAGTTTAAACTTATCCCTTCTAAGGCGGGTCCCAAACATCTACTTGTTAATTTCTCCTGTGATAAATTTGCAGATATCAAGACCTTTAAGATGGTAAATGTGATTAACTAACATGAAGATATACAAGGAGTGGTCTCTGTGTGTATAAACTGAACAAAAGGTGATAAGAAATCTTGTATAGAGAACAATGTGATAATCAGCAAAACAAATCTTCACTTCCTCTGATAAAGGGTCACCAACATCATATCATTGCAATTTTACATTGAAATTTTAAATAAACTGAGGAATGGTTGGTTCTTCATTTACTGTTGACAGTGTCCATGTTATTAAAAAGAACATTTTACCTTCTACTTGGAGACTGTTTGACTTTTGTCTGGCATTCTGTGGAATTAATTCCTCCTGGTTCCAGATGTCTCTGCACAAACATTCATAAACTCATTGTTACATATTGAAAGCCTTATCCAGGGACTTCCAAAGCAACGTTTCTCCTTACTGGAACTGTGATATTACAACACAGTGAGGATGACTTGCACAATTTATGTCATTTAGCTTTGTCTTCTTTGCTACAAACTCTGTCCTGACATTTTTCCTTTTTATTTTTTTGGTAAATCACAGTGACCAAATGAGGCATAGGAAATGTTCAACAAGAATTTGGGTGGTGTCCAATTTGAGAGCCATTTAACAAACACATTGGGGTAATTGCCCAGCTCAGCGTACATATTTTAGCATGTTGGTATTTTGCACTTGCTGAAAGTCTTTGGGAATAAAAGGAAGGGTAATCTTAAGTCAGAGGTTATTTTGTCTAGAGAAAAGTTAGGAATTCTTCACTATAGGAAGTCATCCCTTAGATTCAAGATTAGTAAAGCAAACTTAAACCCTTTATGGGAGGACTGGTACAGGCTAAATGATGGGTTCCAGTGAACTAGGTGTAGCCCAGTGAGTGACTTGGTTTATGGGCAATAACTGTAACAGTAAGTCAAGCTCTGACTGAAAATGACTGTGTAGTAAAGTGGATGGAAATCCAAGCTGCTGCTCTATTCCACTGTTGGGCCAGGAAGCAATAAAATCCAAACTCTGTGCCCCAACTTCCACACTGCACAGGGTACTGTGGCTTGTCATGGGGACTTCTCACTGTTGAGGAGCCCGAGCTCAGGTTGGTTATAAAGTTCTTTTGTCCTTGTAGCCTGCAAAATTGCTCTAGAAGGGCACCTGCAGCCACCCTGGTCTCCTGGTGTCAGTCACAGGATGTCAGTATGGGACCACACTGGACATAAGCTGGGATGAGCTACAGAGAGGCTGTGCAAGGAGCCCACAGTGGCACCTTCTCTTTTCTCCTGGTGTTCCTCAAGGCTTGGCAGAGCCAAGAGCTCTCATCGTGTAAATCCCAGATTCATAGAATGGCTTGGGTTGGAAGGGACCTCAAAGATCCTCTGGTT
Source organism: Notiomystis cincta (assembly GCA_013398075.1). Classification (NCBI taxonomy): domain Eukaryota; kingdom Metazoa; phylum Chordata; class Aves; order Passeriformes; family Notiomystidae; genus Notiomystis; species Notiomystis cincta. The sequence goes on from VZRX01010551.1 coordinate 326,518, forward strand.
CCAATCCCCTTGTTGTGGGCAGGGACACTTTTACTAGGCCAGGTGGTTCAGAGCCCCATCCAAGCTGGCCTGGAACACTTCCAGGGATGGAGCAGCCACAGCTTTCCTGGGCAACCTGTGCCAGGCCTCAGCACCCTCACAGGGAAGAATTTTTTCCTAATATCCAATCTGAACCTACTCTGTCTCAGTTTGAAGCTGTTCCCCCTTGTCCTGCCACTCCACACCCTTGTAAATAGTCTCTCTCCATCCTTCTTCTAGGCTCCCCTCAAGTACTGGCAGGCCACAATCAGATCACTAAAAAGCCTTCTCTTTTCCAGGCTGATTCCCTCAGATTTCGTCACAGGAGAGGAGCTCCATCCCTCTGGTCATCTTGGTGGCCTCCTCTGGGCTACAGTAAACCACAGCAGAAGTTCAGGTGCAAGCACAGCCTTGAGTTCAGAATGTAGATATACTCTTAATGACTTCTTTTTACATCTCTTGTGTGTGTGAGACACCCAGACTGTGCTAAAATCAAGAGAATTGCATGAGCAGAAATGAGAGGAACCTTTAAATCAGACCTTCCCCTGCAACACTCCATGCACATGAAGTTAATGTGTCTAATTAAAAGACAACTCCAATACAGACTCACAGAAGAGATTCTGCAATGGGGGACTTGTTGGAGAATTTATGCTGTATTCCTCTTTCTAGTTAAAAGTAGTAACAAGACAAGTGTTAGGTGGATTTAGTTACTTTGGGGATATTAACAGTAGACAAAATTGTTTAGGAGAAGAATGAAATCAGGAAGTTTTTATCTGAAAGTTAGCAAACAGAACTGCAATTCCAAGACTCTGAAACAAGGGAAAAAGAGGATCAAAGTATTTTGAACCATTTTGGACGATGGGTGGGTGGAATTGAGCTAGGAAAACACCTGTGACAACGTTCAGCCATTAGTCACTTAGGAACCATGACTGCTGCATTCCAGAGGGATTACAACAGCTGCTGCTGGTGCTTTGCTGTGGTGAAGGTGAGACTGGCAGGTGCCAGTTTGGGATGTAGGCCAGCCTGAGAGAGGCTCTGGTGGCTCGGCCAGCACCACTGTGGGCGTGCCTTGCAGAGGCAAAGGAGGAGGCTGCAGCCAAGACAGAAAAAGTGTTCTGAGACTTAATTACGTATGTGAGTGGCAAGGAAGAAGAAAGGAAATAGTCAAATGCCAGTGGGAGCAATGTGTAACATCTGAGGCAATCACTGTAAGTGCTGAACGCCTGGACCTAGGAACTGGTCGATGCGGTTTGTCACTAGGGCTGTGTGTGAAGATCGGGTAACATCAGAGGCTTGTGGCTCTTATGGTTTTCCAAGGAATATGAATTAAGGAAAAGAGAAAAAGGCCAACTGAAGTAGCTCTGGACAGCAATCAAACCCATTTGAGGTGATTCCCAGAACAAGCCTTGGCAGCCTGAACATCCTGGAAGCTTCCAAGGGAAGGAAGAACCGCTGAATTATAATGTAAGTGGAGATGTGCTGTGCCAGGTTTACTGCTGCCTACTGGGAAAAGCTTTGGTGTTTTCCTTTGGGACAGGGCTAGCATGACTGTCATATTAGTAAGTACTCTTAGCCTTTGTAATAAGAAAGCAGTTTCTCAAAAAAGTACAAGAAGCCTGTCTTGTAAAATCAACCTTAGAAACAGCTGCTGGAGGTTAACTTTTGCTTTTTTAGTTGTTTTTTTCTTTCTCTGTAACTTAAATTTCAGGCTGATTTATTTTTAAGTCTTTACTGGGTGCTAGAACATGATCAGCGGGGCTGCAGAATCTTAAGCAGAGAATCCTCTTCAAAACTACATAATTTTATTATTTGTACTCCTTTACAAAGTGATGGTACAAACCCAAAAATAAATATATTCATAAACCCAAAAAGAAAGATAGTCATGGTTGTTAAAATGGACAGGCTTAAAGTTTGTGCTGACAAAAAGTACTCAAGGTTATTAGTTTGTGAGTTCTTTTTGAAATAAAACTTCTGGGAAATATTAATATATGGAGCTAACAACAGGTAAACAGATGTTTGTTTCTAGTGGGAGCTTATAATTTTCTATGTCAGAGGGTATTGGAGATAATATTAGACCCAAAAAACCCTCTGAAACCAACCCACAGAAGTGATATTAACGAACATGGAAGTTAAGTCATCAGGAAATGCTCCTTTTTCCTTCAGACAGCTTTTACGTCCCACCACGCTCCCCATTTCCTCATCCTTAAAGATAACTTATTCATGGCACACCTATTATCTTTGTAGGAAGTTCTTCTTGTCTTGGGATTCAAGAGCATGCATTTCCTCTGAGTAAATAATTCTGGTATCTCCTCCCATAATTACACCCACGTTGAGTAGGAACTCTGGCATTAGACAGACATATATTATAGGAACCAGTTAATTCGTTTGACAACTTTACAGGTATTAATAACAACTGCTAAGTACCTCTCTCTCCTCTCAAATTTCAGCTGACAGCACCAAAAGATTGCTGGGTTTTTTCTTTTTATGATTGATGTGACTTGGACATCCTTGAAGAACAAAGTAGAAGTTGTATGCAATTCTCATAAGCTGAGGGAATGGCAGGTGAGTGCTGCAAGTCATTTGTTTCCCTTCAGCAGGTATTTACTCAGGGCTGTTTCCTCAGGATCCATGCCCTGTAGGTATCTGCTCAGATTTCTTATCTGAAGGAAATTTATATTGTAATTTGTTCTTGCACTTCATTTTCAAAGTTCTAACTTTGTTGTTATTATTAAGACTTGTTTGTGAATAATTTTTGAGCTAAACAGAGGATATTGGGACAGAAAGGAGAAAAGAAATTTTCATTCCTCCAAAAGGCACCATATTTTAAATGTTTTATCAGAGATGTGTTATGCTTGATATTAACAAAATTTGTGTAATCCATTCTAATGGAGCAGTGAGCATGGAACCTATAGATTCAAAGGTATATTAAAACCTTACCAAAGGAAAACAGTAATAAGAGTATCTCTGCTTTCTCAAGTTTAAAATGAAGATGATTATTGAGACAGGCAATTGCAAAGCAGGGTTCTTTCTCATTTAATGCTGGCAAAAACATTTACAAATCAGCTTTGCAGGGAGAGCAGCAGCTAATTGCAGTTTGCTGTTGTCCCATATATTCATGCTAAAAATTCTCCTTTTCAGCCCATCAATACTTTCTCACATTACCTCTTTGTGGCCTTAAACAACCAAAAAAAAAAGTTCTTCCTTAAATTTAATTCTAAATTAAAGTTAGACTTTTTTTACATAAATTAGTTTTACTTTTACCTCTTCTTCAAGGATTAAATGTAAACTGTGCTTTAATATGCAGCTATATTGTTCCAGATCTGATTTGCTATTTCACTGATAAGCTCTGTGGCATAGACCTAAAAGCTTTTTTGAAGGTCCCTACGATAATATTGCATAGGCATCAATCCATCCTTCCCATCCTATTCTTTTTGTTGTTATTATTGGTTTCTTTTGATTTCCCTTTAAAATGGTGATGGTGATGGGCCCCTGTCCCCATTCCCCCAACCTCATTGCATTTATGATATTGACATTAAGAAAAAATTACTTAGAAGAGCCTTCACCAAGGTCTTTGCCCTGAGAATTTGTCAAAACCTGAGACACAATGCTCCAAGTGTATTTTGGAGAGTCTCCCAGGGCAGGTGTAAACACAGAAGGTGTTTCTTAGCATCCTCAAAGTCAGCATAACTGCTCAGGTTTGAGCATGGCGACAAAACAGGGAAGGGAAAACAATCTTGCAAGGAAGATCACGCACGTATTTGCTTGCCAAAAAGGCAGTTTAGCATTTGAGGTGTCAAGAACCACTTCACAGGGTTTAAACCACAGACCATAACAACAGCATATGTGCAGGAGGACACAGTATCAGGGAGCTCCAAGCACACTGCAAGTCAGAATTCTGTGACATGAAGTCACTGCCTGTTAGAGCAGGAATTCCAGTGCTCCAGGTGTCACTATGAACAGAGCTAGACTCAGACAGACAGATTGATTTGTCAAAAGCTTCAGCATCTCCTCAAATACCTCTTGTTCATCCATATAAGACAGATGATCTCTCACTCTGCATTTTTCCTTGCATCTAGGCCAAATGGCATCAGAATCTAAGCAGGAAAAGTAAGATGTCCTAACTGCCATTCCTGTGATCCTAAAATATATCTATGTTGAAAATGTAGAGGAGCTACAGGCCACTTTTTTTGGTGCTGATTCTGAAATGACACCAATTTTCCCCTGTAAATTTCTTTTTGAGTCCAGTGGTAAAACAGCATCCAGCACTGTATAGGAAGTACTTAAATACTCTGTATGAGGTCTCTTTAACAAAACCCAAGGAAATATTTCTGTTATTGACCAATAGACTTAATTTAATGCGGCATCTGCTTCCTAGTTGTACTTCCTCCCACAAAAGGTAATTGCTCTTAGTAACCTCACCGTGCCACTAAACAGCAAATGACCTCATGCCTGCTGCTTCTTCATGACTTTTTTTGTGTTTTGTAGATCTGACCCCAACACACATCAGCTGGCAGCCATCCGTGAACGCAGCCAACCACCACACGGACAGATACGCCAACACCGAGCTGACCGTGAGGCGAGGACAGGCCTTCAGCATCACCCTGTACTTCAACAGACCAAGGCAGAATGGGGAGAGCCTAGGATTTGTCACTGAAATAGGTAACACTGCCACAGCTTGATCCACGTTCTCAGAGAATTGTAACCTTCATTCCTCGCAGTTCTCTCCTCGCTCTATTTAGAGACGCGATTTTTCTTCACGTGTTTTTAGCGCTTCCCGCACCTCAATGTGCTCAGGCTCAAGGGTGAGGTTAATGTTAAAACCACACTCTGGGATGGAAACCAGTGGCTCCTTCTTTCTGGCAGGACCATCCCCCTCGGAATCTCATCGCACAAGGGCAGTATTTAACCTGTCTGAGGCGGGGGGCAGTGGCTGGAGCGCAGCCCAGGGGCCCAGCGAGGCTGGGGCCGTGAACTTCACCATCGCCAGCCCAGCCAACGCTGTCATCGGGCGATACAACCTCACCCTGAGGATCACCTCGGGGAACAAGATCCTCTCCAGATACCTGGGCCAGTTCGTGCTACTCTTCAACCCTTGGTGCCCAGGTAGGAGCCACTGCTTTGCCCTCAAAGACAGCTGACCTTGCTGCTTTCCTACCTGCGCAGAGCTGCTCCCTCAAGCTGTCTCTCTTTGGGTTGCACTCTCAGCTGTGTGCTCAGAGATCTGTGTGTGCCACCACCCCACTCCCTTTTTACCCTAACAAAATGTGCTCTATGGGGTTATATCGCAAACTCTTCACAACTGAGATCACATTTTATGTAGACAAGGGCTTCTCTGGGCAAACCATTCCAGTGCATTACTGCCCTCTGGTAAAGAATTTCTTCCTAAGAGCTAATCTAAATCTCTCCTTTTTTAGGTTATAACAGTTCCCCCTTGTCCTATCACTCTCAGCCCATGTGAAGAGTTGCTCTCCCTTCTTTTTATCAGCCCCTTTTAAGTACTGGAAGGCTGCAATGAGACCTCCCTGGAGCCTTCCCTTCTCCAGGCTGAACACCCCCAGCTCTCCCAGCCTGGCTCCAGAGCAGAGAGCTCCAGACCTCAGAGCAGCTCTGAGGCCTCCTCTGAAGGCTCTACCAGGTCCACACCTTCCTTGTGCTGAGAACCCCAGGACTGCATGCAGTGGTCCAGAATCCCCTCCCTCAACCTGCTGCCCACCCCTCTGCTGATGAGCCCAGGATGTGTTTTGGCCTTCTGGGCTGCAAGCACACACTGCTGGCTCCTCTCCAATTCCCATATTTTTCTTTTTGGGTTGAAAATGGGCATCTCTTTTTGCTCCATTTTTTCATTTCTGCATTTCTTCTGCACCATGCTGAGGCTGCAAATTTCTAACCTCATATTTTGCAACTATGCAATAGTTTAGAAACCTAGATTAGCCTGAAAACATGACACTCCAGAGTTAAGAGGGCTCTTAGCCATCCCAATGAGTAAACAGCTTATAAAAGAAAAGTAGCCACAATCATCCACTATTTTTTCCGTGACCATATGTTAGTCAAGAGCCACTAGAAATACGTCAATAGCCAAGATGAAAAAGCTGCTAATTAGCTCAGCAAGTCCTGGAAGACAGAAATAATTATACAAATATGTTCTGGAATCTCAGACCATCTCTGCACAGACAGTCCTGAGGGAAAAACCTCCCCAGAAGCCCCCAAAAATAATTTGTGTGTAACTGGTAATTAATGGGAACCACGCTGCAGGGACAGGAATATTTGACAGGTCCTGAACTGGAACACCAGCATAGCAATGATGCTCAAGAGACCAAGCTCTACTCAGATGAAAATTGAGAAGAATTAAGCTGTGCCCATGACAATTTTAAACTAATGATTTTGCAGAAGAGTCCTCCAGATTTAGCAGATGATGCAATGACTACTGACAGATAAAAGGGAGTATCCTTAATGCTGAATGAAGGATGCTGCTGAATAAGTCCTGCAGAGTGCAATAGCTCCCTGATCCTGAAAAACAGGAACAGATTCAGTTTGAGGGTATGTTATCACTATGGTAAGTGTCATAGCAGAAGGGAAATTGGAAATTTGTTTTCTTGGCAAAGGATAAATGGCAAATCTGGTCTGTAGATAGGGTTCCAGGTGGGAGATTAGTCTTTAAGCTGAGGAATACAGAAATTAATTCATCAACTGTAATATCAATAAAGAACTACTTAAAGAAAACAGTCAAGACTAGAGATGAAAGGAAAAACACTGTTGGAGAAAAGCTACTAGAGAGGGGATCCTTGAGTGTCATCTGAAAAAACACTCAAATCAAATAGTTCATCACTGGCTTTGACACACTGACATTAAACAGCCTCATCCAGCACAGATGGGCTGGGACAACACACAGAAATAACTGGCTGACCTTAGAGACTGGAGAAGGTGAGAAGAAATGAGATATAATAATAGGAAATAAAAGACCACACCTCTAGGGAGAAATAACAATGGCTTCAGTGACAGACTTATCACCTGGGAATCATGAAGAATGTGAAAGCCCTTCTTAATCAAAGAACAAGAACCAAAGTGAAATGGCCCTGAAAAAGGAAAATGCAATCTTAAACTGTATAAGACAAAACAATTAGTCAGATTTAAATGTTAATGCCATTGCATGAGATGTCAAGAATTAAAATTCGTTCAGTGAAGGGTTACTCAGATAAATGAATACACAAAAAATCTTTTGGACCAAAAAAAACCCCAACAAAACAAAAAACCTCTCTAGTTTAGCAAGCTATAAAGGTTTATTGAGAGCACATTAACCTTAGGAAAAAAGAGATGTTCTTCAAGTGATTATACAAGGACATTTAGATTGCTCAGAATAATAAACTCACGGGGCTCTAAGGACCTTAGAAAGTCATCCAGTCCCACACTGGGGCTCTAAGGCAGGTTCAGTTCAGCACTTAGGTCATTCCTAAGGTGAATTCCTTCTTAATGACCAGCACCTCCCCTGGCAATTCCCTCCAATAAAACACAAGCCTTTCTATTAGAACTTTATCCTATTAACTAACCAAATCCTTCTTGCTTTGACTTCAGCATATATTTTCTCATCCTACATATGATAGACACCAAGAATAGACTTTATTTTCCCCTGCCCCATCCTCTTCACAAGAATTTCTGGAATTGAATACAATACTTGCCCCATTCCTCACCCTCCATTTTTTTCCTACCCTAAATAATTCTGAGTTAATTCATACTTCAGATTTTCAGGAATGCTGAGCATTCTTAGTGCTCCTCCCACTCTTTCCAACTGGTCCACACCTTGAAGTGCAGCACCTAAAACTGCACACAGGTCTCCATGTCCATGCTACCCTAAAACCTCAGGAATCAACAGTGATGATATTATTTTTTAAAAGTGTGGACAACAACCACAAAAATAGATTTATATCACATGATACAATTTTTAAAATAAATTGCAATCTTTTTATTTGCAGGAAGGGAAGGATGGGAAGTTCCTATAGGAAGGTAAAGAAGTTGATTCAATAAAATAGAAAAGCTGATCTTTTTGTATGTATTTCTTGAAATCCTGAACCTTTCAGAAAATATCTTTAAACATTATGGAATTAAAGGCAGAGCTAAGCAGATACTGCTATCTAAAGAGTGACCAAAACAACCTAAATCTCTGTGGGAACCAATGCTTCCATAGCAGGTAAATACTGTGCCATAAACTTGGAAAAACAATGAGGAACAATGAAATCCAAGTGAATGGCTCAGCAGGTTATCCTAATAACATTCCTGATAGAACTTTGGATCAGGCAAGCAAAGGTCTTTATTTAGGAATCTAAAAACAAGACAAACACATCTGGAAAAGAGAGAAAAATGTCATCTGTGTGGCTCTTTTCAAATATCTGTTCCACTTCTTGAGAAGACAGAAAGATGTGGTGAGCTAGCCTGGACTTTTCTCCACCTTCCTCACAAAAACACAATGTGCAGACAGGGGACATTTCGATAATACACAAAGCTTTGCTAAAACTAGGGGAAAAAAGTTAAGTAATATAAAATGGATCCTTCTTTTACCCCCCACCCCTCCCTGGCCATATACAATAACAGACATTATCACTGAACTGTACATGTTCATGGAGCTGTAACAATTCTCTTTCACAAAGAGAAGTTTTCTCCTTGCTAAATCAAGACAAACATGTTTCTGATAGGTTGCTGGTATTCTCAGCTTTGAGCCTGCCTAACTTGGTTTTCAGGTGATGATGTCTACATGTCCAATGAAAATGAGAGACAAGAATATGTTCTAAATGAAAATGGAATAATCTTTGTGGGCAATGCAAGGTACATTGAAGCAAGAGGGTGGTATTACGGACAGGTAAGTCACAAGGAATTCATTTGGACTCTCATTCTGTCTCTAATAGCATTTCTCTAATCATTATTTGCTGTTTGTATAACAACTGCCCAAACCTGGGTAGCTTTACTTGTGATTTGCTCACAGTGTGTCTAACAGGGTGCCCCACTGTCCCTATCACCTCTGGGCTGGAATGCCTCAGAAAGGAGGAACTGCAGTAGAAACTCCTCTAATTCTGTTTGTGAAACCATCCATTTCCTTAAAAATTTCTCTTGTCTGATCACAGTTTCAAGACCTTCTAAACATCTGTCTCACCATGCTTGATCTGAGCCTGTACTATCGTCAGGACCCAGCCATGGATGTGTCACGAAGAGGAGACCCCAAATACGTGGGCAGAGTAATCAGTTCTATGGTAAGGAAGGGAAACTTAACCCCAATCCCACCAGCAAGCAGAAAGCACCACTGGGACTCAGCCACCTGCAATGAACTGGGTACAGTGCATCACACACAATTCATTTCGTGCCTTCTGTCCATTGGCCTCTCTTTAGATCAATGGGAATGACAATGACAATGGAGTTCTCCTGGGCAAGTGGCAAGGCAGTTTCCACTCCCATGAGAACCCCTCCAGGTGGGATGGCAGCGTGGTGATCCTCAAGAAATGGCGCCAGGACAACTACAGGCCTGTTCAGTACGGCCAGTGCTGGGTTTTTGCAGGTGTGATGTGTACAGGTAAGCTGTAAGAATAGAGGACTGGGGTGAAATGGAGGCATCTGTGACCCCTGGTTTTGGCAAAACTACAAAGCAATAATTTCTACAAGGGGAACAGTGCTGTGAAGATCAGCAAAGGTCACAAAAGAATCACAAAATGTTTAAACACTTTATTTCACAGTTATTTGTAATCATTGAACTAAAGCTGTGTGGGTTCTGTTGCATTTCTTGCTCGTTTGTTTTTTTATAAAATATATTTCAGTTTTGAGGTGCTTGGGGATTCCAACTCGTTTGGTTTCAAATTTTAACTCTGCCCATGACGTGGATAGAAACCTGAGTATCGATAAGTACTACGACAGCTCTGGAAGGAGTCTTAATATTGGCAAGGATTCCACATGGTAAATATAATTTCTTCCACCTCACCAACAGCAGTAGAGAGGATCTAGGAGACTTAAAAACACAAACACTAGTAGTACAAAAGCAACTGAGTGGACAAAATATAATACAACCATTTAATTAACACTGCAGACATCCATTTGGAAAAAAACAACCAAACAACATACTTCTTGATTTTCTCTCTCCCTGCCCTGAGGTCTCTACCTCAAAAGCAGGCAGTAAATCCATCCTTTGAAAGAGGCACTGTAACCTGACAGTTCGTATCTCAGTTTAGAGTTGAGGAAATTTCTTTTAAGAATTCACTACTTCTCTCCAGCTGGAGTTTGCATGACTCTGTGTCATTGTGCTTCTTAGACACTGTTCTTTGTCTCTAGGGATTATCACGTCTGGAACGAAAGCTGGTTCGTTCGCCCAGACCTGGGGAGATCATACAACGGGTGGCAGGTTTTAGATGCAACTCCTCAAGAGCAAAGCAGAGGTAACAGCCTCAGGTCTCAGTCCTTCTCCAAACTGAGCACAGCCAATAAAGTTTGACCTTTGTTTTTTTTCACATTTTAGGAATCTTTCAGTGTGGCCCTGCATCTGTCTTAGCCATCAAAGAAGGTGAGGTCGACCTGGACTACGACACCTTGTTTGTGTATTCGGAGGTGAACGCCGACTGCAACAGATGGATCATATACAATGATGGAACCAAGAAAAGAGTTTATTGTGATACTGAAATCATTGGCAGGTCTATCAGCACCAAAGCTGTGGGCAGCAATGGCCGAGTGGATGTCACTGCTAACTACAAATATCCAGAAGGTAAAGGAGTTGGCACGAATTATCTCCTGTTATTGCCTGCTGAATCCTTGGTGCTGGGGAGCTACAATGGGTAACCTGCTTTGTTTGAGCATCTCTCCCCTGCCTTCAGAAAATATTTCTGCCAGTGTGTTCAGACTACTTTCTTAACACAAGGGGTGTCATATTTCTGAGTTTGTGCATTCAGTAGCTTCCTTATTAAGAGACAATACAAAATATACTTTAGTCCCTTCCACAGAAGTGTAAAATTTAATGCATACACAAAACAGGGCTATAAAATAGATTTTACTACCAAGGCAGACAAACCCTCAGTGTTTCACTCCTCAGTGTTTTAGTGCAATCATATTTAATACACAGGCTGGCTGTCATCACATCAGCAGAGTATCACTTAGCACACTACTGCATGGTCTAACCAGAGAAAAAGAAATTTCTAAATAAATACAAATGCATCATATTTCATTTTAGTGATTTATTCACCTTGTAATGGTATAACCCCTGTGAATAACCTGAATGGAGGCTTAATGAAGATAGAAGGAGCTTTTAGGCACTGTATATTTCTGAGTGATGCTGATACCACATATTGGTCTGAAAACCTCTGCACAGAGAAGTGCATTTGCAACAAAAGTAAAACTCTCCTTGGTTCTCTGCTTCCACCAGGTTCTTCTGAGGAAAGACGAGTTTATAAGAAGGCCTTGGCCAAGATACTCGGAACGAGCGTCACCGAAGGACGCATGGACTCTGCTGAGGGAAGATCTTCAGAGACAATGAGAAACCCTGGGATTGCTGGGAAATTCAAGCTGGCTGAACCTCCAGTTTTTGGCAAAGACATTAACCTAATCCTGGTCCTCAGCAACCTCTCCTCGGACCGCAAGAGCGTGAGGGTGGACATGAGTGCCTCGACCATCCTGTACACCAGGAGGGCAGTGACAGAGATCCTGAAGGCAGCCACCTCTGTGGAGCTTGGTCCTAAACAAGGTAACTTTTAATGTCCCTAGGGAGCCAATAGAGTCAGTTCCTTGGCACAGGAAGGCAGCTGGAGGGAAGAAACATCAGTGTCATACCTACACCAGCTTTGTAGTGCATCTCCTCATTCCACCTCTTCATAGCATTGTTTATGAGTACATTTTACTCTTTTTTTTCCCTCTGAAAACTTTCATTAGTTCAAGCATTAATTGGATGTCTCATGAAATGGTGCATAGAAGGCTACACTTATATTACAGCTTCAGAAGCAGCACTATACATATGTGTGTGTGCCATGGTATTTACATGTATATATATATGTGCATGTGTGTGTGTGGTGATTATTGCATTGGAACACATCTTACTCTTGACAAATAAAAAAAGTCTGATGTGTGCCTTCTGCCACTCAACAGGCAGCACATGAAAAGAAATCAACTAGGAAAAAGTTTAAAAGTTACAGTGAAACTCTCTCTTTTGAAGAGTCAAGACTACTGAAATTATTATAGAGATCTTTTTCATCCCCAGGGGCTACAAAGATAAACATTTTTCCCATACACATCAGAAAAGTTGTAGGACTACAATGAGCAGCTGACCAGGTCACTTGAAAAGGATCTCTGTGAAACTTGACCCAAACTTTCTTCTTGACTGAGGTAAAATTAAGAGGATATAAGGAGGGAATAGATAACAATGGTTATACCTCTACTCATAAGAAATACAAAGGGTCAGGAATCCAGTGCAATGCAGATGAGCTGACTCCCTGAGTTTCAGGCCAAAATCCTCTGTTCAAAACTGTAAGGGTCAAATGAGTTAAAGCAGACAAGAAGAGAGAAACACACAACCAATCTCACAGGCAGGAAATATAAACAAACTCCACTGCCCTCTTTTTTCTCTTCAGTAATTATTAAAACCCCTCACTATAACTCTCTTTTCTTTAGCTTGCCTTGCAAATGTGATGATTCCTAAGTTTATGTCTGAATCCTAGGGAAGCATATCCGGGTGAAGATCCCTTACTCTCACTATGGAAGGTACCTGACCACTGACAAAAGGATCCAGGTCACTGCTCTGTGTGAAGTCATGCGCGCGCACGGGCTGAAGCTGCTGGTGGAGAAGACGATCATTCTAGAGGACACAAACATCATCATTAAGGTGAACAATCTCCTCCCTGATGTTCTGAACAGATGCTAAAAGGTCTTTCTGGAGCTCAGATCATAAGATGAGAATCTGGGGATAAATGCATTACTTTTAGGCTGCCATTTCAGGTGTTGTTCCAGAATTCTGTGACCTTGAATTGAGAAAGCAAAGATGTGAGAGGCCAGTTCTGAACCCTGGCCTGAATTTGCCCTGTTTTTCAGAACAGCTCTGTTACCTTCTTTTATTCCCAGTCACAAGCCACTGCCTTATGTTCCACAGTACTTGTTTTCATTCCATGTATTGGCAAGTGCTTGTGCTGTCCTTAAAGAACTTTGCCAAAATACAGATTTAAACTCTTAATTCTAACAAGTGCTAGAGCCAGTTCATATTGGTGAGCACTTTAATGCTAATCCAAAAAAGAAGAAAAGAAAAACATTCAGCAACCTGAAGATCAGACAAGTTTTACAGGACATGTCTGTGTAGCCAGGGCTCTATTTCACAGAAATTATGCACAAAATACTGCAGACAGCTTGACAGCACTACTGAGCTAAGCCACATCCAGCCTCACACATCAGGGAAGCCAATGTTTGTCAGCTAAATGCCACTGGCAGCCCCCCAGAGTCCTGACTGCAGGAAAGGGTGAAGCAGAGAGTGACCAGGATGTGTTGTGTCCCTCAGCTGCCTCGGAGGGTTGTGGTGAACAAAGCTGTGTCCCTGGAGATCTCCTACGCCAACCCCCTCCCGGAGCCCGTGAGCCGCTGCGTGCTGCTCGTCACTCTGATGAACCAACAGGTCAAGATAAAGTAAGTGCAGCTTCCAGCATCTGCTCCCTGCTTCCAACAAGGCCAACAGCATGTCTAATTTCTCACAGAAAAACTGAAAAAAAAAAAAAAAAAAAATCAAAACCAAAACAAAAAAAACAAACAAACAAACAAAACAAAACAAAAAAACCAAACAAAAAACCCACCAAAAAAAGGGAAAAAAAAAAACACCAAAAAACCCCACCACACTTAAATTGTCTATTTTATATGTTCCACTTCTGAAAACAGAAATGCCACCAAATATATAGAGATTTATGATTGCNAAAACCAAAACCAAAAAAACAAACAAACAAACAAAACAAAACAAAAAAACCAAACAAAAAACCCACCAAAAAAAAGGGAAAAAAAAAAACACCAAAAAACCCCACCACACTTAAATTGTCTATTTTATATGTTCCACTTCTGAAAACAGAAATGCCACCAAATATATAGAGATTTATGATTGCTTAATTGTGTGGTGTTTTTTCCACTCAGAACTTCTTTAACAACTCAAACCTGGCTGACATTCTTCTCTCCTGGGAAAGCAAATGCACATGTCAAATTCTTTTGTCTCTGCAGTTTATTCTACAGTTTGCCTGTCTGTTTTTATTTTTATATGCAATATCCTGATATTACAAAGATAATTAGGCTGAAGCAAACAAGTCAGACACTCTCCTTGTTTCAGCCCAAAAATTTGCTCTGTTCTCCTTTAAAGCAGGAGAAAACATGCCTTTTCACAACATAGAAGCAAATTGTTCTTTTATTTTTGCTCTGGACTCTGCTGCTTAATGGATCAGCTCGGTGTTTAGTAGCAGTTTGTATTTCCTAAAGCTTCTTTTATTGTAAAACAGCCTGACTTGCTTTGGCTGTGGAGCTATTTGGACATAAAAATCCATAAAAACATGGAAAACATTATTCCAGTAAAAGACTAAGCCAATTTAGGCCAAAAGCAGATACAAACCAAAGCACAATGGCCATCAGAAAAATCATTGTTTCCAAAATGGATATGAACCAAGCAGGCATTGGACAGAGCATCAACCTTTGACATCAGAGTTTTTTTGTTCTGAGTTTGTGCTGACTATCCAAATTTGCATCCAGCCCTAAAGATGGAGCTGTGACATTGCACCTCTCTTTTCCATGAATCCATTTGAGTGTAAAGGAAGATGGTACTGACCTCTCTCATTTCTTAAGTCTACACAATGCCTCAAACCCTAAGTAATTCTCAAAACCCAATGCTGGGTCTCAAGTAACTGTTGGGACTCTGGATATCCTGCAGTTCTGTTTCTTGGGAATCTCATAGAAGACAATGCAAGCCTGAAATAAATTCTTTTTTTTTCTTTTTCTGTTCCTTTTTTTTTCAGTTTGGCACGACTGGCACCGAGGGAGAGATCAAAAATTTACTTTGAATTCACACCTCGGAGGGCTGGGCCCTTACAGCTGCAAGTAGACTTCTCTTGTGACAAATTTTCACACGTTAAGGGATTTGTAACAATTGCAGTAGCACCTGCATAATGTGATGGAATCAACCTTCCATTTCAGCATTAGCACAGCAAGACACTCTCCTCTGTATAGGAACAGTGATGACAGAAAGGAACTTTGCACAAACATTGGTGACCTCTTATTTTGCAATAGAATCAAGCCTGCTTTCATGGTGCTTAATTACTTAGTCTCTAATTGTTTTTCTCTTCCCAAAACCCTCCTTGATGAAAGAAAAAAATGAAACCCCTTCTTTGTAGAGATAGTTTCACTGTTTTCAAATCTCATCCTGTTTTGACTTTTCCCTCAGATAATTAGTACAATCTCTTTTCGACCACATTCTAATTGTCAGCAATAAATAAAAATCATTCTCAAGTGCATTGTTTTGTAATGATTTCTACATTCTCTGGGAGTATTACAAGAAATCACAAGAGTGAGGAAAAGCTCTTTTTTCTTCATTTCACAAACCACTAACCTAGAAGAGTGGAACACCTCCTCCTAATTTCTGTATTTGTGACACCTATGGTTCCATGAAGGGGGAGGACAAAAGCCTAAGAAGGCTGGGAAAAATAATGCTTGGGGTCCCTGGCAGTACTTGTGTAGCCTGTGGGCTTGGGCCAGTCACAGAGTGGAGAACACATGTACATATTCAAAGCAGCAAATTCTTATGCAGCCTGAAGAGTGCCAGGCAGCACAAAGCACAGGCAGGGTTTTGCAATAACGTGGCAGCCCAGAGCACAGGGTAAGGAACTCCTTTTGCCCACCAGCAAGGGCTCTGAAGGCAAGGAACACATTTGTCTTCAAACCTTGCCCGTGTGGCTCACTCAGGGCAGCCCTGTCAGGGTCTGCAGGCAGAATACTCTTTTTTGGGGTCCCAAAATATCTTTTGTGGGTTCCCAAAATCTCTTTTGTGGGTTCTCAAGAGCCTTTTTTGTGTTGCCATCCCAACATTTCCAGGTGCAAAGTCTCCCCTCGCTCTCCAGCAGCTGTAAGGATTCCCTGTTCCTGCAGTGTCCCCAGGACTGCTGGGACAGGTGAGGACTGAGCAGGCACAGGAGCTGCCAGGCCACCCCCAGAGCAGGATGTGGGGCAATCCTGCTGTGCAAACACCTCTGCCAAGCCTGGAGGTTTATAGTTGCTGTATGACTTACAAAAATTGTAAAGCAGAATTAATAAGCTGAAAGAGAGCTGTCAGGAGTTATGGATATGGGCATTTTTGTCTGACAGGTGATAGTATTTCAGAGTCTGAAGGATCCAGATATAATCACAGATTTTTACAGGGAAAAAAATCACAAAAACCCATATAAACTCCCTTTTAAAAAATTATATTTAAACTGCAGGCAATTAATTTGCCTTTTTGGTTCCCAGCAATCTTGATATGACAGTGGGACCAAAACAGAAAACAGAACTGAACAGAAGACACAAGGCAGAATGTAGAGGTGAGTAAAGTAAGAGCTCATCCCTTCTCCTGACACCCCTTACTCCTCATTACAGCCCACTGGAAGTCCAGAGCAGTCTGCAACCTTCTCCTGGGACAAATTGGCAGGACAAGATGAGGGAGGAGAGGCAGGAGGGAGCTGCAGAGCAGAGCAGAGAGTGCTGTAATTACACTGGGCAGGGCTCACACCAGAAGAGCAGCTCTGGAGCTTCCTCCAGGGCCCAACCAACCCCACCGTGCCAAACAGCCAGAGAGAAACTGCATGCATGCATGATGAACAGCAAAGCACAAAGAAAAATTATTAGAAGCAGAGGCAGCCATTAAACAGCTCTCTTTACTTAACACAGGTCCCCCCCATCCCAGCTGAGTGCACAACAATGCCCCCTCCCTGGAGGTGTCACTCCTCACAGAAGAAATGCAGATTATAGGTAATGGTGTGAGAAACTGGTAATGAGAAGGAAACATTACAATAAAGCTGTGGCAAAGGCAGAACCAATTACATGCAGTTATGGGGAACATCTCCAGGCAGATCTGTCTTTAAAAAAAAATAAAAAAAGGAATATTGAGGAAAAAAGCTACTGGCAGTAACACTAATTATTATAAATCCACTTAGATCACTTCAGATCCCACACAGCCATGCTGTACATTGGTATTTTGGTCTATACTTGTCCTCTGTACACACAGTTCCCAAAAACCTAAACTGACACACACCAAACCATCCAAAATTGTTGCTTCTGTCTACCTAAGACAATATTTCCTTCATTAGACCAAATTTGGGATGCTTTCCTCTCTAAAATGCCAGAATACTGATTATGATCTCTCCTCAGTCATTCTCCAGTTTTACATAAGGATAATTGGATTCAAGATTGTGCAATTAAATCAGTCATCAGAGGATGCTCACGTAGGATATCACTACAAAAACAGTAACTACCAACCACAGGTCACACCCAGCTTGTATAAACTCCAGCCAAGTCCAGTCCTGAGCCTTTCATTACTGGTGCTGGTGGAAGAGGATTTAGAATGTTCTTGCACACTTTTGTAACCATAGCCTGAGCTACGCACAGTGTGGAAAAGTGTGGAAAAGAAGAAAGAATCCTTATGGCAGGTAAGTTCACCCAGCCTGATGGGTGACATCACTCTTCCAATCCAGATGAGCAATATTTGCTGAGGAAACAAGATAAATTACATCTAGCTGCTCTCTCAGGAACTTTGCGGTTTTAGGTTGTGTATTTATTGGTTTTTCTACTAGAACTGAATTTCTGTTTTCTTTTATTATCATGGGTCTTAAACTCTTTCCCAGTAACACAGAAAAGTAGAGTAAGAAAATATTTTTCTATCATATCAATTAACTGCTCTATTCAGTGCTTTTGCAGCCACCTGATTAACTACTGGCTAGTGATTGGGGCATCAAACTGCTACACAGAAACCCCAGGCTCTAAGACCAAATGAAATCTGGCCTCAGGTCTCCTGGGGGGCTCTGGACTGCCAGGAGGGGCTCTGCCAGCTGAGAGCTGCCTGTCTGTGTGGGGTTGCACTCTCATGCTGACTGCAGAGGTCTCGAGGGACACAAGGGCCATGGAATGCTCACACTCAGACTCTCTCTCCAGTTTAGCCTAAAGATGTTTTCCTCTTACAGTTTCACCTTTCAGTCAAAGGCAAAGAGAACCCTTTGACCCTTTGTGCATCATGATCAGCACCTTCAGCAGGGACCACCAGGCTGTTCCTTCTGAACATGCTCCCAATGTCTGTCCATTACAGGAGAGACACCCAAACAAATTTTTAGAAGTTTTGGCCAATTGTACGCTGACAGAATTATAGAAAATAACTTTTTCTAACAGGCACTGAAAGAAGAAAAAGAAATTATAAAATTGAAATTGAAACTGTGAAGATCAAAACAAGGATAAATTTGAGATTCACCTGGACAAAAGACTGGCATCAAGATTTACTGTGCTGTTGCCCCATATATAGAACTCTTTTTTCTGATCTCCCACACATATTCTCCAGAAATGCCTCTCTAACCATGAACTTTGCAAGGCAAATCAAACTATTAATGCAGTAAATTGTTAGAGCAAACCAGTGCTAACCACTTCCTTTTTATCTTTCCTACTGCTGCCCACTTGCCCTCTTCCCCTGTTGGACACCTCATCTCTGCCTGTGACCTTCCACTCTGACACTCTTTAGGTCCTGTAGCATCAGACCCCCACTAATGCCAAGCCCTGGCTTGGGCTGCCATTAAATCCTCTATGCACAACATTTTTATTTGCAGAAGTGCAAAATGCTCTCAGTTTCCTGCATCCCTGCCCAGCTCACAGCACAGGGTGCTCCCTGCCCTGCAGAGCCTGGGCATTCAGGATCAACACAGATAAAGTGCAGCAAGGCAAACTGAGTCCTTTTCAAACCCTGACTCCAAGGGCCCTTCAGAAACACTCTTAAATTAGAGGACTTGATATCAGGAATGATGTTTTCCATAGGTCCCTTTCAATTAAACATTTCAAAAACTGTTTAAGCCAGGAAAATGAAGTGATGATGCAAGGGACACACTTTCCAGGCACCTCACATCACATGGCTCAAACATCACGCTCCTGCCAAGGGAATTTTTGTCTCAGGGTGACACATCTGAAGCAAGACCCTTAACTAAAAACACTCACACATGCTTATGCACACAGACTACAGGAAAGCCCCCTGCTCCAGGCCTTTATGCAGCGTTGGAAATGCACATTTCTTTCAAAAAGCTGGAAAATGAGTATGGTTACACCTTCAAACCTTCACTGAATATAACTCCATGCTGGAAATGCAGCAGAAAACTGAAATCTCACCCTCTCTATTACTGTAGTGAACCCTATGGATCAACAGACATGAGTCTCTTTCTTGGTTCAGTGAAATGATGGAAACATTGCTTACAGCACCATTATTCTGCACAGGGTTAACAAGCTCCAGTCAGAGCAGGAAGTTTTCTTCGTCTGAAACTGCTCTGGAATATCATAATGGGAAAAGGCACTTTCCAAATACCTGTTTTCATAGGGGAATCTGCCTTTTTGGATTTTTTTGTTGTTGTTTTTTGGGTTTTTTTTGGGGGGTTTGGTTTGGTTTGGTTTGGGGTTTTTGTTTTGTTTGGGAGTTTTTGTTGTTGTTGTTGTTGTTGTGGGAATTTTTAAATTTATCAAGGAAAGAGAAAGCTTGAAGATTTTGCAATCTGAGCTTCAGTGCCCTATTTTCAACATTGGGCAACCTATCATGATACAACAGAGCAACCCAGAGCACTGCCTCGAGATATGCCACTCCTCTGCTTGTAATCTTTTTCCAACAGAGTGTGAAATAACACCCAGCTCCAAGCTACAAGACTGCAAATTAATTTAGATACAAGATATGTGAGAAGATAACAAGCAAGTTCCACACTGAAGACACCAACCTTCTAGCCATCAGCTGTCAGGCACTGATTCCAGAATCAGCCTTGCACTTCCTAATGGGAGCTCTAACACCTCTCTCTGCAAATCTGTAAAGCATTATGGGAACTGGATATCACCACAGGAAAAGAGCAGGAACATGAGGAGTAGAACAGTCTCCTCAGACTTTAACAAAATCTTATCTAAACACAAAAGATTTTGATTTTTTGTTTAAATACAAGATTAATTCTCTGAATTTTGAAATTTTTAGCGTTTTTTTTCTCTTTCTGAAAGAAAGGATTCATCTTTTAGTGGTTTGTCTAACTCCCTGGCTTTTTCAATTTTTAACAACAGTGGATTTTTCTTTTTTCCTATAGCACATAATGCCAGCTATAAATATAATAAAATTAGTACATTAGACACAATGAAAAGATGTGCAAGTCTGAAGGAAAATGTTTTTAATTAACATGTCTTTTGTCTTTCTAGCTCTAAAAATAGGAAAAGTCAACTGGCAATCCAAACTAAATAAAGCTGCACACCACACCTCTGATTACAGCAGCACAGAAGTAATCTTGAGGAGAGGGCAGCCCTTCAGCATCTCCCTGAACCTCAAAGCAACAGCACAATCTTGGGACAACTTCACCTTTATTGCAAGCACAGGTAATCTCCCCGTGGCCCTCATCTCATGCCCAGGTTATTCCAGCTCCAAAATACTTGTGCCTTACAGGTCTACATGGCCCATTCTTGAAACATTAAGCTTCGTCCTGTTTCACTCAGGATTCATTGTCCTTTTAGGCTTAGAAGTTCCCATTTTAAAGGTTGATCTATACCTTAAGGCAAGAGACAGTTAAGGTAACAATTAAAAGAAAGGCAGGAGCCATCCTCATTCCAAAACTGAGGCTGCATCTCTGCTCTGAGGACATCCCTGCACGTTATCTTTGTTCTGGTCCCTGAACATAACTCACCCCCACCTCATAAACCACTGTCCCCAGCTCATCCATTCTCTCTGGCAGGACCATCTCCAGCAGAATCCCAGCAGACCAAGGCCATATTTACCCTTTCTGAGGAGGGTGGCAGTGGCTGGAGTGCAACCCAAGAGCCCAGTGAGCCTCGCTGCCTGAACTTCACCATCCTCAGCCCAGCCAATGCCGTCATCGGGCGATACAAACTCAAACTCCAGGTCCTTACTGGGAGCAGGGTCTCTTCCAAAGTGCTGGGCCAGTTTGTGCTGCTCTTCAATCCCTGGTGTCCAGGTATGCTCTGATGTATCCCATCCTTCAAATAACTCATTGTCTCAGCCAGGAAGTCTGAGTGTCACAGTAAAGTCTGTACCTGACAGTCAAAGCTACAGAAAGTTGGGTTTCTGCTCAACATCAAGGATCAAGTTTTTGTCCCTTCTTCAGTGCTGCAAGGCATCAAAGACCAAGACTTTTGCTAGTAGGATAAGAAGTCAGAGGCAGTAAATATTCCAAATATCCATTCTAGATTTTTTTTCCTCTGATTCTTCCTTCAGTTGTAAAACAAATAACATGTACCAATAAGACACACACTGAGCTCAGTGAAGGGACAGGAACACAGTCAGTTCCCCTGAAAGGAATGAGGAAAACTCATTCTCTAAATGGTTACAGAAGTGTAGCAGAGAGTCCTTAAGCCTGAATGCCTGGGCAGTCTCACCTGTTCCTTAGAACTGCTCTCTATTTGAGATTTTCAGTTTCAGCAAAACAATTTCCTTCCAGCCATCGTGTCTCACTCTGCTTGTAGATGATGATGTCTACATGGCCAATGAAGAGGAGCTGCAGGAGTATGTTCTGAATGACAGTGGAATCATATTTCAGGGGCTGGAGAAAGATATTCAACAAGAAGCTTGGAACTATGGACAGGTAAACAGCACCACCTCTTTCAGAACTTTCAGAATCAGAGTAGTGGGTAAATAGGCTCTTGAGGAGAAAAAAATCATTCTCTCATAGAATAAGAGTTCAATATTCCTCACTCACTTCAGATTTTCTTGCTGATATGTATCTCATTTATCAATACACTACAGACAGCAGCATCAGGATCATTTCCCCTGTCTGGCATGTACTAATACAGAAATAAAAGAAACAAAGTGTAATTTTAGTTTTCTTTTGCCTGTTGCAAAAACTGATAATGCTGTATTGGTGTTTTTGACCCTTGCAGAGAGCACAGAAAAGCCACTTGGTATTGCAAGGCCAGTCCATGTAAATATTTACACAGTCTGTTCAGTAATGGGGCAGAAGACACTAAAAGGATACCCCAAATGTACTCAACTGAAACAACTCATGTTGGAATTTTTGAAGATCACTTTGTCCCCCCAGGTGTAACTGCTGCAAACACAGTCAGAGCTACAGCCCCAGTCCCACAGCCATCCTGCAACTCCCCAGGCCACCAGAACCATTCCTGCCCACTTCATGCCCTCCAACTGCACCAGCATTTGCAGACAGCATTTCTATTGATCCTCCTGATCCCGTGGCTCCTTTTACACTAATAAATGAAACAAGGCCAGAGGTCCTTTCTGTCTCAGAGGTCAAGGGCCATCCTTGCCCAGCCACATCCATCCATCCAAGCACTGGGGCATCCTCTGGGCCCAAGATGAGACCCTAATCCACAATAATTATTTTTGTGAGTTTCTTTCAGTTCAGATCACCTGATATGAGGGGGTAAAGAGAGAGCAAAGCTTTCAGATCAGGCAGGTGCCTGAAGTGGCACAGCAGGATGTGGGAGGGTGTGACCCCTGCCAAGCCTGACCTGCACTGGTCCTGTCTGTGCCACCAGGCCACGTAATGTCCTCATGAATGCCAGTGGCCACAGACCCACATGTGCTCACAGACATCTTTAAAATACTATGGAGAGTTGGCAGTTTAATGGTTATGTTTTCCTCTTGGCCGGATTTTCTTTAACCGTAGAGAAAACACCTCCATTCCCAACATCTTCCAACATGCTAGGAGAAAGAAAGTAGGTGGGGAGGCTATCCTTGGGTTTACTTATGAAATTAGCCTTTAATGAACTGCTTCTTTGATTGCAGTTTGAAGAGGACATCCTTGAGATCTCTCTGGCCATCCTGGATCGGAGCCTGAAGCACCGCGAGGACGCGGCTGCCGACGTCTCCCAGCGGGGCAGCCCCGTCTACGTCAGCAGGGTGGTCAGTGCCACGGTAAGGAGGTGGAAAGGCTCCCGTCAGCAGAGCCCCAGACCACGCTCACACAGTGCTCTATAGGTGTAGCCAAGCAGAAAATAGCCACAAGACAGGTAAAATGGAGATTGGTTCTTCCTCCCAAAAGTTTGCTCACGGCTGAAGGAACGTTTCCGTTGCGGAACATCGACTCTCAGATGTATTTTCCTGACAGATTTTCAGTCTGTTAGATCTTTTCACTAATTTGGAAAGCTTTGGTCTATTCTGAACTCACTTGATAAGTTTTTCAAACACCAAGGGAAGCACAAAATATTTTGGAAAAGCAGTGCTAGTTCAGCTGCATTTAATGTCTGAATTTAGCATTCTTCTCTTAAGGGATATCTGTTCAGAGAGGCTTTTGTGCACTTCCTGCAGCAAATAGTGACAACTTCTCAGCACACACCCATCTTCACAAACACATAAATGCACAACTTGGCAGCTGAAACGTTTTCCATTTTATAAATAATACATTCCTCACCACATTCCTTAGCTGAGATTCCTCCTTTATAGCTGTGATATTTTTCAGCCTTTTAGACAGCACTCATTTTAGGCACTCTCAGCTTCAACATAAAGTAAATAACTCTACTCAAAACTACAAAATTACTAAAAGAACAAACAATTAAGGAAAAAAAATCTAAAATAACTTGCTGCATCCTGTACCACCACACATGATACTTAAACAGGGCTTTACAATGGATGTGCACAAATATATGCAACCACATCTAACAAGTTTGGGCAAGTTGTAAGTATTATCTGCACATTTGCAACAAATGCACATTCAGAGAAAAAATGGATTTCTCAAGGCTTCCATATAAATCACTTGAGAATGTGAAGCAGCAAGAATGCACAGTCCGGCAGAGTAATGATACACAATAAGATGAGTCAATAGATGAAACAGAGAAAACCTAAACAGGTGTCAGTCAGCACATTTGGGACCACTTGTACTGAAAACAAGGCATTTTTGAATCATCAGATTCTACAACCTGGTCTGGGTCTGATGCAGAGCAGACAAAATTCTGAGATTCAAACACTCCAATCCCACCACCCAGTCAATGAGAACGGTGCTACCCACACAGGGCCACTTCTATTTCCCTCCCTCTTTTCCCGCAAATACTTCCATCCTCTCATGAGAAGGGCTCTTCCAGGTTAACAGCAACGATGAGAAAGGAGTGGTGGAAGGGAAGTGGAGCGGGAAGTTCCGCCCGGGGACGAACCCGCTGCGCTGGAGCGGGAGCGTGGCCGTGCTGCGGAAGTGGTACCGCGCCCGGTACAGACCCGTCCGCTACGGCCAGTGCTGGGTCTTCGCAGGAGTCACTTGCACAGGTACCTGGGGGGATGGACGTGACACCACACAGGCTGCTCAGCACGGGTTCTGCTGCCTGAACTTTGTGACAATGCTGTTGGAGCTGTTTGGGCTTTGCCAGGGAGGGTGAGGAGCCTCTGCTCTCCACGCACGAAGGGTTCATCTCTTCAGTTTGCAGGCTGGAATAATTCACACCAGCTTTGTGAGTAATCAAACAAAAACCAAAGGGGTTTTCCAGGCTGGGCTGGCAAGAGCAAGGTTTCCTGTTTCAAGGCTCAGATTCAAAGGAAACCAGCGCTCTTTAAGTCTGTCTCCCCTCAGTGCCAGTTTGCTACTGCTGTGTTTACCTGCTGGTGACACCAAAGCAAGTCACAATTCTCAGGATCTGTAAAGGGAGCTTCAAGTCAGGAAAATCATCTCATCCTAGCAGTGTCCAGTCAGAGCTGCTCTGAGACACAAGAACCTCTTTGGGGAAAACACAAAGGAAAATTGCGAGGTGTATCTCAGTAAGAGGAAAAAGAAGCAACTAAAAAGGAGCAAAGAGAGAGAAAATGGGAGAGAGAACAGGATGAAGAATCAAAGATTAAAATAGATGGGTGAATCTAACTCTTATTAAAAAGGACATGACAGCCAAGAAGGACATGTGAGAGGAAGTGTCTTCTGAGGAATTTTGCACAATGACTGTGACTTGTATCATATCTGGAAGGAAATTTCTGAGGGTTTGTTTCACCACTGAAAATATACACTAAATTCTTTGAGCAAGGAAAACACTTTTTAAATGTTTGTAAAATAGGTTTACAGAACTTTTATGGTGTTCTATATTGCAGTACTGAGATGCTTGGGAATACCTACTCGTGTTATTACAAACTTCAACTCTGCCCATGACAAGAATCTAAATCTGAGTATTGATAAGTACATTGACATGTCTGGAAACAACCTGCACTTGAGTGAAGACAGTGTGTGGTAAATATACATATTTCTTTAATATTTCTTCCATTATATCCCCCACTAATTAAAATATCTAGAATCATGCTCCTGAAAAACCACCCAACCTCATGTTCCCAGTGATATGAAACTCCACACCAGACCTTTGGCTTTCTGTTCTGGAATGTCCAATATTGAATTATTGACTCTGAAATGAAGTATTTTCCTTTTAACATTTCTTTTTCATAGCATCCCAACATTTCTCAGAGGTAAAGCACAAAAAGCTGGCAGAAAAGGAGAAGGAGGTACTCATGTAAGGAGTACAGCAGCTGCTCCCTCCACAGAGGAGTTTTCATTCACTCAGTTAGGATTATTTCTTGCATTGTATGAATCAGATATTCTGCATTCTACCTCCCTTACAGGAATTTCCATGTCTGGAACGAAAGCTGGTTCATTAGAAGGGATCTTGGCTCTTTCTATGATGGATGGCAGGTTCTGGATGCAACACCCCAGGAAAAAAGCAAAGGTAACACTGTTGTAAATATGAAAAACCTGCAAATAGTGTTACTCCTAAAGATTGCCAGGGAAATTTCAGGACATTGCTCTTCTATATACTCCCTGTAGATGTAGCATTAATTTGGGTGCACAAGAAAAGTAATACCCACATCAACCTCCAGTAAAGAGCTTTTCTGTCAGCCTCTGGATTGCTGACCAGCATAACAGCTCTTCCTTTTTTAATTTCAGTTCTCTGCCTCCACAGAAGCATCTTAAGTTCATTTATCTCACCCTTGCTTGTCTTAGCTCCTCACATCACACAGTCCCATTCCCCACTACCAGATTTAAAAACTGAGTTTCCTGGTTCTTCTCAAAGCACACACAGCACTGTTGGTTCCCTCTCTAAAGTCTGACTGCACTTCTGACTCTGCTCCCATCCCTCACATCCTCTCCTCTCCTTTCACCTGACACCTCTGCATGCAGCCTGCCTTGGGAGGGTGAGAACATTTCTCATGGCACACATCAGCAGAAGCTTTAGCTCTCCCTACCAAACTCCTCTGCAGCCCCACCTTTTGAATAAAAAGTACATGTGGAATCTCTGGACATGCAGTTACCATATTACACAGACATGAAAACAATGTACTTGATCCAAATGTGTCTTTGGAGTGGCTGCCTCTCCCTCTTGCTGTCAGCACGAGGATTTATGTGGTTTTACTTCTCCCAAATGTGTCTTTGCAGTGAGTGCCTGTCCCTCCTGCTGTCAGGACGAGGATTTATGCTGTTCAACTTCTCCTCCTAATACAGGCATTTACCAGTGTGGCCCTGCCTCCACCAGGGCCATTAAAGAAGGGGATGTGAACCTGGATTACGACAGCCCATTTGTGTTTGCAGCAGTGAATGCTGACTGTGTGACCTGGATTCGCTACAGCAAGAAAAGAAAGGAGAGAATTTATTCTGATACCAGGAAGATTGGAAAATTTATCAGCACCAAAGCAGTGGGCACCAACTCCCGTGTGGATGTCACTGCTAATTACAAATATCCAGAAGGTAAATTCTTCACTACAATAGTTTTGCCACTGATGATCACATGTGAAAAGAATTTAGGCCTTTGCTGGACCGAGCAGTGACTTAATTTCTTTATTTCTTCTAGAGCCAAGTAATTGTGAATTTTCAAAGTCTTGGGGCTCCTTATCTGCTGATATTGATTCAATTGAAACAACAGCTATTCTGGAGAGCTCTTTGGGGAGAATTTCTGCAAAAGGGTTTTTTCACCCACCTCAGTTTCAGAGGAGATGGCAACAGCCCAGCTTACACTGAACTGAGCTCTCCAGGCATTACCTCTCTACTGCCCACAGCTTCTAAGAGGTGCCCATGAACAGCCTGGAGCTGATGGGCAGGTCTGACTTTCCTGCCTTCATGGCCATGTACATTCATTTCCTTCTGTGCCAAAATTCTCATTAGGATTAGACCTTCCTCTTGATCGTTGCCTTTCCCTAAATTTCTGAGATCAGCCATGGCTCCACTGCACTATATCCAGTACATGCACAAGACCTCTGACCATGGTATCTTTCAAAGCAGGATCCTCAAAAGAAAGGCAGGTGTACAAGAAAGCACTGAAGCTGCTTGGTGTGAGAAGACCTGGAAAAAGAACCAAAATTCCAAGACCCAGAAGACGACTTTCAAGGGCACAGCCTGCACGAGCCCCCAGCATCTCAGGGAAGCTGCTCCTTGATGCATCTCCAGTAATTGGCCAGGACATCCCCCTTACCTTGACACTCAGAAACTTGATCTCAGATTTTAAGACCATAAAGGTTAAACTCAAGGCTTCAGCCATTCTCTACACCAGAAAACCCAAGGCAGAGATTTTGCAGTTGCATAGGTCCATTAAACTTGGATCGGAAGAAGGTAATTTTAATTTTATTACAGCTTTTATTGGTAGGCAAGACATAGCTTTGGGTTGTGGTCAGATCACACAGAAATAAAGAATGGCTCAAGAAGTGTATGACCTGCAAAAAGCTGGAGGCCAAGGATGTTCAGGGGAAAAGAAACACACATATTTGCCCTGTCTTAAGCATTTTCTTTCAGGCCCTGACAAAAAGGAGACTGAGCAGGGTGACCTTTTGTCTGACCCAGCACAGCCACTGTTGGTGCTGCATTATGACCTTTTTAGCTAAGAGACAACAGCTGAGACACACACTGGAGGTTAGTGAGCTGCCAGCTCCCCACAGGCAAAGCATAAGACAGGTTAAAGGGGGACAGACAAACCTACAACTCCCACAGCAGCACAACAGCAGCCACCAGCTGCAGGAAGAGCTGTGCCTCCTGCAGAGTGGTCTCTGCCCTGCTTTATAGGGACAGGGCTGAAAAATGAGACACAGCACAGATGAGCAGAACTACCCTCTCAAGCTAATAGTTAACAAATTAGAGCTCAGTCCCCAGTTCCAGTGGAACTCTTTTCCTCAGTGTACTGAGTCCCACTGCCTTCCTCACTGGCACAGAGGCTCTGATTGTGCAAGGCAGAGGCTGAACAGCTGCATCTGCATTTAAACCAACCCACCTTCTGACTTCTGCCCTCTGCAAGGAAGGAGCAATAAATGCCCAGCCTCAAATAAATGAAAAAAACCACCAGCAGGGATTACTACGTATATCCACCCTCAGATCTGTCCAGGTCCCAAACTGTACCTGATCATTTAGTGCTTTATGTAAATGTAAGTAGAACTCACCCATGAACATCATTCCTGTCTGCTGGTGTCAACACCCCCAAATGTGCAGCCCCAGGGTGACAAGAGTATTGCTCCTTCAAACACAGGTACCTAACAGATAGCTGGTACTCAGAAAAAAAAAAGAAGAGAGGGGAATTTTGTTTCTGTTTCCATTCCAGTGAAAGAGATTTCTTTCAAGATCTCCTATGCCCAGTACAAAAATTCTCTGATGGATGACAGGAAGATCCTAGTGACTGCTGTGTGCCAAATCAAACGGGGAGCCTCACTTCTAGTTGAGAAGGATATTCTACTGCAGGACCCTTTCCTCACCATCAAGGTAAAAGCTGGTCCCTTCTGTGACCCCTGGGAGGTGTGCTGAGAAGTAGCAACTGGAATTCCTACTCCATCTATCCCTCATGGGAACAGAAATCAGGTCTGAGGGTCCTTGGATCTTGTTGCTGTAGTAGTAGGACATATGACACAAATGAAATGCACTAAAGAAAGGCAAATCTTTCCATGGCATAGCTGTGCTGGGATATTCCTGCCAGTGCTTGTTGTGGCACTGCTAAAGTTCTCAGTGTTGCAATAGTTACAAGGTAAGTTTACCTAAGGAGGGACAGGCAGAAGAATACAGACAGACAAAGAAATCTCATCCATGTTTAGACCTCCCCTTTTGTTAGAAAAGTCTGATCAATGTCTTCCAGTTTGTGTAGGATGACCAATTTTTACCAAAGACATCTTCACTGACCAGCTGATGATGCCTGGAGCTGTGAGTCTTTCTATTACCAATATTGAAAGAAAGTTCTTTATTATTATTGATTTAAATACTTATCCCCTATCAGGATAAGTGCCACTTTTCACCTTCTGCAACACTTCCCAAGTGATTAATTAGAGCTGGAGGCTTTTTTTTTTTCCCCCACTTTTGAGTGACTTTTGGCAAATGTTGTACAATGAATAAAAAGCAGTTCTTAGTCTACAGGAAAGATGCTGCACTATGTTTGTCCAGGGACAGTCCTGGCTTTGCATGGCCCATCACATCCACACAAACGAGCTGAACTGGTTTTGGACAGCACATTTAAATGCTGTATCACACAGGGGATTAAATGCTATCTGCTCATCTCACTGTAAGTACCATAGAGGGAATATGATAATGTGCAGAGTCTTTCAGGGCCTCCAGACTAGATTTGCTGTCCCAAACCACCCTGTCTGTGGCATACAGGGAAAGCAAGGTCACACACAGGAGTAAAAGTGTGGGTTTTTGCAGGTCTGGCAATTTCTGAATACCAGGTTCTAGTGAGACTTTGTAAAAAAGTCTCTGTGCTGTGCTATGTGAATAACAGAGTCAGTTTATGTGGGGCAGGCACCTGGGTTAAATTACTTTAATTCAGTGATTAAGAAGCATTTATGTTTCTGTTGATTGAAACTTCTCTATAAACATGGAGACAGTAATAGAGAAATGCAGTTGGGCTGATGGGCCTCTCAATTATGTTAACTAATATTACATTCTTTATGAAGATATACCAGATATACCAATTCCACACTATCTCAGCCAAAATAAGGTAATGAATATGTTTATTTGCTAATTTGCATTCTTTTCCCTGAGACACCCCAATTCACCTCTGTCTCACACCTCCCATGTTGCCCAATCCTAAACCTTTCATTTAGCCCAGGTAAAGCTAATTTAGGGTGCCTCCAGTAGTCAGCCATATATGCCATTACTGGTACTCTCATTCTCTTCTCACCCTGATGAGCATCATATTCTGTGTTATACCTGAAACCATGCACTGACCTAGTTAAAAAAGGGACTAAATTCCAGATTCTGCAGCAGTTTGCTGATTCTTAGCCACACTGGATGGCTCATTCAAGGCTAGACTGTTGCTCAAAAATATGCAGGTGAACTAATTCCTGTCTCCCTCCTGTCCAGGTGATCCTAAGAGGGTAAGTGGTTTGCAGAAGGAAAAGCAGAAAGCAGAAAAAGCACTAGGAAGGCAGGAGACTGATGCTGTGGCTGAGCAGGATGTTTCTCTCTGTAGGTCCTTGGTCCAGCTGTGGTGCACAAGCCTGTCAGCGTGGAGGTCACCTTCACCAACCCTCTGTGTGAGGTGGTGTCACACTGTGTCCTGAGAGCTGAAGGCAGTGGCCTGCTCAAAGAGCAGCTCCAAATCCAGTATGTAAATGCTTCTGGCTGAAACTTGTTCACTCTGGTGGGAAATCTGGAGTACTAGTGGGGTTTTTTTTAAAAAAAGATTCTGTCAATCTCCTCACTTTCATCTGCGCTAGCCTTGGACAAAATGCCACCATGGCAGTACTGTCCATGGAGTAGATGAGTTTTTACTCCTCTTTTGCCAAGATTTGACTTACAGAGTGCTCAGGGAGTGGAGAGATGGCACAGTATGCCAAATTTGGGTACTCAGAAGAATACATAGCAAGAATTTTTCAGCTGCTTTAACTCACAAAAGCATTCTGTCTTTTAGAGTGGGAAGAATGGCCCCCATGGAGACTTCAACATTGCAATTTGAAATCATTCCCTACAGGAGTGGCACCAGGCAGCTTCAGGTGTTCTTGGTCTGCACCCACTTTTCAGACATTAAGGGATTTGTGATGCTTGATGTGGCTCCTGCTCAGTGATATCACCTGTACAACTGTTCAGTTTTGCCTGTTTGTGAGGCTGGTGCAGTGTTCATGCATTGTTATGACTGGAAGTACAGAAATGCAGATTACTCAGCCAAAATAAAGGGATGTGTTATGAATGGAAACTAATAAAAAGGTGCTACACACTATACTGTAAAGACAGTGTCACCTTTCTCATTCCCTAGCCTGCTTTATGGGCCTTCACACATACAATTACTGGTGGAAATCATTGTATAATTTAACTTGAAGGAGAGCATCAAGTGTGATGGTTTTCAGCATTAGAGCCTAGCAATAGTAGCAGCTCGATTTCCAAGGAATGTAAGTTAAATATCACAGAATAATAAAATGGTTCAAGTTGGAAGGAGTCTTAGAACTCATCTTGTTCCACCCCCTGCCATGGGCAGGGACTCCTTCCACTACCCCAGATTGCTCAGAGCCCCATCCAGCCTGGCCTTGGACACTGCCAGGGCTGGGGCAGCCAAAGATTCTCTGGGAACCTGTGTCAGGGACTCACCACCCTCACAGGGAGGAATTTCTTCCTAGTATCCAATCTAAACCTATCCTCCTCCAGCTTAAGGCCAGTCCCTCTTGTCCAGTTCCACCCTTGTGAAAAGTCCCTCTCCAGCCTTCTTGTAAGCCCCTTTTAGGCACTGGAAGGAGCTATAATTTGTCCCTGAAACCTTCTCTTCTCCAGGCTTTTATCCACTAAATATGTTTTATTCAGTAATAGGCAAAGTACTATCCAAGTAGCTGACATATTTAAATTCTAGAATTAAATTTATCACTTAATTGTACTGCTAGAAGGAAAATACAGCAATAAGATATGGCAGTGTTGCAACAGAACTCTCTTCTTATGAATGGAAAAATGAGAAGCTACAAAAAGTACAAAAGCAGAAAAGGAAAGACATCAGAAAGATGTATGAAAATTCACAATTAACAGCCACTCATCCTCATACCACAAAGCTGCTTAAAGCAGTTCATCATTCATGAGGGAGGCATTGTGCCACCCATATCTAAATCCCTAATGTGTCCATTCACTCCTTGCCAAGTTAACAAGCCAATACAGACGATCTGAATGTTCCTGAGAGGCAATTTGACTTTTTCCTCCTGACAGTCAGCACTGCCCAGCAGTGCAGGACCAGCTTCCCCCAGAGAGAATGTGCCATGCACACAGACTGACCCTGTGACACAGATTAAACTGAGGACTCATTGAAATTTCCTTGACTTAAAGCCAACAAAATCTTCAAAACATGCAAAGTCCTATTTTATTACATCAATTACAATATTTTGCCACCCACACATATACTTAAAGTGGATGTGGAAGCTTGGTAAAACTCGTCAGCCCAGAGAGACTGGAATGAAGGTTGAAAAGGACACACACACACATACACACAGGAATTCAGATTTCT
This sequence comes from Notiomystis cincta, assembly GCA_013398075.1. NCBI lineage: Eukaryota > Metazoa > Chordata > Aves > Passeriformes > Notiomystidae > Notiomystis > Notiomystis cincta. Next base: position 359,101 of record VZRX01010551.1, read on the forward strand.
CCAGGCAAAGGAGAGGGAAATGGGTAGCTTTGCACCTAACAATTAAGTCTTGCAGGATCTTGGAGAGTCAGAGTGTACAATGCTCCACCAGCCTCAGAAAAGGCCGTGAGGGAGTGATGCTATTTCAGAAAATCTCATTAAATCTCGCAAAAACGCAGGCTGACATTACATTTAACATAGCCAAAACATTCTGATTCCTTCAGTATTCCTTCTCAGATCCAATCCAGGCAATTGTCTCAGACAGTGTTTGCCCCACGAGCTGGAATGAGCTCACGCTAATTAACGACCCGGAGGGAAAGCAGCGCTGCAGAGCCCCTGCCAAGCTCCAGCCTTTGCAACACCCGCTGAGATTTCTCGGTGTCAGCATTTCCACCTGCCCTCAGCAGCCACACCCGGCTCAGTCGGAGGGTGAAAATGCAGATGTGGCCAGTGCCATGCAGGAGAAACACATTCTTCCTGCGTGACGCGGCTGTTCAATTACGCTAATGATTATTACAGAGAAAAACATGTAAGTGCCCGAGGAAGGATTTAAATAGCTTTTGTCAAACCTACAATCTTTACACAGCCCTCGGTCAGAAGTCAATGGGAGTCGGTGGAGTAAAATATGGCTAATTGTCAGTATTTTTCCTTATAAATATGCAGTTTAAATGTGAGCGTGCCCAAGAGGCTGACCCAGCCAGCCCTCATTCCAGTCTGATCACTCCAAAAACACTCCAGTGAGCACTGATGTGACACATTCACACCCTGAACCGGTCCTGAAACACACCGAAATCATCCTCCAGGGTGGTCAATGTTTCTCTCCATCGTTCTGTTCTTCAATTCAGATTTAAAAAAAAAAAATCAGCCAGAAATAGCCAAAGCTGCTGGTTTCAAATCACATTGTTCTGCCACGAAAACCTCTCTGCTTTACCTCTGGGTCTGCCACTCTCCTGTACTGAGTGTGGAGGGCACTGCTCACTATAACAGACAAAGCCAAAGGCACAGTGTAAGCCTTTATTGTTGCTCTAAAGCAACAAGAAATTCCCCTCTAAAGGAAAATTCCTATCTAATTCATGGGTATGCCACATCAGAGCTGGAAATGTAGACACAATAAAAGGGTGTATATAATTTTTGATCACTACATTCAGAAAGAGACCCAGTTATTAAAGATGCCCACGAAACAGTTTAAGCCTCTATTTTTAAAGGTAATAAAGTTTTTATGGATTTATGTTCGGACCTGTAAAACAACTATAAAGATAATAAAGTAAAATCCTGGCAGGATGGACACTTTCAAGGATCTCATGGATTACTTTTCCTTAAGATTTCCAGGAGCCTGCCAGGGATGCAGAGGATAAAGAAGTGACAAAACCAACAGTACTGGGTTTAACAAAGGCAGGTGCTGGGTTCTGCCCCTGGGATGGGGCAGCCCTGGCTGCAGGGACAGCCCTGGCTGCAGGGACAGCCTGGTGACAGCCCATTCTCACAGGGGAAATGCCACTATGACCACTTGAGTACTGCACACAGAAGCCTCTTTTGTGTGTTAACCTCTCCACGGGCTTTTTTAGCCCATTGCAGTGCCATGAAAGACACAAAGGGACGACAAGCAGATCTCTGCTCACAGCTGAAGTGCGGGAAACACTTCTTGCAGTTGCCCATTTGACCAAGAGATGGTACTGTGTGTTTACACAGTCATTACAAGGCAGTGCAGATGGGATAAATCCCTCCTTGTACCTAAACCTCTGATTCAGAGGTTCAAAACTCAAACATAGACTGCAAAGGTGCATTTAAGAGCTCTGATCATGCAAGGAAAGCCCAAAGTTTGAGCACAATCGGTTGGTTTAGAATTTGCTTAGATTGAAAGAGCACAAATGAGCCACCACATACTGTGTTTAGCTTGTTATGTAAAAAACAAGTTCATCAAGACATTTACAAAAATAACATATAATTGACACTGAAAAATGTGTGCTGACAATAAACACAGAATTTTCTGGAAGATTTCCCCATCTATACTTAGTGTTCCCCATTTCTGCAAATCTGGTGACCTCCAAGCTTCTAAATAAAAGTCAAAACTCACATAAGGCAGAGTGTGCCCCTGCCACAAAGAAGGGAATGATACCCTGGGGTGCCTCAGGAAAAGAATTGCCAGCAGGTCCAGGGAGGTGATTCCTGCCCTTACCAGCACTGGTGAGGCCACACCTGCAGTGCTGTGCCCAGAGCTGGGCTCCTCACTACTAGAGATGAGCAGCAGCTCTTGGTGACCCTGCTTGAGCAGGAGCTTGGACAAGACAAGCTCTGAGGTCCCTTCCAACATCAACAACTCTGCAATTACTCTGTGAAAGTGAATCTGTACAATTAAGGCTGTACTGTAAAAATCTAAAACTCAAGAGAGTTTGTTTTTAGTTTAAATGATGCATATAAGCAAACTATTGTGAAATTTAAAATGGAAATACTTAGAAAAACACCAAACTCACTGGAGTGTATTATGTAATCAACTTCTCAAAAGACTCTTGAGTTTGTTGGAGCTCATAGGTTTCTGAAAAACTACTGATGACTCACTCCACAGCAAAAGCTGTTCATTTCTGATATCTTATTTCCTGTCTTTTGACCAGTTATTATCAATCCAGTGATGTTCCTTTTATATTACAGCAACTTGAGAACGTATTTAGTCCAAGCCTCCAGTGCAATATTTTTAAATAATCTGCATTAAACTACACAAATTAAGTTGTTTCTTTTAACACATTTTCTCATTTTGAAGGGGTTTCACTTTTCTGAATTAGGCACAAGAGCAATGAATGCACTGACTTTTTTTTTTAACTCCTTGAAGGATTTAGGACCTAAGTAGCTTGGGGTCAAATGTTGGAGAGCAGCTGCCCTACACTTACATTTGAATGTGTTCTGTGCATTGTTTAGAGCCATATTGAGCTTTGCATTTCCTTCTCTGGGGTCCCCAGTGCAGAGTTTCTTGAAGGAATTGTCACTGGCTGTCTCTAGATTCCCACTGTGGAATTTCACCTCTTCTGTAGCCATGTCTTCTGTGTGGTCTGAGAGATAAAAGAGTCCCCAACATCTGCACACCAGATAAGCTGGAAAGGTGGCAACACCATGTCCCACCCTGTACAAAGAAATCAAGCAAACAACTTTGCAAGAGGACAGTTTTTAGGCTGGAGGAAGGAGCCATTGCCCACCAAAGCAAGTAGAAGCTGAAGACTTTCATGGTACAGGGAAGCAGCCATGGGCCAAGGTAAGCAAAAACCATTTTTGTTAGTTCCAAGAATTTGCCAGCTGTGTGTCAGGAAGAGCCAACTGTTCTTGCTCCAAGACAGTGTTCACGAGGCTGGGGAAGAGCTGAGCTTACAGGGCAGGAGCCAAGTGCCCTAAAGGCTTAGGGAGCTCAGTTTGCATGGCATTCTGCACAGAAGTGCACAGCAATAAAAGCTGGTATTGATGTCTGAGAGGAGTCTGAGAGGCAGCAAGAAGCAGCTAAGGCAGACAGGTGAAGTTTGGAAGCAAAGGTAAGAGACTCCTCAGCACAGGGAATGGGGGCAGGAGGAGCTGAGCAGACCACACAACTGAAACAGAGAGAAGGCCAAGTGTTGGAGCCCCTGGAGCAGGGAGACAGTCCAGGCTCCAGGCAATCTTGAGCAAAGTGATGGGAAGATCCATGAAAAGTCATATGATGGAGAAGGAGCTGACTCCACTCACTATTCTACGAGACAGAACAGACATTTTTGTCACAGAGGAGAAAATAGATGAGGTCAGAGCTGGCTCCATAAAGCCTGAACTGGTGCAGGGCTGTGAACTGGGACAGCTATGAAGGGATTTGAAAGCCAGACCAGAATCATCCACTGAAAACAACACATAGAAAAAAATTATGTGGGGAAAAGAGAAACAGAGCACACGACCCAGTATGAGTCCCCAACAAACAGAAGGGACATCCACAATGGGAGAAGGTATCAATGCATAGGACAAGACAGGAGAGAGCAGATCAGTGACATCTGCAGAGAGCAGTTATGGCTTTAGCACAGGAGCAATGAATTCAGATAGCAGAGAAATGCTCTATGGATTTTAATTTTTCTTAGCTGCAACAGAGGGAGGAGCATGGGTGAGCAAGGAGAGGTAGGTGACAGCATGTGTCACATACAGTTACAGCCCACAGGGCCAAGGATCTTAGTGATGAGCTACAAGCCAAAAGATAAATGAGGGCAGGATGATCCCAAGGCTGAGATAAAACAGGGAGCAATTGGCTGCTTGAAATTGTGACAATATTTTCTGTTTTCTGGTGCTGGACAGAAGCACCCATGATGTGTATAAAGCCTGTGCAGGAGACAGGAGGAGAAAGAGGAGGATCTTTTCTGTCTCCTGCATCTCTGGGTATGGCATTGTCAACAATGTGGTATGAAGTAGGAAAACTGGAGTTTGATCCAGCTGTGCATTTGAACAGAGTTTGCACCAGTGCACTTAATGATGTCAGGTGTAAGCAAAGGCAGCTCAACAGCCACCAGAACAACCAAGCTCAGAGTGAAGGTCCCTACCAGGACTGGATAGAAGGTCTCAAAGGCAGGGGGAGAATGTGTAAGTGGAGAAACACCCAATCAGCTGTTTGTGTGTCCCAGAATGTGGCTCAGGGCCCCACTGAGGGCAGCTCAGAGCCCCAAACCTATTCTGTATCTGCTCACACTACAGGTCTGAGCATCCAAAAATGTGATCTCATGATCCCAGAGAATAACAAAAGCCACCACACAGAAGAAATCAGCACTGAAAGGCTCATAGTGAGGCGGGGACAGCCTTTCACCATCACTGTGAGCTTCTCAGCTCCAGTACACAACTACCTGCAGCAGATGAAGAGGACCTTCCTCATCGTACACACAGGTAACTACCAAACCCACCAGAGCTCTGCTCCTCCACCCACCTGAAGAACAGAGCTGGGGGCAAAAGCCATCTCCAGAGCTCAGCAGGGGTGCCCAAATTTAGATGTGAGGCTGGTGAACTGCTTATCTAAGGCAAAGTAGAGTCTCCTGCTGCTGCAGGGTCACAACCAGATCCCTCCAGAAGAGACACTGCACAACAACCACTACAGGTTCACTATTCCATGATTTCAAAATACTCATGGGATCTCTTCTGGCTTTTGGGTTAGGAAAGTTCAAACCTAGCTGGCCTGTTACAGATTTTTCTGTTACAGAGTGTTTTCTAGACTTCTGAGAAGGGCAGCAGCTTTCAGCCCCAGTTTGTTTTACCATAATGTGAGCACTTGGCTGTGACTTTTGTTACAAGACACTGAATTCCAGGAACAGCAGGTCTGCACCATTCTGGCCATTCCTGGTTCCTACAAATCTATGGAAAGCATATCCCACTTTCAATCATGAAGGCCTGAGTGCAATACTGACCTTAGGAAGGTTTAAGCTGCTCAAGGGTCAAAACCCTCTCACAAGGAGAGCTGTGGCTCCAGGGACAGACAAGGTCCCTGCAGTCTGCTCATGTGAGGAATAAACACAATGTTTGGAATAAACACAACCAGATCTCTTTGGCTGCAGGATCACATCATTACCAAGCAGATGAAATCCAGACTGAATTTCCCATCTCCAGCCTGGGAGACCAGAAGCAGTGGAGTGCAGCAGTGCAGGAACAGGACCCAAACTTCTGGACCCTGTGTGTGAACACACCTGCCAATGCCCCCATTGGCCAGTACATTCTGCTTCTACGTGCCTCCAAACCCCCCCAGCTGCTGGGCAGCTTCACCCTTCTCTTCAATCCCTGGTGCCGAGGTAGGTGGTCAGACACAGAAAGGCAGGCTGGGACCAGGCACCTCTCAAAAACAGCTTTGGAGCTCTGGCACTGCCTCATCCAGTGCCCTTTCCACTCCTGCCCTGCTCCTCACAGCACCTCAGCAGAGAGGTAAGGGCTCATAAAGCTCAAAGTTTCCTGCCTCAGCACTTCTGTCTCTTCCCTGGAGTACTCCACTGCAAGAGCCCTGTCCTTCTGCTAAGGGAAAAACGTTTGAGTGTTTCCTGTAATAGATACTTCAGGATGAGTCAAGATTGTAACTGGTCTGATTAAGGCCACTGTATCTTTCTTAATTTTAGAATTTATAAGCCAGGAGAGAAGAAGAGCCAGTGCAACAGCCTAGGTCCAGAGGAACTTTTCAGTCAAGGAAACTGAGATGACAATCAAATTCTTCTCTCCTGATTGACAATCTGTGGTATTTTTCAGGGCAGAATTCCAGGGACTGCCAAAGTGCAGTGGAATCTGCTGATGTAAGAGAGATGCAAGTGCGTCTGAGACCAGGAATGCTTTCTTCCTGATGCTCTTTTCCCACTGTTCTAGATGATGAGGTGTTCTTGGCCAATGAGGCACAGCGGCAGGAGTACATTTTAAATCAAGATGGCATCATCTACCAGGGCACTGAAAATGCAGTCCTAGCACAGCCCTGGGACTTCAGTCAGGTAAGCAAGAGGTCCAATGTGCCTGTGCTCTCTTACAGCCACCAGCAGAAGAAAGGTGCATGTATCTTGTGTGTCCAGGAGGCTCTGGTGAAAGAGCTCTATCCATCTCCATGTTCTCTGCACCCACTACCTCCTGTGCAGGAGAACAGGGACCTGTGTATGAAGTCCCATAACCCAGTACATGTAATTTTAGCTTCCTTCTCAGGCTGTCCTCTATAAAGAAATGCATTGATCTGTATCTGAGCTTTGTGTACCTTCCTTTCATCAACAGGTAAAAAAGCATTTAAGAGAGCTCAGTAATACTGTCTCTATGCACAGGTGAAGTGAGGACAAGTAGATATTTCCATTTGTTCAAGGCCATCTGACAAAGCCAATGATTAGAATGGGATTCTATTCCACTTTAGAGCCAGCAGATAGATCATAAAAGTACCTCTGTGCCAACCTAGAGAGTGCTCCAGAAAAGCATCAATTTCCCTCCATCAGGGGACACAGGATCATGCAGATGCATTTCCCACCTTCAATAAAGTTGGAGGTCTGTCCTCAGTTCCCCCTGCACACCTCTGCCTGGAGCCCACCTTCACAGCCCACTCACCCAAAACTACCAGCAGAAAGGGAGAAACAATCCTTGTAGGGACTCAGGAGAACAGAAGTTCCCAGGGAATTTCCTGACCCGAGGTGTTCTTGTTTCAGTTTGAGGAGGATATGGTTGACATCTGCCTCACCCTGCTGGCTCTAGGAGAGCACTTCCAGAGGGAACAGGATCCTGCCCAGCGCAAGAGCCCCGTTCACGTGTGCCGTGCTGTGGCTGCCATGGTAAGGAGGGCAGAGAGCAGCCCTGGCCTGAGCAGGGGGCACCTTCTCACACCCAGCTCAGGCCAAACCACTGCCCAAAGAGGAAACCTGCTCCAAACAACACCTCCTGCCCATCTCCAGCCTGTCCCAATACTGCTGCAGCAGACGAGTGGTGCTGCAGGAGGTTCTTAGCAGTGAAAGTGCACTTACTGAATAAATCTCAGAGGAGACTGCTGCACCTGTTCTGCTCAGCCATGACCTTCATGCTTTGCCCAGAAAAAGTCCTCTTGGTTTCATCTGCTTTGGGAGTAGCTTCCACAAACAGGATTGGGTGGACCTGCCAAAGAGAGGCAATTCCTTAATACATCTTTCTCTCCTCCTTCTCTGCAGCTGAACTGCAGTGAGTTTAGAAGCCTGACAGAATGTGAGCCTGGACAGCACCATGATGGGATACCCCCTTCCAAGTGGCTGGGAAGCAGCCCCATCCTCCGGCAGTGGATTGCATCCAAATTCCAGCCCGTCCGCTACGGGCGGTGCTGGGTGTTTGCTGCAGTCCTGTGTTCAGGTACAGTGCTGCTCCAAAGACTCTGGTGACCTCTAGCATATGCCCAGATTCCTGGATTAACAGGGATCCCAGAACAAACCCTTTAATCTTTAGGTGAGAGGCACATCTTTAGTTTCCTCATCAACGCTCAGCACCACTGCCTTTGAGATAAAGTATCCGTACCTCCATCCCTGAATGCACCTATGACATCCTATTTCCTGAGGGAGCAATGCCTCTTGCAAAGTCCAGGCAGCACATCTGGTGCCATTGCTAACAGGCCTAGCACCAAAAAAGCCTCTACATCTATCAGCAGAGGCAGCCTTAGGGCAGGATGCACAACTGATTGACAGCTCTTTCTTCTGCACAGTTCTGAGGTGCCTGGGAATCCCTACCAGGGTGGTCACCGGCTTCACGTGGGCTCACAACACCAAGAGCAGCCTGAGTGTGGATGAGTATTATGATGAAGATGGGACACTGCTTACACAGGACAGGAGTGCTCGTGTCTGGTAAGAACACAGGGCAGGGCCCAAGCAAGGGTTTGGGACAATACTTGGATGTGGGAAATGAAAGGAAAGATGTCAATGACTGCAGGGGGGTCACAGGGGACGGCTCAGCTGAGAGCCTGTCTACAAGACTTGTTCTTGATAAACTGCTGCAACCCAAACTTGAGAGTGCCCTATTTCTAGGGGCCACAAAGGAAGAATGATAGCCCAGTCCAGCAGGAGAAAATCCACTTGTTTCTCCACACAGACCTCTGCTCCTCTCAACATGACCTGAGCTGTTTCAACAGAGCATTAACTGGCTGTGGTTTGGCAAAAGCTTTACTGTACCTCAGGGCTCATGCCCTTGGTTAAAGCCCATGCTGCTGCCTCTTGCAGGACCTTCCACGTTTGGAATGAGTGCTGGATGGCTCGGACAGACTTGCTACCAGAGTACAGTGGGTGGCAGGCACTGGATGCCACCTGCCAGGAAAAAAACAAAGGTAAGATATCAGAGATGGGCTTGAGCAAGAGCAGGGAGGAAGTGAAACAAGGGGCAAATAAAGTAGTTCATGTTCCTCCCTTTCCCATCTTCCAATGGAAGGATGCAAAAGGACAGGAACTCACTCATCCTGTTGATTTTTGGCACAAAATCATTATAGTTTGTGTAGGTCTAAAAGCTCTACCACTGCTTCCTAAAAGCCTCCTAAACTAGATACTTCACCAGTATAGGTCTAAACCAGGGATGGGTTGGGAAAGCATCTGAATCTTAACTGGGCCACATTTTCTCTTCAGGTCCATCCTTCTGTGGGCCAGCCCCTGTTCATGCCATCAAGGAAGGGGACACACAAGTTGATTATGATGTCTGCTACTTCTTTGCTGCCATCAATGCCAAGTGCCATGTCTGGATACACAAAGCAGATGACACCCTCAAGCCAGCTTTTGGTGGCACAAAATACACTGGTAACAACATCAGCACCAAGAGTGTTGGCAGTGAACGCTGTGAGGACATCACACACAACTACAAACACCCTGAAGGTATGGGGCAGGCACAGGGCTGAGCACATTCCTTGTCACTGCTACAAGTGAGGAGTACAAGACAGAGCAGAGCCAACCAGAGCACCAGGGTCACCCACTTCTCACTACTTCCCCTTCTCCAGTGGCACCAGAACACCTAATTCTCCCTGTCTACAGAGCCAGAGCAGAGGTCATCACCCAAACTTCATTCTGCTCAATGGCATTAAGGTCTCTAGAGAACCAGGTGTTTCTTCACCAAGCACTTTCATGTCTGGAATACCTTTTCTGATTGCTGTTCTCTCTACACTCTGTACCTCCACCTCCCATAAGCTCTGTAATACATTTCAGACTCCAGCTTTCTGAAAAGGACTGTGTGCTCTCAGATACTGCCTAAATCTCTCCCTCAACAAGTATCTCCCCCCTCAGAATGTGAGTGCTGTTTCCCTGGCCCAACCCTAACACCCCATCTTAACCTGTGGCTTGCTGTCTCCCTGGCTGCAGGAGACAACTGCAATTCCTCTGCACATGAGAGCACTGAACTGTGCCTTAGCTACAAAAACAAAAAAGCAGCTGCCTCCTCTGCTCTGAGAGGTGTTAGCACCAAGGTGTTTTAAAAGCTATGACAGCTATTCCCAACCAGAATCTGTCAGCTACATCCAATGAATATCCTGTCAGCTGAAGCTCTCAAACTGCTCCAACCAGAAGCACAAAAGGGTCTCTCTCTATGCTCTTAGGAACCGTTATCTACAGTACTACCAGGAGAAACCAACACCATTCTCCTGCTGCTTCTCACTAGTCAACAGGAAAGAATATCAAAATATATGCTTCCTTTATTTTTGTGACAGGTTCTCTCCAGGAAAAAAAAGTACTTGACAAAGCCTACAGAAATATGAAGGAACTTGAGACAACCAGCAGCAGCACAGCACAGTTTATCTCCATTCCTACTGCTGTGGAAGAGCCAGTAAACCTTTTCATCCACCTCCAGTCAAATAGTTCTTTGCAACTGGGACAAGATATTACACTTTCCATTGAAGTGTTTAACCACAGTGGTGGAGAAAAGGCTACTCACCTGGTAGTTGGGATCCAGGCTCTGCATTATAATGGTGTGCCCATTGCCCAGCTTTGGAAGGAAGAGTTTCATTTTAACCTCCAAAGCAATTCAGGTAAGGACTCTGCTGGGTGCATGGCAAGTCCTGCAGTGCTTTCATTTCTGAAAAATCCTCTTAGCCCTAGGTTTACAAAAGGTTGGCTGAATAGCTGATTCTAGGTGATTTCCCAGAGAGATTATGGAGTCTCCCTCAAAGGAGATATTCCAGAACCAACTGGACAAAATCCTGTGCCATATGCCCTGGGATGACCCTGCCTGGGCAGGGAGGTTGGACCAGATAATCCACTACTGTCCATTCCAATAAATAAAAACACTTTGGGAATATCACCTCAGAGATTTTTCAATCTGCAAATCCACTTGGGGTCACTTAAGCATTTAAATGCTGCAGCTTTTAGAACCATGTTGGGCATGTAACACTCCTAGGTGTCATGCAGGAAAAGACCAGACTGCACTCATCACCTTTATTTCTATTCCAGTCAATAACCTGCAGGTCTCTGTGCCTTACACATGGTTTGGAAAAGAGCTGGGAGAGAACCACCTGCTCAGGCTGACTGCAGTGCTGAGAGATGAGGACTCCTTCTACATGTACCTGGCACAGGAAGAAATCAGCATTTGTGATCCCCCTCTCACCATTGAGGTGAGATTGGGCTGTCATTCTGCCACTGCAGGAGGGAGAAAACAGCTTTCATGGTCATAAGCAGCAAAACAATTCTGCTGGGTTCAGGGGCTCTCTGAGAAACTAGAGCAGAAGAAATTATGCTGGACTTTGCCTCTTCTGGCAAATGGCAGCTCAGCCACCAAAAAATGACACATCTCCCTTTAATCATAGAAGAATATCTTTTCTTCTCTCAGTTTCAGCTCATTTCCTTCTTTCAACAGTTCCCAGAAAACATGGTACAGTATGAGCCAAGCACAGCAAAGATCAGCCTGCAGAACCCCCTCATGGAGCCCCTGGAGCAGTGTGTGATAGCAGTCACAGGGCGAGGGCTCATTTACAGACACAGGAATTACAGGTAAGTGCAAACAGACTGACCCAAACACAGCAAATGGAAAAAGAGACACAATGCCAGCAAGAGAAACCCTTGCACAGGAAAGGCTGTCCCCAAAAATAACCAGGCAACACACAGTAGGAAGACATCACCACAGCATGAAAGCCTCAAGCATCCCATCCTTTATTTACAGACAATGCAGGTGATTTTCACACTGGAAAGGAGAAAAGCCAGCTAAGAGAACTTTCAACAGATGTGTAAAACATAAGTTGAAGCCAATATGGCATCTATGAAAGCTTCAATGCCAAAGGCATAGACAGCAAAAGAAAAACCTCCTGCCAAGAAAAAGGAAAACCAGAGAAATGCCATAAGACTTTGTCAGAAACACACATTAAATAAGACAACAGTCAGAGGTCACTGAAATGAGCTATGAAATTTAGAAATAATTTGCTGATGAGAAATCAATTACTTTTTAGTGAGCAACTTGAACATCCTTAAGTGGAGTAAAACTGTACTGTTTGTGACACATCTTTCCATCCATTACCCACTGTAAACAATAAAGACAGTGTGTCTTCTCCTTCTCCACTGAAGAACCAGGCAAATGTGACTAAGCCAAGAGTCACCAAAGGGGCACATTCCCCTTCACGTGACAAACAGCCCACATTTCCCTCAAGAAGCTGCATTAGGACAAAGTCCCCTCAGATGTCTCCATGGAGAGTTTCAACTCACTCTCCTGTCCTATCTCCCTCCCAAATTACTGTTAGATGACAATTTCAGGTAACTGCTGCCTTTCTTCTGTTTCTCTTTTTTCTTCCCTACTTTTTGGCACCACATTCTTGTCTAACAAACACATATCCTAGATCCAGGAAACCAAAAACATGAAGAGGAGTGCTTCCTGTATAACCCTTCTCTCCTTTCAGGCTGGGCTCTGTGCAAGCTAAAAGCACTCAAGAGCTGCAAGTCCCATTCACCCCCACCCAAGCAGGGCCCAGAAGACTCACTGCACGCCTTACCTGCCTCCAGCTCCAGAACCTGAAGAGCTACAGAACTACCAACATTGCAGCTGCCTGAGGCCCAACTCAGAACAGGTCCTGCTGTCCTGCTTACAGAAGAGTGGCCATGATCTGTGCCCTGATCATAGGCAAGCACAGATGTTCACAGTTTAATAAAAGTTATATGTAAAACCATGTCTGATTTTGATTATTTGCACAAACTCAACTCTCTCCCATCTGCCACTATGTCCACTCTCCAGTTTTAGAAGCTGAACTTCACTGTGACATTGCATTTCTCACCACACCTGTGCTGAGCCCACCAGTGCTTAGTCTTTTGTCCTGCCTGTGATAAAGTAAAGGATATCCTGGAACTTTAAAGTGATGATAGATTAGCATGTCTCTAAGGATATACTCTTCTCCCCCTACAGATCCTTGATATTGGTAAAGCAGTAAACAATATTTTCTGCTGCTTTCTGAGGAAATAAAAAACGGAAAACTTGTTCACTGCTCTCTAAGGTTGGATAGGAAATAGCAGCAGTGCAGCATATTTTATAATTAGGGCTCCTTACAAAAGAAGCAAGACCCTTTCATTCTGTATATAGCCTTTGCCCTCTGAAGACAGATAAAGCAACTAATGTAAATCTAGCAATATTTTATTTTTCTCTGAACCCCACAGTAGCTGTAACGTCTGAAGAATGGGGCACATTAAGGTGCAGCATTGCATCATCCCAAGAATCCAAGCAAAAGGACACCTTCTGCAATGGCAAAGGGCAACTTTCTGGAGAAGTTTTTCCAAGAGGCAGTAAATTTCTCTCCTGTGTTGCTCTCATCATTTTCCAAGCAGCTGAAGAACAGCAAAGTTCACTGGAAATGCAGATGCCAAAGCCAGTGGCAGCAACACGTAGGCACAGAAGAGCTAAAGTTGATCCTGTGTGAAGTTCTTGACTTTGTTCATGTTGTGATCTACTGCACCAGTTAGAAACTGCACCCAGCCTTCCTCTGATGGTGGACATACATGGCTTGTCCTGCAAAAGTGGAGGAAATTCATTAGGGAAGCCTCCTGGGTGTGTTATACATCCACACAACACTGCTGAACAACCACAGCACAAAAGGGGGCTGCCCTAGCCCCACAGGGCTTTGAGCAAGGAAGAACCCACACCCATGTCTCTAGTCCCAAACCCCAAACAAGGGAACCACTATCATCCCTAGCATCCTTTTCTTTCTGCCATCCCTTTGTGACTAGATAACATCACCACTGTTCCAAAATGCCAGCATCTACTGCCTAGAAATGAATAACCTTTGACATGAGGCAGAAAGGTGTCAACCTTCATGGCAGGCAACACATATTTAAAAAGCTGTAGCTCATACTCACTTTGCAATCTCTAAGACTTTCTTCAACACTGAGGCCAACTTAGCAGCCTAGAAAGAAACAAAAGGGAAATAAGGTGAGCCAAACGTGAGGAAAAGTAGGGTCTGAGCAGTACTGGAAAAGGAAGAGGAACACAGGGATGCACAAGAGCCAAGAATGAATAAAACTGCCATGAATCCTTATGCACAATGAACTTATCCATCACTGCCATGCTGGAAGTGTCTCCCAACCTACTGTTGGCTGTGACAGGTGAAAAAAAACCCGGCTGTTTTTTAAAACATACATTAAAATGCTTTTTTAAAAAAAATATAAGCCTATTAGAAATGAGTAATTGATATTAAAGTACAAAGTTGCAAGTGACTGACTTTAATGCAATTTGATATTAAGTAATTATTTTTTATTCCAAAAAAATCAAGCCACTGGCCAAAGGCATGAAACCAGGATTAAGAATTAAAAAAATCGCAGATATGAGGAGATTTGTATTTAATTTATGATGCAAGGGATGTCTCAAAGTTCAGTCAGGTTGCCAGAGCAATGCCCAGTCAAGTTCTGAGTGTTGCCAAAGATGCAGACTCCACTGCTTCTCTGAGCAACTTGTTTCAGTGCTTAAATACACTCATATAAGAGTTTTTCATTTCCTAGATAACTTTATTTGAGCAAGACTGCACTACCCAAGGAAGAATCTGCAGTACATAGGCAGCTTTAGACCTCACTTGCCTGAGGTTCTATCACTGGAAATCTCTATGGATTATAGTTCAGAGCTAAAGCTTCAAGTGGCCATGCTCTTCCTTGAAGAGGTAGAGATGAGGAATGTGTTTCCACCTGAAGGAAATTAAGTGTGCAAGAACAAAGGGCACTCTTCCATCTCTAAGAAATTATTACTGAGGCAGTCACTAACACCCATCTCTCCCTGACAGTCTCATAACCCCTCCAATCTGATTTCTTCCCATCCCCTACAGCCAGGCCACTGTCCCAGGTGCAGACACTGAGATGTCAGCACTGCAGACACTCACATTAAGTCGCACAGCCAAGGGGTTCACAGGTGGGTACATGCTCAGTGCCAGCTCGTCAACACTAGAACAGAAAAGAGGGGAGCAAGGAAGAAATGTTCTGATAGCACAGCTCACAGATCCTGGTCAAAGCTTGCACCCACCCTGAAGGCAGGTCAGGAACAGCAGTGACAAGTCACTTGTACCCATGGGGTGCTTCCCACTTCTCAGTCACCCGTGTGTCCCTCCCACCACAGAATGAGGTGTGGTCACAGCTCCACCCCAAGATGCAGTGTAAATTCCTCTCCTGACCTACACAACTCCCAAGAGTTTATGCTGTAAGAGTCTTCCCACCACACCCGTGTCCACCACCTGCTCCCAGCTCCAGTTGTTCCTACTCCTCACTCAAGACCTCAAGAAAGACCAAGACTGCTCTAGAGTGAAAAGCAGCACAGGGAGGACCCTGCTTACCTTGGGCTGATCTCATTAGCAATGTCTGCCAGGTCATCCAGCTGTGCAATCTGCTCTGGGGAATCAGCTTTGCCATGGGCCTTCACTGCAGCCAAGACCTTCTTCAGGCAAGCTTTAGAAGCCTTCATCAATCCCATGCAGGAGCTGAGCAGCTGCCGGTCGGCCTCTGACCAATACGTGTCTCTGTTGCCACGAAAGCCCAGCTCCTCATCTTCCATGATGTCCCCATAGGGATCCTGCCCTTCCACCAGTGCCTGGGAACACAGAGGCACTGAAAACCCAGAGCCTAACATCAATTCCAGCAATACCCAGGAAGAAAGGGAAAGCATCATCTAGACATCATATAAATAATTCATGGAGAAAGCTCAGTTGGTTAATCCTAAAACGACGGGATCATGAAAAACTAATCCACCACTCTAACACTGCAAACAGCAAGAACCTGGTAAATATTGCCATTCTTACATGACTCCAAATTGCCTCTCCCAAACTGCCAATTCAGGACATGGTTTTATGGAAATCTTATACAAAATAAATCAGGCTTGAGAATAAAAACCCATTAAAATCCATGCATAAAACAATAATCTAGGTCATGTCAGAACAAATTTACATTAAAGCCTGTATGTAAAATAATTCCTGTGTTCCATCACTGAACCACCACAGAGGATGGCTGGGCACTGGAACAGGCTCCCCAAAGAAGTGGTCACAACCCCAAACCTGCCAGAGTTCAGGGAGCATTTGGACAACTCTCAGGCACGTGGTGGGATTGTTGGGGTTGTCCTGTGCCGGGCCAGGAGTTGGACTCAATGATCCTTGTGTATCCCTTCTAATTCAGAATATTCTGAGTCTATGAATCCACCACTGCAGGGTTCCTCTAAGGCTTAGGGGCTTTCTTACATGTTCCATCTCCTCCACAGCATCCTTGACCACACCTAGACATGCAGCCAGAGCCGACACAACTGCTGCCTGGTTATCTGCAAAAGCAAAAGATGAAAACTGTGGCACCCCTCTGTTTCAAACCAGTTTGCAACAGCCTTCATCTAGGTTTGCAGTCACTACAGGATCAAACTTCTTGCAGAGCTCAGAGCTGCACTGTTGTCAGACAAAGAATCTGACCTGGTTACCAAGCTTATACATTTCAAAACCAGTCAAGTTTGAGTAATTCTCCATTTCAGCCTTCACTGTACCAGCTGGAATGCCCTTGCAAAAGCTACTGATATTCCAAGACAACACGTCCTAGTTCTGTTGCTCTGCATTTACAACACTCACCTCGTGGCAGGTTAGACACTTGCTCACAGGCCTCCCACACACCTCCAGTTGATATCAGCTGTTCCTGAGACAAGCTGAAACAAAACAAAACCCTCAGAGTCAGTAACTGCACTGTGCCAGACTGTGGTTTAATTTTCTGCACCACAGATGATGCACAGCAGCAAAAGTTCTGCTGCAAAGATGTCACCAACCAGCTTGTCACTAGTATGCCACGTCTGTGTAAAGCCTTTGCTGCCTCCTAACAAGTAACTTTTTCCTGCCTTTTCCCCCCAAAATTATCACAAAATCATAGAATCATGCAACTGAAAATTACAACCTCTCCACTGGGGCATTGAGAATTGTGTCTGTGAGCTGGATCATCCCTTCCACTACTTCAGTGGTAGCATCTCGAACCATCTTCCGAAGAGTAGTACCTGGTTGAGATTGAGAAAGAGCAAGAAAGTTGGCACAAAGTCAGTACCGAGGGAAAGCAACTGCTGAAGATGAACACACACTGCTCTGTTTGTGTGGATACACTGTATAAATGAAGTTACAAGTATTCTGAAGAAAGCAAAATGCCTCCCAGTTCCCAAAGAGCTCTGGACAGGGATTTCAACACTTCATAAATTCCAATGCTCAATCAACTACACAACTTCCTACATTATCACTCTCCTGCAGATGGAAAACTGCAGCAGCAGACAGACAAGTAGTTCACTCATAAACACGTTCAAAGTCTACAGAATAGCTGATAATGGGAAAACGTGCTAATGAAAACTTGCTGATACCACACCTCATATGAGGCTCTGAAACACTCTGAAACATTTCTCCACATAATGGTGAAAGAACCACCATCCTATATAGTGGTGACTGCCTTGCTGTCATTATCTCACCTTGGCCCTTGGGTAGCCAGTAGTACACAGTGGCAACTGCAAGAATGGCATTTTGGACATCCTCACTCAGCTTCCGGCAATCCTGAAAATGGAGCGGCAAAGGGATCACCCGTGAGTAACACACAGCTGCACCACATTTAGAAATCCTCACAGGCCATCACTGGCTTTCAGACTGCTCTGAGAAAAGGGAAGAATAGCAATGACCAGTCTGTTTGAGAAACAAATACATCAGGAGAAGAAGGCACCATAAGCAAGCTGTATGCATCTTAACCTGCCTCGTGATTTAGTAACAAAACACTCCCTGATGTGGTGGTCATGCATCAGAGGGGAAAAAGGACCTTAGATCATTATTCTGAACTGGAGGTCCTTTTTTATTTCTGTCCTCCAAACACCTGTATGATAAACTTCTCTCAACTTATGATAGGAAAAGTATTGCATATTCTTTGTTAAACCTAACATCTTTTTTCTCCATTATTCTGTCTCTATCAGAAACCAGCTGTAGCTGTTGAAGAATATAAGAGTACTTCTATTTAGTACGTCTCTCTGCCTTACAGAAATAAGTTCTCTGGGCAGTTCTTGGATTATATCAGTACATTCTACAGTACATAGCCCATGTAGTCAAGTGAACCAAGAAATACCTGAAGCTTGTCACACACACCGCAATTTCACAGTCTGTCGAGGCTTTCTCTCACCTCTGCAGAAGGTAGTGGAGGCCTTGAGAATGCCAGGCTCAGCTTTGTAGCTTCCTGTGATGTTACTTGGAATGTCTGACCTAAAAAAAACATCCCATAGGAGTAAAAGAAGAGAAAGTAATTCAGGCAAAAGATAAAAGAACAGAGCAGCTTGGTGAGCAACAGCTCTGATGCTACTACTTACTTGCCCTTACATCCAAGCCATACAAACACAAAAACTAAATCCCACTACAAAGAAAAATTCCCTGGTGCATTTGTGCCATGCATCTTGCTTGTCTCTTGCGTCTGCTTTTAATTTTTTTTTCCCTTGGCTGGTAGTGATAGCCAGAACCCCTGTCTGCATCCTGGAACGCAGCCCTTCTCCAGGATGTGCCAGGAGGCTTTAACACACACCTTTACAAATCTTGTACCAAGAGTTCAAGATCGGCCGCTGCTTTGCCACACCTTGGAGTGTCTGGTGGTCAGGCACTGGAATAGGTNCCTCCCGACAGCCCCGCCCTACAGGGACGGCACAGCCGTACAGAGAGAGCACAGCCCTACAGAGAGAGCACAGCCCCACAGAGAGAGCACAACCCTACAGACATCACAGCCCCACAGGGACGGCCCAGCCCCACAGGGACAGCCCAGCCCCACAGGGACAGCCCAGCCCCACAGGGACGGCACAGCCCCACCGGGACGGCACAGCCCCACAGAGACAGCCCCGCCCNTTTGCCACACCTTGGAGTGTCTGGTGGTCAGGCACTGGAATAGGTTGGCCTGGGAGGTGGTGGAGTCACCAGCCCTGGGGGTGTTTAGGAGGCTGGATCTGGCACTGATGTGATTTGGGGGTTACAGAGGTAGCGCTGGGTTAACGGTTGGACTTGATGACCTTAAAGGTCTCTTCCAACCTTGCCGATTCCGTGACTCCACGACTGGAGGGCACGCCCAACAGCTGGAGACCCTCCGGGGACACAGCCCTGCCCCGCGGGTACCCGGCCCCGGCCCCCCGAGGCCCGGCCCGGCCCGGCCGCTCCCCGTCCGTACCTAGCGCGTCCCAGAAGCGCGGCAGCTCGAACGGCTCTCGGCCCTCGCCCGGCTCTCCCTCTGCAACGGCACAGACAGAGCTCAGCCCGCGGGGAGCCGCACCGGCCCCGGTCCGNCCACAGAGACAGCCCCGCCCCATAAAGACAGCACAGCCCGGTTCGCAGCAATACACGGTTTATTAGTGAGGAAGCAAACGGGGAAAAGCAGCGGGGCTGTGCCCCTGTGTGCGTGTCTGTGATAAACAGCGAGGCTCGCTACATCAGCCTGCGGAGGTCCTCGAAGTTGAGCATGTTGTTGGCTACATTGGACCAGGCTGCGTGGGTTGCCCCGTCCATCTCCGGGGCCAGGCTGTTGCTGCTCTCCAGAGTGTGGTTCGTGCCGCCGATGACTTCATGGCATTCAGGGCACGTACTCCTCTGCATGGCCCCCCCACACTCCCCGATTACATAGATATGCCCATTTTTGCACTTGAACCAGTGGCCACGGGGACAGCCAATAGCACTGACAATCTGCACCCGCTCAGCTTCAGAAATCCCCAGCCCTGACAGGGGCAAGCAAGCATTGATCTTCTCCAGGTGAGCCTTCACTGCAGCCTCATCCTTCTCTGTGAATTTCTCCGTCCCTTCCAGGATCTCACGTGCACTGCTAATCTCTGCTGCAATGTCTGCAGGTATCGTCCTACTTGCTTTGCACCTTGCCAAGAGGCTCAGCAAATAAGTCAGCCTCTGGATCTCAGACTGCAGGTCACTGAGCTCCTGTTCTGTAAAACTGATGCGTTGCTTATCCAGCCACTGTTGAACTTCATCCAGCCTCTTTCTCAGCCCCTTCTGTTCATTCTCATCAATTTTGTTCATAGAATGAGTTAGATCTGCTACACGTTTGTAGAAATTAAGCAGGTTTTCAATTAGTCCAATACTCTTTGTGGAGAGAGCAGAAGCTTTTAGTTTATTTTCCAGCATGGCATACTTAGCGCGTAGATTATACCTCAGAAAGCTGTTCTGCACCAGTGCAGCCTGCAGTCTCTGTCTGCTAGACTCAATTTCCTGTGCTGGGCCTTGGATTTTCTGTTTCACCCGTTCTATCTCCTCCACCTGCCTTTTCACACTGTTGCCATATCTCAGATTCTTTCTGATGGGTGTCTGACACATAGGGCATACCTTCAGCTTGACAACATCATCATCTTCATCCATATAGTGGTCAAGGCCTCGTGACTCAAAGACATGGCCACAGTCTTCGAGCTGTACAAATCGAGCATCTGGGTCATCCTCAAAGCCAAAAAAGATCTGAGTGAGTTCCTCCTGGTCACAAACAAGGCACTTCTTTGGGCAGGGCTCTCCACACAATCCAGCACAGGGATGCCCACAGGGCAGCATTTTATCACATGGAACATTGCAGCGAGGCCTGTTGCACGGCTCAGAGCAAAGGCTGGTACACTGGTAGTGCTGGCACTGCCACTCACAGGGCTCAGCACAAGGAACACAGTTTTCCCAACATTTCTTTTTGCACTTACTGTGAATACAATAGTTCTGACACTGCTTCTGACAAGGAGGACATTCTGTAGTACAAGGCTCCTGACACTTGTGGGAGCAGATCAAGATGCGCTTGCATGGGCTGTTACATGCCTTATGAAATCTGCCTCCAAAGCAAGTATGACAGGAACCTGAACATACATGACCACATGCCAGTGTGACAGAACACTTACTCTTACATTTCACAGCCTCCTCAAATCTCGTCTGAGCGATCCAGCATGCCACCTTCTGCTCGTGGCCACATTTCAGTGTGGCTGTAACCTGTTCAGAACACAACTCTGGGCATTTCTGCCCGCAGGAATCCCTGCATGTGTGTCCACAGTTAAACTTCTTCTGGCAAGGTTCTAGGCACATAAATTCCGACTCAGGAATATGGCATGGCACCATCTGCCTGTGGCCACACTTAGAAATAGTTTTCTCTACCTTCACCATACATTTGTCACAGGTCTCATAACATGACTTTGGGCAGCGGTGCCCATCTGCACAAAGCACCTTTTGACAAGGCTTCAGGCACTGGTACTCTTTGTGCTCTGGGTCATATGGGTGGCATGCCCTTGTGCACACATGTCCACAACTCAACCTGAACTCACAGGGACGAGAACAGCCTCCCTCCGGGACTCTGTTGAAGTCTTCACCTGTAGATACCTGCGTCTTGGTTTCAGGGTGGTTTTGACAGCAAAGCTCCAATGATTGGCCAATGTGACCATTCTCACCAAGGGTCTGAATGATCTTGCTCCAGAGAGGAACCTTGCCAAGCATTCTCATGTTTCCAATACCGTACAGCCCTTTCTTAGCTCTGGATAATGCCACACATATCCGATTAGGGATCTTCAAGAAGCCAGGTCTCTCCTCTTTGTTGCTTCGCACCAGTGACAGCAGGATAATATCATTCTCCTCTCCCTGGTACTTATCCACTACATGAACCTTCACACCTTTAAAGATCTTCAGTGGCATGAGCCTATGCAGACAGAAGAGCTGTCCAGTGTAAGTAGTGAGAATGGTGATCTGAGAAGGTTTATAGCCCTGACACAAGAAATATCTGCACAGTTCCACTACAAAGCGAGCCTCATGTGGGTTCTGGTGGCTTTTGCCTTCCTGGATCTCTTGCTCAGGAACCTCATGTTCCACAAAGAAGACATTAGTTGAGACACCCTGAAACGAGAGGAAGGATGTCAGAAAGAGAATCCTAGTGTCTGTCATCCCAGCCTGTTTCCATGTCCCTGATTATCCACTGACAGGAGGACTTTTAAGGGGTTGACTACAGTATGCAGTTACTGTGTACTTAGGTGATTTGCTCTTAGATTTCCATAGGTTATTAATCAAATTCCCATTTCAGCTTATTGGTAACATTTCAGTATCCTAATATGAAATCAGTTCCTGTGGGTGATTTTATTCCCTATCTTTCCAGAGATGTTTCTACTGTACATTTCCAGGTTATACAAAAGAGAACATGAAGTCTTAGTAACTTCTCAAAGCATATTCATTGTGTGAACAATGTCTTGTTTTGGCCCGGGGGGAAAAAGATATTAAGTTACCAGTGCACAGGGCTGAGCACTTGCCAAAAACATGCCTCCTCTGTTGCTGCAATAAAAACAAAGCAGCAAGGAAGATTTCTTCTTCACCAGAAAAAACTAGGAATGCTAGGACTCCAGTAGTCACTTACCAGCTCATGGTGTGTAGAGTTGACTGCTCACCTGTTCAAAAATTCTACGTGCCTTGAGTTAGCAGCCACTTTTATTTTTACTTCCATTTAACTGGAATTATTCTACCCATAAGAAATTATTGTTCTGCCTGCCAAAACCCAGAGACTGATTTTAACAGGAATGAACAGTTTCTGTAGATCAAACACAGATCTCTGGTATTCCAAGGTGTCCCTAGTATCCAGTGGAGTAGAATTTAGTTCAGTCATCACTTATGTTGCTTATTGTACTAGCTGGGAAGATTCAATTTTGATGCCTTTTGGTATCTCAGGTTTGTTTTAAGGCCAGATGGAACCACAAGATTCTCTAGAACAGATTCTTGTAGGAGAAATGGGGTAAAATTTTGTGGTCTCTCAAGTTGTTTGTTTTGGGTGTTATTTTTCTTGTTTGTTGGGGTTTTGGTTGGTTGGAGTTTGGAGGGGGTTTATTTGGGTTTCTAATTTATTTAACTAAATCATCTTTAACAAAGACTTCATCTGGATTTCAAGATACCAAAAGAGGACCTGCCACTTTCCCAGATAGCTTATTCTAATAATTAAATCTTCGCCATTAATTTTCTCTTCTCTGACTTCAGCATTCTGCTATAGTTTTCAGTATGCTTCCCTCATCCAGTTAAAGAACTTTTTTACACTAATTAGTACTGGTTTTTATGAAGACAGATTTACATAGGCTAAGCTACTGTAATGCTACTTCTGAAACTGCCTGCAATCTTTCTCCCAGGGTATTCGGTGACTTGTGTTTCAGAGATCCAAGGCCATCAGTGTAAAAGTGTAAACTTGGCTCAGACTTCTGGGAAAATAGTTCAGTTGTGACAGAGAGCTGTGAGCGAGTCTGCAGAAAAGGACTATGCAAGATATGCAAGGGAAAATTACAGAGAAATGATTGTTAATTGTTCAAAGATGCAAGAAAAGCACCAACATAGAGATACATGAAGTCCTGATTAGCATGAGGAAATACAAATCAGATAATAGGGAGTCAGTGTTAAGATGGAAACTCAGTACCGTTAAGGAAGAAGCAAAGACTGACACTTCTGACTGATAGCCAAGGCAATCATTCTAATAACTTATTAAATTCTGGCTGTTTATTGTGCATGTAAGATAATAAGTGATTATACTTATAAGCTGCACAGATTTTCTTTGAAGATGTTGTTTATTGGTAAAATGCCCAAATGGAGAACCCAAGGAAAGAGGGTTCCAGTAAT
The DNA here is from genome assembly GCA_013398075.1 of Notiomystis cincta. Taxonomy (NCBI): domain Eukaryota; kingdom Metazoa; phylum Chordata; class Aves; order Passeriformes; family Notiomystidae; genus Notiomystis; species Notiomystis cincta. The sequence continues at coordinate 382,550 of VZRX01010551.1, forward strand.
CCTATCACCTATTTTATGTTGGAGTTTCACATATTAGACTTTAAGTCTTTCATTTAAGATTTCCTCCTAGCTTTCAAACTCCTACAATTTGTTTTTTCCCTCTTCTATTTTTTATTGTTCTTTTAAAGTCATTGGTATTGGATCCATTTCCAGTGTCCACCATCATTAATGCCAGAAGAACTAGAAATTGCTTGCCTAATTCTATATTGCACAGTTCCTTGATTCAGGTATAAATTTCAGCAACTGAATTTGACCTAGGAGTTTGAAATCCTTGAACACTGTATTTTACAGAAACTCATTTAGCCAGAAGCAGGGGACAAAAAGCAACCACTTGGATTGCTGAAAACTCACTTTTAGATTCTCATATTCCAGGACAGAGGGATGGTTCTCCAGCTTCTGGTAGATATGAGGACTGATAAGCTGGGCAATTTCAGGGCGCATGCGGTGCTGAAACACAAAACAGTTTTATCAGGCTTGAGGAAGGAGCATCGTATTTCCCTGTCAATATTCTGTTGTTGCTCCACTGTACAGATGAGGGCTGAATACAAGATGAGGATGACTTCTCAGTAAGAGACTAGAAGGGAGCACTTCCCAATCCCCACTCTCCCCCACACCATTGCTGACAGCACCAACAACTACAGGAGTGGTAGTAGCAGAGTGTCTTCAAGACAGTCTCTTGGTAGGGTTGTTGTACAAGAATGCTGGCTTCAGGGCAAATCTAAGCACACTTATAGATAACAAAAGCCAGCACTTCACCCTAACTGCTAAATGAGCTCTTCCAGGTGCCTTTAATACAGGACTGCTGGTAGTAGAATTAACTTCCCTGGGCACCAAGATCGATGATTATAGCAATTTAGCAGGAAGCAGCCTGAGAAGAATTGTGCTGTCTCACTCTGCAAAGTTCTGGAAGTTTCAGTTGCCACAATAAACCATGTTCTTCACATGAAAACATGTGAACCACAGTGCTGTGGATAATATCACTAAATAACTGAAAATATACTGGAACTCTGTCTCTATCAGTTTGACAGCTCCTACCACTCTCCTCAGAAGTTAGATAATACATTCTTTTCGTTTTTATAGCTCTTCCTTACTTGGTACTTCAGACAGACAAAGGGGAAGTCCACTTTGATCAGACGTTCAAAGAGAGAGATTTCAAGGTTGAAGTTCTTGGCCAGGTCATATACATTTGCACTAGGCTGCAACTGAAAGAGAAGGGATAGGAGGCCCATGTTTTGACACTTTTTCTATGTATAAGTAGGATTTTTCACTCTCATTTTCTGTAACTGGTTACCCACTGAAAGGCCAGAGACTGGATTCTTGCAGAAGTACTAAATATCAAAGTTAGATAGAGTCACAATCAAGGCACATGTAAAATTGTATCAGTTAAGCTAAAACACCAGTCCCACAGGAGCTCTACAGGAGACGGGACCTGTGGTGTCTGTGGAAGCTGGGGAGCAACAAGCCTTGGCAATTTTTCCACACAGTGTTTGGTTAGATGGTTCTTGTTCATTAACACAGCAGATAGAGATGTTAGTCATGAAAGTCACCTGCTGGTGATCTCCAATGAGGATGAGGTGCTGACAGTCTTTACTCAGAGTAGTAATGGTGTGAGCCTCAAGCACCTCTGCTGCCTCTTCTACAATGACAATTTGTGGCCTTAGGTACTGCAGGATCTGTCGGTATTTGGCAGCACCTGAGCAAGGACGGAATATAAACCTTAGGACAGAACTACAGTCAAGCAGTAAGACAAGACTTTTCACAGAGAGTAGTCTCTGTCTCAGGAAAGACTGGGGTTCTTCTCAAGATTTCCCATTTCAACACTCAGCTTTTTGAATTTTAAAACAGCACCATACCAGGGATGGCTCCTCTATGAAGAGTTTTTAAGGAAGGCAGGTGTGGATTAGTTCTATGCCTGCCTTGGTCCTTTCTCAGTGATCTCTTCAGACAGAAGATACACTCAATACATTGTTCTACACACATAAATGAGCCCAAATTGTCTCTCCAAAGAGACAAACTACAACGACCTTGACACTACTACCTCCAGAAGGTGCTGTAGGAATAGCAGTACAATATTAGCTGTGCCTTACTAAGGCACAAGTGGTGCAGTTCTGTTAGAAGAATGCTGCTGCTCGAGACAGGGCACAGAAACTGCTCATGCCACTAACTAACAACTCACACAACAGCCCTGTTTGCAAAGGCAGTCAGAGATTAAAAAGGCTCCAGACTAATGCAGAGCGTGACCGTGCAGCTGTGAAGCAGCACATGATACTAATCTTTCAGCAAAAAGGTTCTTTAAACGACTGGTTTGCTTCCCAACTACTCTGCACCTGTAGTTGTCATCCCCACGATTCTGGCCCCATTGAGAATGCAGATATCTTGCTCCAGCTTCAGTTCTTTCAGTCTTTCTGCTGCTTCCTGATACTTCTGTTCCCAGTCCTGAATGTTGTATCGAATAAAACCCTGGTAAGTCTTCAGCCAAAGCCTGGGAAGAAAGTGCCATTATCACACACTGCAAGGAAAACAGGATGGTGATCCACAAGTTCTGAGTGCATTCAGTTCAAAACTTCCCCTGTGTCTTTTGGGCAACAGATTATTACCATCTGTACTTAGTCCTGAGCATGTACAAATGCAGGGGATGACATTGCTTCCCGTGCAGTACAAGAAAGGTAAGAACAAGCATGTTCAAGCAAGGAGCTGAACAGATACAGGCAGAAACATCATGGCTTGACACAGTTTGCATACTGGAATGATCCTAGGAAACACCTGCCTGACAGGCCCTGCAAAATAGCATTGTCACCTGTAAAGCCTCCAGCGGGAGCTCAGGTCAAGTTGCCACACATCCTGAATAGCCTTGGCCTCTAACTCTGTCATTGTGTTCAGTTTACGGAGCTCAACCTTCATCTTCTGCTTCATTTTCCTCCTCTGGCCAGGAGTTACCTGCAAAAAAAAAAAATCCCCAATAAGCAGTTACAGCATGAAGATTCTTTTGTATTAGCATCCCCATGTTATTCTTTACACAGTCATGCAAATGCATGCAGTTACCTCCCACTTCATGGTCTCTTGTAGTGGTTGAGCTGCTTCTTCTTCCTGGTCCAGCTTTATAGCCAACATGGCTCTGGCTAGTTCATGAACAGCACTGTCATCTTCCTCCTTCCTGTTCCAAGGACTTGCTATATTTTCATCCTCAATCACTCTCTCAGCTTCAATGAGGTCAGCCATCTCTGGGATCTCCAAAAGCTCCTCTTTTGTTTCATCTTTCCCCTCCTCCTCCTCCTCCTCCTCCTCCTCCTCCTCCTCTCTTTCCTGCTGACCACCTGTGAGAATCACCAGTCACATGCAGTAAGCCACAGCCACACTATCAGTGCAGCAGTCAGATCATTACATAGAAATTAGGGTTAATCTTCTTTCCACTCCCTGATAATACCACACACCATTCTGTGCCTGTTAAGTAGCAGTGTCTCTTTTCTGGCACACGTACACTGCTTAGGTAAACACACTGGTAGAGGATGCGTGTAGGGTAGGGATCTTTTTGGTGTTTGGCTTTTTGTTTTACCTGGATTTTCAGCCTCCATATTCTCTGCAGCATTCTGAATGAAGGTCGATACACCAAGTCCCAGCCACTCCAGAATCAATGAGTGTTGCGAGCCAAAGTAGTTTAACTCAGTGTTCTCCTAATAATACAGGGAAAGTCAAATCAGCACCTCAGAGTCTTAGGATGATGCCAGAGCAGCACCTTACAGCAGTGGCAACTAGGACATGTCCCCAAGAGACCCTCCAGAGCTAGAAAGTACAAGCAGCCCCAGATCTTCAGAAAGGGCATCCCTCCTCCCTTTCAGTTTTAGAGACGTTCATTTGGGTACTTGTATTTTTATGCTGCTAAAGATCATTTAGAATCTCTGCAGTTTAAAGGAGGAAAATTCAAAGCTTCTGCTTGCCCTGTCTGTCTAGACTACTGTCAATTGGCACAACCTGCTGTTCACTCCCTTGCTTTCCCAATAACCAAACGATGCCAATGATGCTAAAAAGAATGTGTGCTGGGGGAGCCTCAGACCCATTAGCAGAAAGGACAGTGAGCATGCACTGGGGCTGCTTGACTCAGAAGAAAGGGACCTCTCTCACCAGAGCTGCTTTCAGGCTGGCCCAGTGCTGGGGCGCCATGTGCGGTTTCAAGTAGCGCTCATGCAGAACCCCGTGGGTGCTGCACTCGAGCCGTCGCACTCCTTCAAGGAGCTGCTGCTCAACCTCTTTCATCTCTCTTGTCACCTACTCACAACAAAGAGAAGAGATGCAGCGTCACACTCAGAAAAACAATGCTCACGAACGGTAGGACAAAAAACTGACAGAAGATTTAAGAGGCCAAATTCAGCGTAAAACAAAGTGAAAGGCCAGGTGTGAGGGAGGTTTATTATCTCCTCCAATGCACAAGCAACCCAGTCCCAGCATCTCCCAGGTCTGCACATACATTTTCATAGGCTCTGGGGAGGTAGTCTGGGAATGAAAATCTGGAGGTCAGCTTCCTCAGCTCCTTCAAGGTGAATCTGTGCAGGTCTCCACTGCTACTCCTGCCCCCAACACGCACTATGCCATTTCCTTGAAATGAGAGTATTCCTGTGAATGAAAGAGAAATATTAGAACTAAAGGGCCAAGCTTAGTTTTCAGCAGTAGGACAAGAGGTGGGAAAAACACCCTTTGACTGCAAATCCTACAGTGGTTTGCTCTGAGTGAAGTTTTTAAAATCTATATCAATGGGACTAGAGTCATTAAAAATAATCAAACCAAAATGCAGGTTATCATGCCATACAATGAACAGAGTAAGTGTTATAGTATAGTTTCTAATTACAGGTTCTAGTAACAGGTTGCCCAGAGAATTTGTGGATGCACTATCCCTTGAAGTGTTCAAGGCCAGGCTGGACAGAGCTTGAAGCAACCTGGTCTAGTGGAAGGTCCCCATCCATGGCAGGTGAGTTGGAACTAAATGATCTTTGAGGTCCTTCCAACACAAACCATTCTATGATTCTACCTCCATCCTGCTTGCAGGTATTCTTACCTTCTAAGAACTGATCCAGTGCATGGTTAGTGTAGCAGACTATAAGGATGGGATCCTTTTGGTGTGCGCTTTGCCACACACGATCATTAGTCAAGAGAGCCTGAACAATCTTCAAACCCACGTAAGTCTTCCCTGCAAAACAAGCTCAGAATCAGAAAAGGTAATCCACCCTCTACGAGTGCCTTGAAACATAGAAATCATCAAAAACAGATCCAAAACTTCTTTCTAGGCTGCCAGTCTGGTCTGTACCAAGAGAACTGACCCCAGGGGTAACTATCTTACAAGATGTTTACAAAATATACAACATTGTCTTTCTGGCCTGTAGTTGAGCAAGGCCACGGTCTGCAAGAATGTTATTTTTTGGATAATACACCAAACCTGGACACAGGCTTTTCTCTCTCATTGCATCCCCCAGCCCACTCTGATACTGGCATCATACATGACATTTGGTGGCACATGAAACATCCACATACTAGTGGAATACAAGCACTGGTGCTTGTTGAGTTCAAGTGCCGTTTAAAACAATTACAGTTCTTCTTGTAATACTTTATTCACACAGTGGTTCATGGCTGAATGCTCCCAACACTCTAACATGCCATGAAGAGAAGCAGGAGAGTGCTGCACAGCAAGAGGGACCATGTTCTCAAAGGCAACTGAAAGCTTCTTCACCCCAATAAACAAACACAGCCAACAAGGGCAGTTAGTGTCTATTTGTATCTAGGTGGGCAAAGATCAGATGTGGGTATTTGAAGATATCAACAGCTCACACTAACTGGGCCACTCAAGCATCAATTAGGCACAGGACTAAAGCTTTGGAGACAGTACACCTGGCTTTTACTGAAGTTAATCTCTCTAAATGGGGGAATCAACAAGAATTTCTTAAATTACAGAGCCCTTAAGCAAGTATTTCTCACCAGTGCCAGGAGGTCCTTGGATAATAGCCAGCTCCTTGGTGAGTGCAAGTTTCAATGCCTGCATCTGAGACTCATCTAATCCCAGAGCTTCCATCGAGAGCCATTGATTGGGATCTAGAATGTAGACACTTTTCAAGCTATCAGGGCACTTCTCTTTATGTGAAGTCTTCATCAAGGGTGCAAGGTTGTAGGCAGTATTCTCTGTCAGGTATGCTGGCTCCTTCACCTGTGTATCACATTCCACGATGTACTTCTGGAATGGGATATCTTCTTCCCGCGTTTTCTGCAACCCTTCTAACACGTGCCGATAGGCCTCAAAGTAGGCAGTTGTCTCTACCATGAGGAAAGAGTCTGAGGGTTGAACATCTGTCAGCAGCTGCTGGCTCTCTGCATCAAAACACAGCTCCACAATCCCTTGGGCAAGTTCTGCAGCATTACGATTAGAAACAGTGGCGAAAAGGAATGTTTCAAAGTGATCCTGGGACATGCAGACTAGAGATCCATATAGCAATCGTTTAGAATGCTGCCACTGTACAAACCTCAGTGGTTGTTCATCAAAGTGGACCCTGTAAGTAATACCAGTTGAGGCACAACATGGGGCAATAATCCGCACATCAAAGTAGATCTTGATATCATCAAATTTTTTCTTTCTCAAATTTCTCTCCTGGAGGTTCTGCAAAACCTCCATGATACCTTCCCTTAAAGGCCTTACAAAGTCTTCTCTCAGAAGGCGGAAGTGGGTGTCAAGATAAATGCTGGTGCTTTCATATCTTCCAGAAACTAAATTGGGACGTAGAAAAGGTTTCTCATTACCGTGTATCTCATCATATGTTGGATAAATGCTCATGAAACGATAGTGTTCTTCTTGTCCATCTTGAGGCTGCATAATTTTACAGTTATCAGCCCTCAGTGTGCCTTCACGTCTCTTCTCCTGCAGATGCTGCGTGAGCATCTGGACTTTATTGAGATTCTTCTCTGTCTCTTCTGTGATGTCTACACCAGAAGCTCTCAGGGCATTTATGGATACTGGCAAGACTGCCAAGAGAACAGAGACTTTCTGCACAGAGCTGGCTGGGAAAGTACTTATCAGGTGCTGAAGAAGTAAAATGATGTTGCTGATATGCTCAGGGTACTTACGGCGTACAACAGAAACTACTTCTGTTACCATGTCAGACACATACTGTGGCAGACAGACCCTGAGAAAGTTGGACTCCTTCACAACTCCAAGAATGTGTTGGGTACTCTGTCTGTCCATTTGGGAGCTGCATGCTTTTCGAAGCACCTGGCAAATGAGCTGAATGAAATTGTGGTCCATAGTTGTTTGGGAAAGAAGTTCCTTCAACCCCGAACTGGAAGCAAGTGTGATGACAACTTCTGAGGGGTCTTTTGTGAGCAGCCTTTCAAGGAATTTATAGCCAATCCTTCTGGCTTGCCAATGCTGCTCCCTGCAGTGGGCACCACCTGGGGTAGCATTCTGGTAGGAATGAGGATTCTCCTGAGATTGCAACCTCCATCTGCTACCTTCATTTTCCCACCCACTCCTCAGCCCTCTCCCTCTAGCTCCTCCCTCAGCTTTTTCACCTTGATACCTCTTTCCCCTGCCTCCATTTTCTTGCATACTCCTGGGTCCTCTGGTCCTGTCACAGGCTTGTCCAAGCTGACATCTCCTTCCGCTAAATGCATTTTCTTGCTCTTTCCAGAATCCTCTGCCCCTCTCACATGTTTGCCCACCTTGATACCTCATTCTCCTTCTCTCATACGCCTGTTTAGTCCAGAATCCTGTGGCTCCACTGTTGGCCTGTTCACCTTGGATTCTTGGTTTATTCTTATTTGATTGAGGAACCTTTGAAATGCAACCACCAAATTTCTCTTCTCTTTGCCCAAGTAGAAGAGTATAATTATTGTCTTGGGGGTCTTCCTCTAACTGAGGTGCCTGGCCTGGTACATTATTTGTTCTGTTTCTGCCTCTTCCTATAAAGACAGTGTCCAAATGAAGTGCATGCCCTTAAAAAAAAAGAAAATAAAAAGACACTCCTTAATTATAAATCAACCACGTTAACATGCCTCCCAACAAAGATGAATGAGCATATTGTCCTGACAGACAGCATGTTTTGAGCATTTGATATCAAGTTTAAAAATTATTATATTTGCACATAGACTTGCAAATTGGTGTCTCATTTGTACCCCTTTTTCTAACTGCTAAAGAGAGTACCATGCTTTGAGTTGACTTGAACTACGAAGACACTAAAAACCAAAACCTTTTCCCACAGAACTGAAAGCAGAAGTAAGAAGGTGAAAGATGAAATTTCCTGCACAGGACATCATCTCCTCGGGAATTAGTCATCAGCGAAATAATGACAGAGGATGCCACATCTGAGTTGAACCGGCTGAATATAGCACAGGCAAAATGTGCAGCTTCTGCTCAAAGTCCAGCCTCTGGGAGCATCTGGAAGCACAGCCCATAGAGCCTTTGTCAGGCTCCGCACAGGGCGCTTAGGGAAGCACTGACTGCTAGCAGGAATAAATAGCAAGAAGCTGCTGCAACACATCACAGCATCACGGCCCCAAACAGACTCCAAGGACAAATAAGGAAGTGTTGAAACTCTGGCTTGAGAGAAAATTTCGCTGTACACAGGTAGGGGAGTAGCGGATCCCCCTGTACCAGCACCACACTCAGCCCACCTGCCCTGCATTCCTCGGGGTACCCTCACCTGTCGCTCCACTTCGGGAGTCCCGGGCGTGAGGCTTCTGCCCAGGACCCTCCATCGCCCGGCCGGGGAGTGCTCCGGGTCTGTTCCAGCTCTCCGGGACCAGGGCAGCCCTGGGCGCCGGGGACCGTGGCGCTCCCGCCGCCGAACACGGGCGATGCCGCGCTGCGCTGCCCGCACAGCCCGGGAGCCGCCGGCTCCGCCCCGACACCCACCAGCGCTTCCCCTTCCAGTTCCCCGCAAAGTTTCACTTTCCACTTCTCCGCAAGTCCCGCCTGGTGGGCAGAGCCCCCGCCCTCGTCACCGGCGGACAGCGCCCCTAAAACGGAGCTTCTCCTTCTCTCTCCGGCTCCCACGGGAAGGGGAAGCGAAGAGGAGAGGGGAAGCGCAAAGAATGCGAAAGACACCCCAGGACCGCCGCTCCGGCCCGGGCACGGCCGCTTTCGGTTTCCTTTCCCAGCATTGCGGGGCGGAGACAGCCGCGGCCCTGCCCACCCGCCCGGGCCCGGCCCGGCCCCCGGCCCGGCCCAGCGCACGCGTGTCCCGCGGGGTTCCGGGTCAGAGCCATGGCCACGCTGGAGAGCCTGGGCCTGGTGGGCACCATCGCCGAGGGGGACGTGGTGCCCGTGGACTCCGAATCTGACGACTCCGAGGACGAGGAGGTGGGGCCGGGCGGGCGCGGGAGCCGCGGGCCGGGCGCTGCGGCGGGAACGGCCGCGGTCCTTGCTAACGGCTGTTCCCTCAGGAGCCGCGCCGGGCGCCGGGCCCCAGGCGGCGGGGAGCCTCCCGCGGGGACTTCAGCGCCGACTTCGTGTTCGGGGAGGCGGAGGCCGGTGGGGAGGATGCCTGGACGGCGGCGCTGCGGCAGCTCCGCGTCAAGGTGAGGCCTGAGGCCGGGATGGAGCTGCAGTGCCTGAGGCCACAGCGCCCACTGTTCTCCCGGGCTCCTCTTACAGCTCCTCTGTTGTGACTTTCTGCCTAGAAAGCAGCTACGACGCTGGATGAGAAGATTGAGAAAGTGAGACAGAAAAGGAAGCTCCAGGTCAGGGTCTTTCTCATTGCTGAAAAGACTGGTATGTGTTTGGCCATTCCCTCAGCCCCGGTGCTCTGGCTGCAGCTCATCACTTCGGCTCAGTTTGCTGCCATGTGATGTGTTGCTGAATGGATGAAGTTGCAGAATTATTAATGATTAAAGTTATGCAAAACCATGGATTTGCGAATGGGCTCATAATGACAAACACAGACTCACAAAGGATTGAAGTTTCTCCTTCATCCTTTCTTCTTAAAACATTTTTGTAAATTTTTTTTGTTTTTTAGGAAAGGGAAGCTAAACAAGCAAAAGTGAAAGATGAAGATGCAGAGGCTGAAGATGATCAAACCAAAAAGGAGTGTGAGGATTGCAGTAAGGATGAAGAAGATGTGGAGTCTGAGTATTCACTGGATGATGAAAGTATCTTCACAAAAGCAGGTATCAGCAATACACACAGAGATGGTCAAGAATCTGACACAGTGTTGGCTCACTGGAGAAAAGGCTGTAGTGAAGCTATGCTGGGAGTGGGCAAGAACCTTTTATATTTTGTTTGCCTTCTGCAACATTCCTTCTGATTTTAATCAAGCCTATTTTGAATGGTACCCATAATTGAACTCATCCCTGAAGAATGAGTTCCTGAATACCCTGAAGAAGGTTATTTACTTGGCAGTTTTACTCCATTGCATGCCTCTACTTGTTTCTGAGGCTTCTCCCTCAGTATATCAATTGGCAGCAAAAAGTATGAGGGTACAAGGTTAAGATAGTTCACAACATCTTGTTATGGGTTTAGCTGTGCTGGTTAATTCCTGTCACATTTCTCTTTCTCTGCAGATAAGGTCAAAGTGAAGGAAAAGAGGAGATCAAAAAAGGGAGAAGTGGTAAGTGTTAAAAATTAATCAAGTTCCTCCTTGTGAAGGAATTTGCTTTGGTTAACAAATCATAGCTCAAAAAGCAGCCCAGAGCCCTTTGATAACATGTTGTGTTGCTGCATGTGTGGTTCCAGCTTTGTTGTTGTTCCTGTTTCTAGGAGGGAGAGAGCTTTTTCGAAGATGCCTCTCAATATGATGATAACTTGTCATTCCAGGACATGAATCTTTCACGACCTTTGCTAAAGGTATTCACCTAGTTGATTTATTACATTATTGTGAAGAATGTTGTACAGCCTCCCTGACACCAATTGGAACTGTCAAATTTCTCTTTGCTTTGCAACCTCTCTGACAAGGAAATCATTTGGGAGCTAGTGTGAGAGTCCTTTAGGAGCTGTTATTATAGATTAATGGAAGCTATTCTTTTATGGTGTCAATCAAAGATTGAATGTGTCAACACCATCTTGAGTGAGACTTGTCACAGCATGCTTGGAAAGGACCTTAGAGGTCATCTTGTCCATCCCCTGCTCAAACAGGGCCACCTAGATCTGCTGCTCAGAAATGTGTCCAGATGGCTTTGAATATCTCCAAGGTTGGATACTGCAACCTTTCTGGGCCCTTTTTCCTGATGCTTGGTCACCCTCGAGGTGAAAAAGTGGTTCCTGGTGTTTAGAGGGAACCTAAACACATATATTACTGTGTCTGTGCCCTTTGTGCCTGTCTCTGGGCACCACTGAACAGAGCCTGGCTCCATCCTCTTTCCTCCCTCCCATCAGATATTTATTGACATTGACAAGTTTCCCCCTGAGCCTTCTCTTCTCCAGGCTGAGCAGTCCCAGCTCTGTCAGCCTTTCCCCAGACGGGAGGTGCTCCCAAGCCCTTCATAATCTCTGTAGCCCTTTGCTGGTCTCTCTCCAGCACGTCCACATGTCTGATAGTGATGAGCCCAGCTCTGGACACAGTACTCGTGGTGTGGCCATACCAGAGACAGAGTTTAATTGCTCTCTCATTTGTAGGCAATCACAGCTCTTGGCTTCAAGCAACCAACCCCAATTCAGAAGGCTTGTATCCCAGTGGGTCTTCTGGGAAAGGATATTTGTGCTTGTGCTGCCACTGGGACAGGTAGGGGGTTGAGCAGAAGGTAGAAACAGAGAATTAGCTATTCACAATAATTGGTAACACTTCTTAATTTATTTTTCTTTTTCAGGTAAAACAGCTGCCTTCATCTTGCCTGTCCTTGAGCGCCTGATTTACAAACCTCGTCAGGCTCCAATAACGCGTGTACTGGTTCTGGTGCCAACACGAGAACTGGGTATTCAGGTGCACTCTGTCACAAAACAGCTGGCACAGTTCAGCAGTGTCACAACTTGCCTGGCAGTAGGTGAGTGTTAAGTTATTTATGTGAATTGTACAGCACGCTGTAAACCACTGGGAATTCTGTGTTGTAAAACTGGAGGCTGTGGTTATTATGCTTCTAGTAGACAGGTTATGGTTTAAAATCTTGCTTTCCAATATTGTGCTGTACTTGTTTACTGGTTTCTGAGAAAGAAAATATGGGGTAATTAATGGTTTTGATTGTGGTTTTATCTGAGGTTTTATCTTCCCATTCCTCAGGCAGTTTGCATCCCTGTACTCAGCACAGTGTGCTCTGGGGGTCAGCAGTCTGTGTTCCCTCTCTTTCAGGGGGCCTGGATGTGAAGACTCAGGAAGCTGCTCTGCGCTCGGGGCCAGACATTCTTATTGCCACTCCTGGGCGACTGATTGATCATCTTCACAACTGCCCTTCTTTCCACCTGAGCAGTGTTGAGGTGCTGATTTTGGATGAAGCAGACAGGTAGGGTAAGCAGGACAGCAACGAAAAACATGGCAGTTTTCTGCTTTCCTTTCTCCAGCTATCAGGCTGTCCTTTTCCTGCCTTATGTGATGTTTCTTGGCCAGGCCCAGGTGAAGCTGCCTTACTTTGCTGTTTTTGTCCTATGTAGGATGCTGGATGAATACTTTGAGGAACAGATGAAGGAAATAATCAGGTTGTGTTCCCACCACCGTCAGACAATGCTTTTCTCTGCCACAATGACTGAGGAGGTAAGACAAGCTGCTGAGAAGCTTATGGAGGCACAAAGTTGAATGGGAGTTTGTCAGGTCTTTTACCAGAAATTACGTGGACTTTTTTTTCTTAACCTTTTTTTGTAGGTGAAAGATTTGGCTTCTGTTTCCCTGAAGAATCCCGTCCGAATTTTTGTGAACAGCAACACAGATGTTGCGCCTTTCCTGCGGCAGGAATTTATCCGTATCAGACCCAACCGGGAGGGGGACCGGGAGGCCATTGTAACAGGTTTGTGATGAGCCAAGGCGAGCTGGAATCCCTGAGTGACTCTGGAGCAGGCTTCTGAGAGGACTCTCTTTTAGCTCTGCTGACACGAACGTTCCAAGACCACGTCATGCTTTTCACCCAGACCAAGAAGCAAGCTCACCGCATGCACATCATGCTCGGACTGATGGGCCTGCGCGTTGGGGAGCTTCACGGGAACCTCTCTCAGACACAGCGGCTGGAATCACTCAGGTATTAGCAGGCTTAGTTGGCAAGCCTAGGCTAAGAAGAAATTCTGTGTTGGAAGTTTTAGGGTGGAAGTAAATAGCTGCATTCTTTGCTAATGCATTTGTGTTCTCTGCTCAGGCGCTTTAAGGATGAGCAGATTGATATCCTGGTAGCTACAGATGTGGCTGCACGTGGACTCGATATTGAAGGTGTTAAAACAGTGAGTATTTGAAGTGCTGAGCTTTTTAATGAGGCCTTTCCTGTTGTTTCCCTACTAACACTGTTTCTCTTACAGGTAATCAATTTTACCATGCCTAACACCATCAAACACTATGTCCACCGTGTGGGTCGGACAGCCAGGGCAGGCAAGGCTGGTCGTTCAGTTTCACTTGTGGGTGAGGAAGAGCGCAAGATGCTGAAGGAGATTGTCAAGACTGCTAAAACAGCAGTGAAAGCCAGAATCCTCCCCCAAGGTATGTGCTGCTCTGAGGTAAAGAGCTGGAGAGAGTACAGGGGGAATATCGTGGGACAGAGGGATACTAAAAGAAGTGCTGAAAAACAAGATGGACTTCACATGAGCTGCCTCTGGTGCTTATATGGTATTGTTTTCAGATGTCATATTGAAATTCCGGGAGAAGATTGAGAATCTAGAGAAAGATATCTATGCAGTGCTGTGCTTGGAGCGTGAGGAACGTGAAATCCAGCAGTCAGAGGCCCAGGTAAGCAATGTTTTTAGTATCTAGGGTGATATAGTCCATTATGAGGTTTCCCTAAGTGTACTTAACCTGCCTACCTTAGAAAGGGAAGACAGAAGTATTTTTTAGCCACCATGAGCTCACATCTTGCCTGAATTATCACAGATCAACAAGGCAAAGAAGCAGCTGGAGACAGGAAAAAAAGAGACTGGGAGTGAGGGTTTGGAGCGAAGCTGGTTCCAGACCCGTGAGGAGAGGAAGAAAGAGAAGTGTGAGTCATGATGCTGTTGCCATGTTAAATTCTCTACCTGCAGTTGGCCTCTGCTCTGTGCTTTAAGAGGTTCTTTATTCTGTTTTTCTTTCTCTTTCCAGTGGCTAAAGCCCTGCAGGAATTTGACCTAGCATTACGAGGGAAAAAGAAAAGGAAGAAATTTGTACAGGACACACAGAAAAAAGCCCAAATGACAGTGAGTACATTTGTGGACAAGTGGGACCCTGGGTGGACTATCATAGTTTTCCCTTAGCAAAGCTTCACATCACCAAAACCTGTATTTTAACACCTTTCAGCCAGAGGAAAGGTCACAGTTTGAAATCTTGAAATCTCAAATGTACGCTGAGCGGCTGGCAAAGAGGAATCGCCGAGCCAAGAGAGCCAGAGCCTTGCCAGAAGAGGAACCAGCAGCAGCACCAGCAGGTAGAGACTTTTGTTTTACAGCTAACTTACTTTATGTCACTTACTTTGCTAGAAATAGGTAAATTAATCTTGTTTCTGTAGAGGGAGGCACTGATCTTTGAAGGAATGGCCACAAGTGCTGGCCAGGGGTCCATGTTTGCAGTCATTTGCCTCATGCTTAGGTTAGTTGTGTTCAAGAGTACTGTGATGATGCTGTGGCCTTCTGTTTACAACCAGTGTTGTGTTTATTATTTGTTAGGTCCCAAGAAGAAGAAGAAATTGTCTGTGTTTGACGAAGAGCTGACCAACACGAGCAGGAAGGCTCTGAAGCAGTACCGTGCCGGGTAAGGTCTTACTTAGCAGGTCCACATTAGTGCAGACTGTAGAGAATTGCATCTCTATACTTCCTCAGTGATACTCTGACTGATGTTGGGGATAAAGGTGGGCAGGGTTCTTTTGAGAAGTACCTGTGCTACTGCTATAATTCTGTGATTTGTCTGACCTCTCCTCCCTTCCTTCTCTCAAAAGCCCATCATTTGAAGATCGAAAACGCTTGGGCATTGCCCAGCGAAGGAAAGGAGGAAACTTCAAATCCAAGTCCAGGTATAGTTCCCTTTACTTTCTTAAGTTTTGGGGCTTTTTCCCTGTTTTCTTCATCTTCCTCTTGTGATTGTTTAAAGGCCCTTGCTGAAAGGTTTGTTGGTTCTGCAATACCCTCTTATTGCAGGTCTGATGCTGGGGGTAATCAGGGATAGTGCATTTAACAGCACATTCTGGGCTTCTACTTGGGGGAGCATTTTGCCTAGAAAATGCTCAGTGCTGTTCCTTATCTGTCATGGAGGGCTGGGCTGATGGAATGTCATTTCAATTATCTTCTCTTTTAGGTACAAGAGAAAGTAAGGAATGTTGGCAATTACCAAAGAGGTAATTTCAGACACACTGTACAGGCCCTTGATTTTGTAGTACTGCAAGGAGACAACCTCAGTAAAATGGAAGTTTTCCTTCAGGTTCTGGATAGCTCTGGGATGTTTGTCAAATATCTGGTTGAAGACTGTGAAAACATCTGTAGCAGCCCATGAAATAAAGAATTATTTTTCTTTTAAGATGTTTACTCTGTTTTATGGATAGCCAAGAACAACTGAGAGCTGGAATATGTTACATCTTTTCTAGTTCATGTAAGTCATCTTTAAGGCAAAAACTGGACAAAGTTCTGTTCATATACTTATGTGATCTCAAATAATAGAACTGAAAAGGATTTTTGTGGTCCAGAACCTATTTCTGTAATAGGGAAAAAAAAGTTTTTCAAACTTCTTGATTGTTTGATTTTTTTTTACAATCTCCACTTCCCAATCTGTTTTTTTTTCCCATCAGCCTTGCTAAATTTCACTGCTATGCTTTAATTCCTGTAAGGAACACAGACCAACAAATTAAGCTTTTTTTCTTCAAGCCTGCTTTTCTGGGATGGCCAAAGTGGATCAGTAAAAAGTAATGGCTGCACTCTTGACACGAACAGACCAACACAACAGTGACTCCAAGTACTGGGTTTTTCAGCTTTATTAAAAAGGGCAAACATTACCAGCACTAGATATAAAATATACATAGCAAAGGTCTGACAGTACTGCTCAGTGTGTATCCCCTTGCTTGGTCTTCTCCCAGTTCAGAGGTACTTCACAGGAATTCTCAGGGCCTTGGGGGACGCATGCCAGGTGGAGGGGGTCCTGGGAACACAGGAAAGAGTTGAAGAGAAAAGCAGCAGCCAGACTAAACAAAAAAGACATTTTCCCCATGCTCAAAGTAGCCATAGGACCCCTTTGTGGCACCAAAGCATTTCTGACAACGAGCAGAGCCAGGGAGAAACTGGAATGCATCACCCTTCAAACATGTTACAGCTTCTTAGAGCTCCTAGGCAGCTGGGATAAGCCCTGCTCACCTCTCATCCCTGGGGGTGGTGGTCTCATGCCTGGGGGAGGCATTCCCATTGGAGCACCTCGGCCAGGTGGCATTCCCATGGGAGGGCCCATTGGTGGTCTCATGCCTGGAGGAGGTCCCATCATTCCTTAAACCAGAGAAAAAACAAACATGTAAACCCAGGTGAATATTCAAGGCACTAGCTGGGTATCAGGGTATCTTCCATAATGCCAGCTTTTCATCAGAAAAAGTGTATCACTAATTTTGCAACAAAACATGAGCTCTACAGAATAATTCCTACCTGGTGGAGGAGCTCCTCTACTCATGGGTGGGGGAGGACCCCCACGCCCTGGTGTGTATTGAGTGGGGGCTCCTGCTATGCTGGCAGTGGCTGCTGCAGCAGCAGCTGCAACTGTCCCACGACCCTGGGGGGTCATCACCTGTAGACAAAATAAACAGGCTCAGAAAAATATCACCTGCTTTATAATAATAACTAAAACATAACACTGAAATTTCCCTTCAGAAAATTACACCAGTCTTAACTTACTAAATAACACTACAACCTGTAATGTGATTCAATGGATACCACTTGAATTGTGTGTGAAAAGCTGCCCTTTACAACCCCTTCTTCTATCATATAGGACAATACCCAAGGAGATCTAGCACCAAAAAAGCCTCACTAGGCTCAAACTCTGTGGTAACAGAAACTAAGATTACAGTTCTTCCACTACACTGATACCAAAAAATAAGAGCCACATGGGTCATAGTATCTCACCTGCTGGGATGGTCCTCCCACTCCTCGGACAGGGCCAGCTAACCCCGCTGGAGCCTGTGGCATGGGAGCACCGGCTGGCACTCCCCTCCCTGCTGCTCTCCCAACGCCAGGTCCTCCAGCAGCTCCAGCAAGGGGTACCCGGGCAATTCCAGTCTGAAAACAGAGCCCCACAAAAGAAAGGTTTATCAGAAGTCCTCAGATCCTAGAGATGCCCACAGCCTTCCTTTGTCCAATTAAATGTCCAACCCCACAGAGGAATTAGAGCTTCTTGCCGTGAAGTTTGTTGGACCTAATCACAACATCTGGAAACCTACAGTAATACAATACTGTTCCCCTGCAAAGAAGCAAATTCATCAATTTTCCCTTCCCTTTTTCCTTAGTTCTCTGCTCATCTTACATCTTTTGGAGGTGGTCCTTCAACTGTCATGGACACCAGGTTTTCTCCTCGTAGCAACACAAGACCAAGGACTCGTTTCTCTTCCCGCTCTGGTTGTTTTGAATTTTTAGGTCTGGTGAGAAAAAACATTGCAGAACAGAAGAGAAAAAACGGAATGAATGCATGCTGCTCTTAGAGCTTACAACAGAATATATAACTAGGCTGCTTCTCCAGAGAGGAGCACGTTTGTATATGCCTCAAACTAAGCACACAGAGAAGTCTAAACTGCTACAACTAGCATCACAAGATGTTGATTATCAGGAAAGAACTGAAACAAAGCGTCCCGTAAGCGTTGGCAGTTCGGGGATTTGACAAACGAGACTAATCCCATGCCTGTTTCGCAGGAGCCGGCAGCACACGGGGCCCCATCGCTGTCCCGGCTCTCGCCCCGAGCCCCCCCGGGCACCCCCCACCGCTCACTTGATCTTGCGGAACTCGTCGCAGTCGCAAAGGATGAGGTTCATGTGCTTATCGAAGGCCTTGAACGTGCCGATGAAGACGCGCCCGTCCTGCAGGATGCACCGCATGCGGTAATCGATGTGCTGCAGCATCTTGCTGCTCTTCCCCACCGTCTGCAAGAGAGCGCCGCGTTACCCGCGGGCCGGCCCGGAGCGGGGCTCGCTGCACCGCGGGCCCCCCGGCCCGGCCCGGCCCG
>VZRX01010552.1:0-18302 GCA_013398075.1 Notiomystis cincta
ACAATGCAACCCAGGACACCCTTGAATATTGACTTTGCAATCCTGGAGCTTGAGGAGTGGATGGGAGGGCCAGTGAACTGTGAAATGTGTAAGTTGTAACATTAAAAATGCAATGGAAACTTCAGATTGATGGCTGCATTTGCTCTTGCCTGTGGAGAGGGCTCGGGACTTCAAACCTACACAGGCAGAGCAGCTTTGGGTATTTATTTTGTGAAAACAGAGCACAGCATTCAGCCCTAAGGGGTGTGGGGTGTGCATGAACCAGACAGTTCTCCAGAGGAAGTGATCTTGGGAGGTGGTGATCTTAGAGGCATGCTCCAGCCTAAATCATTCTGTCATTTACTGGCTGAAAGCAAAATGTACTCTGGGGTCACACAAGGATTCTTTGGTTTTTCCTCAAGTTCAGGCACCAGACTCAGCCTGAATTCCCTCCTGCTTTTGAAGAAATTTGCTTTTCAGAAATCGGATGGGTTTTGCTGCAATTTCAAATCCATACCCTTATGCTTTAGCTTTTAGCTTTTCCATTTCCATTGGTTAAGGCCCTTTCAACACTGGCCACCTTGAGGAGGGAGTGGGCAGTAGAGAAAACACCTTCCTTGGCCTTGTCATTTCCCGTGCACAGTCCAGGCCCACTATGGTCCTTCTCCAGGCTACTCCTCTGGCACCTGGAATGGCCACACACGGCTTCCAAGGCCTCAAGGCTGTTGGAAAGGCTCATTTTTGCCAGAATGGACCAGTTCCTGATGGTGTCCACTTTGATCCTGCAAGCAGTTCAGAGATTTTAGTCTGCTCCCTGCACAGGATGAGAGTAAATGTCCAAAACTGAGTCCGAGTGAATGCTCCCAGGATGGAATCACAGTTTTCCATCGGTCTGGATTAGGATATTCTCAGGCAGCTTTATGGAGGAGCTGTGTGACCTCAGAGAGACCATCTGTGGTGGCTTAGCTGCCTGCTGGCTGGGCCAGCAGGATTTGGGTGACTGGTATCCTGCTGGGAAAGTGATGTGAGCATGGCCTGTAGCTGCTGATGTCCTCTCTCCCACAGGCACTCAATGGCTTTGTGCTGGTGGTGACATCAGAAGGGCTGATATTTTACTCCTCGCATACAATCCAGGACTATCTGGGATTTCATCAGGTTGGTGGGACTCTTGACTTGATGTAAGGAGTTGATTTTTCCTTGGTGGTAGAGAATAGGCCCAACTTCCCTGCAGGGAGGAGGCTGTGCAGGGATCACAGGGTCTCAGGGGTCTTGGGAATCTGGACCCTGTATTGCCAGACATGGTCTCACTAGTAGGTGACCAGGGACTTCATCAGCCCGTGGATACTTTCCAGCAGCCACATGGATGGACCTTCATGGGGTTCATGGCCGTGATGACATTTCTGGGGTTCTCTGCCCTGTTTGCCTTGGGCACCCTCTCAAATCCTGGTAAATCCCACAGGGCTCCAGCACTTTGGGTTTGGTGTTACCCACACACAGCTGGCTGTCCCCAACACCTGGGGTCAGTGAGACCTGGGCACAGGGGGCAAGTCCCAGAGTGTTGTTCCCTTGGGTGTGTAGGGATGGGGTGGCCTTGCTGCTGTTTTGTTCCCAAATCCATATTTTCATCTCATCTCTTAAGTCAGCATTAGGATTTTGAGTTATGGGGATGTTATAGGGAAGCTGTATTGGCTCTTTAGGATTTGGGGGAGCAGGGCAGTCCCAACATGGGCAAGGGGTCCTTAGAGCCAGTTGTTTTGTCTGTTCCCACCAGCATCGGTTCCGGGGGAAAGTTTCCAACCTCATGTAGACAGGGACCCATTTAAGCACCAGGGAGACTGGGTAAGACAAAACCAGCTGGGGCCATGACAGGCTGTTCCCAGGTGGGACATGAAGACTGGTGCTGGGGACAGGCTGCAGAGCTCACAGGTGATGTTTCCCCTCCAGACAGATGTCATGCACCAGAGCATCTTCAAGCTGATCCACACCGAGGACCAGCCGGAATTCAGGCGCAACCTGTGCTGGGCCCTCAACCCGCCGTGTGCTCCTGAGGGTGAGCCTTCTCCAGAAGGTAAAGGCAGGCTGGCATCCCAGGTGGCACCAGGTGTGTAGCTCCCCAGGGATGCTGCAAGCCCAGCTCCCTGTCACCGCTCGCACCCATGTGGCTCAGGCCACGGCGTCATCCAGATGTCGTGGCCTTCCCCCAGTTTCTGTTCCCTGCGAACTGCTGCAATGCGCGGTGCTGGGGACCTCCAACCCTCACGGGGTGAGTCCTTGCTTGATCCCCTCTCAGTCCCTCTTTTCCACAGTGGGCAAGAGTCTTGGCTCTTCTGCTGTCATCTACGAGCCGGATCAGCTGCCCCCAGAAAACTCCTCCTTCCTGGAAAGGAGCTTTGTGTGTCGCTTTCGCTGCCTCCTGGATAATTCCTCTGGCTTCCTGGTGAGTACAGACCCTCCACAGCAGGAAAACACCACAGGGGTTCTTGCCACCACTGAAACAAGCTGGCCTGGAAAGACCCAGTGCTCCTTTCTGCCACGTGCAGCACCTGCCTGTTTCAGCAAAGAGACTTTCCCTGTTTTTCATAGGTTTGGTCTGTACCTACAGCCTCTCTCTGTGGGCTTTGTTCCCCTCCTCTCAGAAATGCTGAATCTTGAACAAAAGTACTTTTCCTCCTTGTGTTTTGCTTGTTTTTTCTGTTAAAAGTATGTCTTAAGATCAAGTAGGTGATGTTCATCTCTCCTCCTCTGTGCACTGGGGAGAGCACAGGGTGCCCAGGGAAGCTGTGGCTGCCCTATCCCTGGAAGTGTCCAAGGCCAGGTTGAATGGGACTTGGGGAAACCTGGGATAGTGGAAGGTGTCCCTGCCCATGACAAGGGGATTAGTATGAGATGATCCTTAAGGTCATTCCGAATCCAAACCATTCTGTGAGTCAATGATTCTATTCACACCAACTCTGCAGATGGACATCTTGTTTTCCATGTAGCTCTCTTCCTTCACTTCCCTGTCCATCCATTTTTCTGCATGACACTGAGCTTTTCTTCTCTTCCAGGCTTTAAACCTTCAAGGCAGGCTGAAATTCCTTCATGGGCAGAGCAAAAGGTCTGAAGATGGCTCTGCACTGCCCTCCCAGCTCGCTCTGTTCGCCATCTCCACGCCCCTGCAGCCCCCATCCATCCTGCAGATCCGAACCAAGAACATGATCTTCAGGACAAAGCACAAGCTGGACTTCACCCCCTTGGCATGTGATGCCAAGTAAGCAGCAGAGCTTTTCACTGCTCCATTACAGACATCCCACCCCGGCCCTGCCTCTGAGCTGGGTGTGCTCTATGTCTCTCACAGGGGGAAGATTGTCCTGGGCTACACTGAGGCAGAGCTGCGGATGCGTGGCACCGGGTACCAGTTTGTCCACGCTGCTGACATGCTGTACTGTGCTGAGAACCACGTCAGGAGTAAGAGTCCCCTCCTTGGCCACTTGTGCTGATGAGTGGGCTGGGTCTGCGGCGGCTGGTGGATGTTGTGTCAAGCCCAGCCGCTCTTTCCCCGTAGGATACTTTGCTGTGCTGCTCCTGTCACTGCAGGGAGCTTGGGGCGGAGTGTAGGGAGGGGTGTTCAGCTAGGTGGTGTCCCTTGTGCGTGCAGCCATGCTGCTACTGTTCCCAGCTGGAAAGGGCAGCGTGCCATGGTGACAGCCCTCAGCCCTCGTGCTTCCTCCTGCAGTGATGAAGACGGGGGAGAGCGGGCTGACGGTGTTCCGGCTGCTGACCAAGGAGAACCGCTGGAAGTGGGTGCAGGCCAACGCGCGCCTCGTCTACAAGAACGGCAAACCTGAGTACATCGTGGTCACACAGAGACCCCTTGTGTACGTGCCGGGGCTGGGACGGGCACAGCCAGGCTTTTTCCCTCACTCCGGGATGCCCTGAGCAGTGCAGGATGTTGGATTTGTCATTGCTGCTTCTGCGTTTTGAAGGAGCAGCTGTGGAATGCTGAGCTTGGTGCTGTTCAGCCCCATCCCTGTCTGCAGGGCCACCCCACAATAGGGGCGATGCTTGATTATGCTGCAGACGTGGGGTTTGTGTGGGTATTTGTGAATGTGTGCTGGCTGTGGCTTGTGGGGATCACAGCTGCCCATTGCAGAAGCACTTATGGGGTGGGGTTGTGCCTGTGTCAGCCAGTGTCCTCTTCCTGCCCTGCAGAGATGAAGAAGGAGGAGAGCACCTTCGGAAGCGGTCCGTGCATCTTCCCTTTACCTTTGCCACAGGAGAGGCGCTCCTGTACCAAAGTGCTCACCCTGTCCTGGGCTGCCCTGATCCTTCCCAGAGCAAACGGAAGCCCAGCAAGTCCAGGAAGCCCTCCTGCAGCCATGGAGGGCGCTCCCAGAAGAATGGCATTGACCCCAGCTCTCTGCTGGGCGCTGTGATGCGACAGGACAAGGCGGCGTACACCTCCTACCCAGCTCCCACTCCTGACCCTTCCTCCAGCAGCACTTTCCAGCTTGGGGATGTGTCCTTGCCAGGTGCAGGAGGGGATGCCTGGAGTATGGGCACAGCTCCAGTTTCTTCACGGAGCAACAGCCTCAAAGAGAAGCTGCTGGATTTACAACAGGAGGACCCTCTCTTGACCACCATGGACTTGCTCTCAATTAAGAGTGACGAGAGCTGTTCCAACAATGAGCTCTTCAGTGCTCTGGAGGGCCTGGGCTTGAATGCTGAGGACCTGGAGCTCCTGCTGCTGGATGAGAAAATGGTGATGGTCAATATGGACTCAGACCAGACTCCATCCCTGAACGACAGCCTGGCCAGCAACCAGATTCTCTCCTATACCCCCAGCCCTCTGGTGAAGGAGCATGAGGGAGGGCAGCAGGTCTGTCCCCTGCCAGGCACGTCCCCCAGTGCTCTGTGCCACACAGAGAGCAAGGACTCGAGGTACCACCTGGCACAGGATGCAGGGCAGCCCAGCACTGCCCTGGGCCAGCCCCCTGTCCCACTGTGGGAAGAGTCCCTCTGTGCTGTGCCAGGGCTGCTGCCAGAGCCGGCTGAGCAGGAAGAGCTATCCAGTGGCTCCCAGTGGAGACCAGCTGGGGAGGAGACTCTGCTCCACCTCCTTCAGCCAGTACAGGGCACCCCATGGGACAAGGCTCCCAGCTCACCCCCAGGAGGCCCCTGCCTGCAGGAGCCACCCAGGGCCCAGCAGCTGCAGCGTGATTTTCCAGCCATACAGCCCCTCCAGGAGGATGCCCACCAGCCCTTCTCCCTGCCCAGCCGGTGCCAGGACCACTTTGCACCACTCAGCCGGCTGAAACACCGTCACTTGCTGATGAATGGGGGGTGTGGCCACGGCCCCGACTCCCCTCCACACCCCAGCACCAGCCTCAGCCCATGGCAGGACTATGTTTCCCCGCTCCTGGGGCCTCCAGCTCAGCCTGGCTTTTATGGCCTCAGCCAAGACTTGATCTCCCAGCAGCAGGGCTATTTGGGCCCTGGGCCCAATGTGCCCCCACAGCACTTTAACCTGAACGGATTATGCAGCATGGAAGCTGCAGGCACTGGAGACTCCTGGGAAGAGATGGCTCCGTACTCCAGGTTCTTTCCCCCTTCCTACCACCTCATTCCCGAAAAGCAGCTGAGCCCTGTTCCCTCTGTGCCCCAGCACTCTTTCCCCAGCTCAGTTGTAGGGCACTTTGGGAGAGTCAGCAGCCCTCTGGAGACACTGAATTCCTATGGGACACACGCCTCTGCACTGAGCCAGGAGGGCAGGCACAGGGTAAGGGCCTTTCTCCACTCTGAGGTTGAGTGTTTTCTCTGCTGGGGATCTGCCCAGCCAGTGCCAATAAACCCCTGTGAAATGTCTCACCGCTGTTCTCTCTCTCTCCTAGCCCCGCAGCAGCTGTGGTTTGCCCAGCTCTCCCACGGGACTGCCGCAAAACCACCCGGTGCTGGGGGGAAGCCTGGCATTGCCCTGCCAGCCACAGCCCCGGGCAGAAGTGCTGTCAGATCCCCCTCGTGCCTCCAGGGGGGACTTCTGTCTCTAGGGGAGACTGGAGTGGGTGAAGCAGAACCGTTACCTTCAAGCTACAGATAACAAACCTTCCCCACTGCTGTGTACATCCTGATGGTGCCATTGATGCTGTTTGCTTTGGCTCCCTTGGGTTTTTTTCCCTTTTCTCACCTTGCCACCATCCTGCTCCATGTGCTGTTCCTGTGGAGGTGTCCCTGGCCTGGGGAGGGACAGCAGCAACCAGCAGAGCTGGAGGACAGGTTTCCCAGGGTGCTGGAGCAAGCTGAGCTGTGATTGCAGGTCAGCCCATGTGTGCAACCAAAGCTTTACCGAAGCTTTGCATTTACATGCATGATCCAACATGGATACAAGCCTCTGGTGTCCTAAAGAAAGAGTCAGAAAATGTTTCCACCTCTGGTATAAAATTTCCTGCCATCCCAGCCAGGCACCTTGTGGCTACATTGTACAGATATTGCCTGTTTTATAAGGAACATGAGCCCTGTATGGTGTTCTTATGTTGCTCTGGGCCTTCCCCACCACAGCTTTCCTTGTGTCCCAGGTGCTCCCATTGTTTGGGATCCAGGCTAGAACTCCTGTAGCAAACACCCTGGGCTTTGCTGTACTGTACAGGACGCACTCAGGTTGGCTGCTATAAGCTGCTTTTCTCTGGGTGCTGGCCTCTCAGGTATCTTCAGACTTCAAGTCTCAAAGTTTTCAGTTAAAAAACAAATTCCAGTAAGATAAGGAAAATAGCAACTACTGAGAGAGTGATACTTTTCCCCAGGAAAAAAATAAAAACCTACAGCCCATATGCGTGTGTATAATATGAGTTGACAGATTATTTTTATGCTGCTCCAATGGAAGGAAAAAACAACCTCTTACCATCCCAAAGCATCCTGTGGAATGGGATGAAGAGGCTGCTTAAAAGATCAGAAACACAGTGATCCTTTAAGAACCCTGACAAAGCTCATCCCTCCTCCTGCTTGCCCAGCTTTGGATTCATGTGAATTCCTGTTCTTTTTGTTTCAATAAATGATTTTGGAGCTCATCCCTGATGTCCCCCTTGCTGGTTGTGTCTCTTCCCAATCTGGAGCATGTCAGGGTTTGCTGGCTGGAGCACTGGAGCCCAGGCCTTGCCACTGGTGATGTGGGACACAATGGTTTGGGTTGGAAGGGATCCTGTGGAACACTTGGAGCCTGTGGGATGCACACAGTCATCTGCAAGCTCCTGTTTGAATGTTTGAAAGGAGCTGCAAAGTTCAACAGAGAAGGATGAGAGTATAAAAAACCATGTACAATATCTCTATATAGTAATAATATATATTTATATAAAGTTGCATGTAGATATATTGAAATATAAAGTGCCTGTATATAGTTTCTACTGTTTAATAGAAAACATCTTGTACAACAAATGAGCTGATCCTTTTCCCCTGCACTGTTGTTTTTCAGTTTGAAAATTAGAAAAAACACAGGTGTGTTTCTTCTGAATGCTGAATTTTCCACTGTTCCCACCCTGCACCTGCTTTTCCTTAGCAAAATGAGGCAGTTTTGTAATGTTTCTATATTTTTGATGGAGATACGCTGGGAGTGCTTGATCTTTTATAGTTTCTGTGCCCTACTCTGTTTTTCCTCCCTGTTCCTTCAGAGGAGTTGGCTCTGGGCAGCAGCACCTGCACCAAGGGGAATTGAGGAATGGCACCAGAGCATCCCTGAGGCTGCAGCTCAGTGACTTCCAACCGAGTCCCAGATGCTGAGCACAACCTGACCACTGCCAGACTTCCTCCTTGAGCTACGTGTGGGCAACCATACCATGCCTAGCTGCCCTGATGAGTTTCTCCTCTTCCTTGCCATGCATCTCCACAGCACCAAGAACTTCCCTGCAGCCCAGGTGACCTCAGGAGGACTGCAGCCCTGCTGGCTGTGTCACCAGAGCTCTGTGTTTTAGTGAGCACAGCATGGATTTGTCCAGCATTGTGTCTGGGAGGTCTGTGGAGCACAAGCCATCGTTTTTGTAGAGGGACGTGCCCTCTGCTCCCAAAGCAGCCTGGCACATGCATAATTCATGCCCATCTTCATGCCAGCTGCAGCCTGTCCTTCCCTGGGCCTCATGGCATTGATTTTTCACACTCTGGACTGGCCCAGGGAGCCTGGCTGGAGGAAAACTTCCTGCTGCAGCAAGGGAGAAGCCCCTGTTCATCATCCCAGCATCTGCAGCCTGCCCTGAGCTATGGTGGTAAAAAAGGGGGATTGGGCAGCTGTGCTGTTGTGCCCTGGTATGGACATCTGGTCCCGTGGGGCACGTTGATCCCAAAGAGCTGAATGAGGCCAAGGAAGGTATGAGAAGAGTATGGAGAGATACAGAATCTTAGAATATCCTGAGCTGGAAGGATCACTAAGTCCTGGCCCTGCACAGGATAGCTCCAAGAATCCCACCGTGTGCTTGGATTTGGAATGTTTGTGTAGCTGTAGGTGCAGCTCCATGCAGGAAGGGGCAGGAAGAGCCATGGTGCTCCTTGCAGCTGGGTAAGATGCACTTATGGAGGGGCAGGAGGAGGAGAGCAGAGGGCATTTATTTGTTTGCCTCTTTTTTCTTTCCCTTCCTGCTCAAATTTGGCATTCCTAAACACCAGGCAGGACAAGGACCGGTGACACAGCCAGCAGCAAGAGGGGCTTCCTGTCTCGAGCCAGCTGGGAGAGGTGATGTCTGATACTGGCTGCATCCATGAGGCTGAAAGCACTAACCCTGGCTGGCAGCACGGAGGCCAGGATGTCTCCTGGGCCCCAAGGCAGCAAAGAGCAAGGTAAATACTTCTCTAGCAGCTCAGCCTGGGATTTGCCCACACTACCTACATGCACCATCCATTATAGATGGGGGCAGGAGCTGTGGGCAGTAGAGCAGAACACTTTGTGGTGGCTCCTGCATTAAATAGAGATGAAGGAGGACATGGGGAGGTGCTGTTTGTTCACACCCAGCCTGGCTGCTGCTCAGTGCCAGAGCTGTGCTGAGCTCCTGCTGTGGGCCAGACGAGAGCCATGGACTGGTGCTGCAGCCTGGCTGGGGATATCTGGGACAGCAGATGTAGAGTTAACTAATGTGTTCCTGGAGAGCAGCTGAGACACCTTTCACCTTGGTTTAAATAATTAAAACAAACAAACAAAACAATTTGGAGAAATAATGAAGTATCTTAATGGGGGGCACTTCAAAACATCACTTTTGGAATTCCCACTGTTGAGTTGAGTGGCCATTCATCTACACAGCCTTCTGTGCCCGTGGTTTTCAAGTACAATGAACCTTAGATAGCAATCATCTGCCTGAAAAAATATATTTGTGCATCTTTTTGATAGGTCCAAAGACTTTCCAAGCCTGGCTGGAAAGATCTAAAGAATGNGCTGGAAGGATCACTAAGTCCTGGCCCTGCACAGGATAGCTCCAAGAATCCCACCGTGTGCTTGGATTTGGAATGTTTGTGTAGCTGTAGGTGCAGCTCCATGCAGGAAGGGGCAGGAAGAGCCATGGTGCTCCTTGCAGCTGGGTAAGATGCACTTATGGAGGGGCAGGAGGAGGAGAGCAGAGGGCATTTATTTGTTTGCCTCTTTTTTCTTTCCCTTCCTGCTCAAATTTGGCATTCCTAAACACCAGGCAGGACAAGGACCGGTGACACAGCCAGCAGCAAGAGGGGCTTCCTGTCTCGAGCCAGCTGGGAGAGGTGATGTCTGATACTGGCTGCATCCATGAGGCTGAAAGCACTAACCCTGGCTGGCAGCACGGAGGCCAGGATGTCTCCTGGGCCCCAAGGCAGCAAAGAGCAAGGTAAATACTTCTCTAGCAGCTCAGCCTGGGATTTGCCCACACTACCTACATGCACCATCCATTATAGATGGGGGCAGGAGCTGTGGGCAGTAGAGCAGAACACTTTGTGGTGGCTCCTGCATTAAATAGAGATGAAGGAGGACATGGGGAGGTGCTGTTTGTTCACACCCAGCCTGGCTGCTGCTCAGTGCCAGAGCTGTGCTGAGCTCCTGCTGTGGGCCAGACGAGAGCCATGGACTGGTGCTGCAGCCTGGCTGGGGATATCTGGGACAGCAGATGTAGAGTTAACTAATGTGTTCCTGGAGAGCAGCTGAGACACCTTTCACCTTGGTTTAAATAATTAAAACAAACAAACAAAACAATTTGGAGAAATAATGAAGTATCTTAATGGGGGGCACTTCAAAACATCACTTTTGGAATTCCCACTGTTGAGTTGAGTGGCCATTCATCTACACAGCCTTCTGTGCCCGTGGTTTTCAAGTACAATGAACCTTAGATAGCAATCATCTGCCTGAAAAAATATATTTGTGCATCTTTTTGATAGGTCCAAAGACTTTCCAAGCCTGGCTGGAAAGATCTAAAGAATGATGGAGCACATCAACCATCATCATGGGGTGAATGACCAGACACGGCTAGCAGGTCCTTTGGAATAATGGGATTGTTGTTGTTGTTTTTATTGTCATATATTGTCATCATTGTTATCTTCTGGACCTAGGAAAGTTTGATATGAATGGGCCAAAACTTTCTGTATATAAATGTGTGTGCCACAAAAAATGATCTCAAATCTAATGTGAAATTTCAGAGTCACGGAATAGTTTAGGTTGGAACCTTAATGCTTATCCTCCTCCCCCCACCACTGCCACAGGCAGGGACATCTTCCACCATTCCAGGCTGCTCCAAGCTCTGTCCAGCCTGTCCTGGAACACTGCAGGGATCCAGGGACAGCCACAGTTTCTCTGGGCACCCTGTGCCAGGGCCTCCTCACCCTCACAGGGGAGGATTTCTTCCCAATATCCCATCTCTCCCTGCCCTCTGGCAGTGGGAAGCCATTGCCCCTTGTCCTCCAACTCCAGGCCCTTGTCCAAAGTCCCTCTCCAGCTCTTCTGGAGCCCTTTTAGGCCCTGGAACTCTCTAAAAGAAATGGTTTTATCTCCCATTTAATTACTTCACATTGAAACTTACTTCAGCTTCCTTGATGAGTTTAGAAAGGTTTATATTTTATATTCCTTATCTTCTGCTGACATATCTGTAGCCAAAGATGGCAGGAGGGTGAAGCCAGCCTCTCCTCTGCTGGGTACCAGCACAGTGCTTAGCAGGCAGGGGAGGCCAAGCAGGAGTATCCATCCCTCCCTCACACTGATCCATGGATGAGCACTGTCAGCTGGGTTTGCTGGGATGGGGTGGCCCTTCAGGAATGCAAGGCTTGGCTTATGAAGACGGACCCCTTTTTCATAGGGAGCTGGAGACAGCTGCATGATGGATTTGCACCTTCACAGCATCACTGAGGTTGTGTGAGTCTCACCCCTTCTCCCAGGACTTGGCTGCTCCAGGACAGAGCAGAAGAAGCATTGTCCTGAAGTCTGATTTGCATCTCTGGTGCTGGAGTCACCTGTGCCTCATCACTGCAATTCTGTTTGCTGGCTCCAGCCACGTATCCCTGTCCCTGCCCCTTCTCCTGACACGAGGGCTGCTGCTCTGCAGCTGTGAGGAGCTCCTGCCCTTGCTAACAGATGTACTATTGTTATGACATTGCTGATGTCTCCCAGATGTCTTTCTGTTGAGCAGAGGAGCGTTCCAGGGCTGTTTGGTGTCATGGTGTCCCATTTCTGCTCTGAATTGCACCATCCTTCCCAGTCATTAATTCCCCTTTTCCTGGCCAGCTGGGGCTGCTAAACCCTCAAAGTGGTTGTTAAACCCTCAAATGCATCTAGGAGGATTTCCAAGCTGAACAGGTGGGCCAAGTGTCGCATCTACCTTGCACAGTGCTCTGTACTGGTGCTGGGTTCCAGCTCCAGCTGTTGCAGCCATCTCTGGTGGGCTTGGGTCTCCAGAGGAGGAAATGTATTTTTCAAGCTTGCCCAAGAACAGCTTGCACCTCTGAGCTTGTTGCCTCCTCACAGGCTGTTTCATGCCAGAAACCCCCTTGGCTTGAGTTTGAAATATCTTCAGTGTTAAAAATCCCAGCTCAGGCTGATGGTGGCCTGGCCATACAAGGGGAAGGGAGCTCTGGAGGGAGAAGAAAACCCGTTTGCACCTTGGCCCTCTGCACAGTCAATAGCTGGGATTATGCTGCAGAGAGCAGAGCCTGGCAGTGAAGGATCAGACAAACAAGCCACGTGAGTTGTGTACACAAAGTGGAGGAGCTCAAAGGTCAATTGAGCTGCACATCCTCCTTGGGGACGGAAGGGACACCAAACCTGTGAGGCCAGTGCTGTGCCAAGCTTCAGGGAGGGCTGGGAAGATCCTGGGTTTTGCTTGGATGCTGTGGGGAGAGTTATTTGGGCTAACTTGTGGAGCATGACAGACATATTGGGCTGGACTCTCCTGGGGAGCTCTCTGGATTGTAGTGATCCCATGTGGCTCAGTTAATCCCAAAGAGAGATCAGCTTCATTTTCCCAGGGAGCCTTTGCCTTGGGACAGGAGCCTCTGCTTCTCCTCTCTCCCTTCTGGAGAAAAAGCTGGGTTTATAGGTGTGACCCTGGGGTTTACAGATTCAAGCCTGCCCTGAGGTACTTGCTGGGGGCTTATTTTGGAGTTGTTTTCCCAAGATGTCTGTATGCCTGTCAGTAGCTGGCACAGGGATCTTTCTCCCAGTGTGGAAAGGAGTGCTCCTGGGAGCATGGTGAGGTACAGCTGGTGCAGAGGGACTGGGCAGCCCAGCATGGAGAGGAGCCCTTGGGGGCTGCCTGTGGAGCAGCCCTTGTGAGACAGGGGAAGCTCAGCTTTCTCTTTCCCCTCAGCAGGACTGAAGTTCCTGCAGTGAAGGAGGCTTTGAAGAAACATAGAAGGGAGGCCAGGAAAGGCTTTGGCAAGCTGGGAGAGGAACAGGCCAAGCATTATCCATGCTGGCTGTGCTCCCATGGAGGTAATCTCATAGTTATTTTAGTCTCCAGCTGGGATGCAGCTCTGATCCCAGCTTTTGCAATATCCTGCCAAGCCCAGGCTCCAAATCTGCCCTTGCTGGCTCTGAGCAAGGCAGGACTGCGTGGTGAGAACCTGCCAGCATCCATTGAGGGGAAAGACCCTTATACTGCTCCCTTTTTGTGCCTTGCTGCCCATTTTGGGGTTCCTGGGAAGGGGCTCTGGGCCTTGGGCTTGGTTGTTTGGTTTGGGTTTTTTTCAACCCTCCATAATATGCAGATTTAAAGATAAAACTGGAGCATTTGGGTCCTTGCCTTCTTATGCTGAGGAGTTCTTGCTCCCTAAAACCATCCCATACAAACATAGGAGCTCTCTCTCCTGGTACCTGCTTAGTTTGGGTCTGTGTCCCAGAAATATGTGAGAAGGCTGCAGAGAAGCTCAAATGTGAGCTCCTTCCTGTTCATTACCAGGGCTGGCTGCTCCTCCAGACAGTATTTCTGTACCATCCTTGGATCTGGAATATGTTACAAGGATCATATCTCCTGGATACACTGACGAGTTGCTTTTCGTGTCTCCAGCTTCCTTGGTAACCTCAGTGATGCTCCTGGAGCAGCAAGTCTGGGTTGAATCAGCAGCAACTGCTTCTAGTCCTCAGATCCCACAAGGATTTGAGCCCTTGCCCTGTTTCAACTGAACAGTGCTATGCTTTGGTGGGTTCTTGGAGCTGGATCAGCAGACACTCTTTGGAGTTTGGTTTGCTTCTTTGTTTTCAGGAAGGAAAAGGAAAACCCATCTGGTCTGCAGTGGGGGGAAAGGGAGGATGAAAAGGCCTCAGTTTAAAGCAAGCTTTGCTTTCTTAGCCAGGTTGCTTAAGGAAGTCTCCACATCCCTTGAAATAGATTAAGTGTGGCTCCAGGGGCTATTGTGGAGAGCCAGCACTATAAAAATGCAGATTTCAGGGAAAGCCTTATGCACTGTGACAATTTAAAGTACCCCTGAAGGGTGTTCACTCAGGCAGAAGCACACTTTATTTGGAGCATATTATGAATGAGACAGGGGAACAATTTGTTTGCTGGAGATGGGCAGAAGATCAATTAAGCAGATCAGAGGGCACAGAGCAAGTCAATTTGCAAAAGGACAAAACACAGAGGAGATGGCTACATCCTGTCTGGATTCCAGGGTGTTGTCACCACTGGATGGAGTTGGGGAGCCAGGCTTCAGGATCCCAAGTGCCTGTGGCATCCCTGGGTAAGGAGACTTGCCTGCCCTGAGGAAGAGGTTCAATGTGGTGCATTGTGGGCACTCTTCCAGAGGCACTGGGTATCCCCTTGGCTCTGCTCTTTCTCCTGGTTATCCTGATCATTGGGGTTGGGGGTGTTTCCCAGTGTGTTTGGACAGCTGGGACTTAGCTGTGCTGCCCCAGGATCAGTTCTCCAGGTGCTAACAGCTCACTTGGCTGCATGGAAATACTGGGAAACCAAACCCTGAGCATTTTTGGAGACAGAAAAAGGAATGGTGCAAAGTCTATTTGTGGGTTTTGTGTTAAAAGGGAGGGCTGACTACTTTGTAATTGAATTTGTCTTTTTGAAGGGAAGGGACTTGGCTTAGGTAGAAGGCAAAGTGCACAGAACTAAAAAATCTTACTGGATACCAAAGCCAAATTTTTTAAATGGGAAAAGGAAATAAAGAATGAAGGTGGTTTGGGTTTTTTTGTTCGTTTGTTTGGTTTTTGTTGTTTTTTTTTTTTTTCCCCAGAGCCTCTCTGAAAGTGGCTGGGGAAAAAAAGCAAGATGGGAGTCTTAAAACTCCTCAGGTATGCATGGTTTTGTGCTCTATGGGATGTGCATGAGTTAATATCACAGCAGTGAGGACCACATATGTCTTTCTGAACTTCAAATTTTACAACCTCAAAGCATATCCTCAATGCCCAAAAGCATCCTTCTGAGTTTTGAGAAACCATGAATCCAGCCAAGTGCTCATAAGTTAATTGGAATATGAGAAGAGAAAATAATTTCCTTGTCCAGTGGGTGGTGGGCAACCTAGAATGGTCATGGGGCTCTTTGTGGACACGGTTTAGTGCTGGGCTTGGCAGTTCTTGGGGAATGGTTGTATTTAGGGATCTTAGAGGGCTTTTCTGACCTTGGTAATTCCCTGGTTCTCTGATTCTACTGCCATCCTGTATCACTTGGTGCAGTCCCTGTAACAAGCACAGCCATCCTGCTGCTCCTTATTTTTAAGGATCTGTCCAGGGTGAACTGAGGATTTCATTCAACACAAAGAGCCCTCAGTTCCTCCCTGTGGCACCAGCCCCTAGCAAGAAACTGCTCATAGTTCTGGGCAAGACAGTGGGATTTTCTCAAAAGGACAGCTCTTCCCACTCCCTGAGACTGCAGGTCCCCGTGTAGATCCTTCCATCGATGAAAAGGTAACCGTCATATGCTTTGTTCTGTGTTTGCTTTGGCCGCACCAAGATTTCAGTCCCAAAATTCCTGCTGTCTCCTGCAGTGGCTGAGCAGCATGCTCAGCCAAAGTTAACTGTCCCACGAGCTTCCACTCCATCCTGGTCTCTGTGTGGTTGGAAGCAGTGACCCACAGGCTTCAGCTGGAATCACTGAGAGTAGCACAGCAGCTTGGAGCAGCCTTCCCTCTGGGAGCCATTGGCTATTGCGTCCCGAGCCTCGCTAACAAGCTGTGACACTGGCAGGTCTCCCAGTCTGCACTCAGCCCTGGGCAAGCCACTGCCAGAGGCAATTCCAGAGACTGGGGTTTGTGGATAACCTTGTCAGCAGGCTGGTTGTTCTGCTTGTTTGAGTTTTGTTGCTGTCTGTCCGGACACATGGTGGCGGCAGCTGTTGGGGAGATGGATGTGCCTCTCTACCCTCACAGCAAAGAGTCTCGTCCCAATACCTGATCCAAACCTGCCCTCTGTCACTTGGGAGAGCTGCTTGGATTTCACGGGAATCAAGAGCTTCAGGGAAAAGCTTTTCTCGGCGTGGCAGGTGCATTTTGTCTCTGTCTTTGCATTATCTCAGATGATCTCTAAGGTCTGTTCCAATGCTAACCATTCCAATGCTAACGGACTCTGAGGTCCGTTTAGCAGGGAAAATTCTGATTTGCAGCCAACACTTTGCTCTCTGTGTTTGGAAGATATGTATATTATACATAGGACTGGCAGAGCTAGCCAACATTTTCCTTTAAAAAACAAAAGCAGAGAGGAAACTGGGTTTTAATGCAATGACTGTTCCTTTGAGTGTTTGTTGTTTCCAGGAAAAATGCTGGCATTTTCCTCAAAATAGCCATTTAAAATGTGCTTTGCATTGCAGAGGAAGCTGGTTTGGGTTTCTATGAAGAATTAGGTATTTATTTATGACATCTTCTAGATCCTGTGTCCGAAACATGGTATTTTCGTGAGCTGCAGTTGAAGTCCTTTATAGGTTTTTAATCCTTTGTTTCTTCAGAAATGCTTTTTTTCTCCCACCTCTTCCTGTGATTACCTCGTACTGTTTCCTAGAGTTTATTTTGTACCAGACGTGTTTGAAATCCCCAAGAACGCATTGTTCCACCTTAGCAGACAGAACTGAGTCACAGGGATTTATAGCAAAGACCAGCAGAGCTCTCTGGCTTTCTGGAGCTGGAGTTGTAGTGCCTGCAGGAAGGTCACTGTTTTCCAGTGCAGACAAGGAGGTATGGGGGTGCCACCCATGGTGTACCTATATAATCTCCCATACTCCATGAAATATGTGCAGGGCTCTAAGAGAGTGGCACAAGAGTTGGATACTGATTGGTTTTTCTCCAGGAGTTGTTGCCCTGAAGCAAAGTTCCCTTAGCCCCAGGACCTGCTATTTCCCTGGGAATGCAGTTAGATCTCCAGGGTTAAATGCCACACATGTGGCTTTTTTGCACGGGGAAAAAAACTCCACAACCCAAAAGTTGTAAAGTAGGTATGTTTTATTCAGCACTGAGACGCGTGAGGGATTGCTCCGCCTAAGACATGTGCGCAATCAGCTGTACCCGTCTATTTATCCCTTCAAGTATTACATATGCATTGTGTCTCTTAATTCACCTATACATATTCATGACCTATCCCTGCTTTGCATTATAATTAGCTCAAAAGTTATTTCCATATGCTCGAGCTTGCCCAGTGCCTCCTGGTGGTCGTGGGCTGGGGTCGCAAAGATGAAGTAGCGAGTCTTCCTCCTGTTGAACTTTTTACCTTTCCTTGTCACACATGCTCTCTAGGTTCTTGGATTTGGCCCAAGCTACGAACCTGGTTCCAGCTGGTTCAGCGGTTTGGAGAGCAGAGACGAGGACAGGTTGCTCTCCTTTTTACAATAAACCTACATCCTCCCATCTTACTTCTGACAAGCACCAGCGATATACATTGTTAGCAAGGGGCTCTGGCTGAATCATTCCTTAACTCCTAAACTCCCTCGTATCAGCTTGGCCTGAAAATCTCACCAAAGGCATCACCTTCACTCTGGAGGCTTGTTGATTAATTTGATAGCACCTACCCCTCTGGGGATATGTTTGGAAATAGCCAAAAACTCCCTGATGTTGCTCTGGAACAGCCTCTACAAAGGCTCTTCCTATGCTTCCCAGAGGAAAAACAGAGAGTATGAAGGGAAGCCTAGTGATAACTCACGCCCAGCCACATTCCCTTGGCTGAGCTAGAACTCAGCATTTCCACCACATGGGTCAGTCACTGGAGATCCAGGGCTGAGCTTCAGTAGCTGGAGCTGTGAGTGGAGATCCCAGTGGAGGGGCTGGGCAGGACCACCAAGGTTTATTAGTGCCCTCAGCGATGACAAGAAGACTCCTTGACAGCAGTTTTAGGATTAGCAGCCCCCTGACTGGAAGCTTTAGGTGAGGAGGGAGGATTGTGAGGTGAGATACAAACTGATCTTTTCCATAGGGAACAAGGAGGAACTGGTGAATTTTGATGTTCAACCCAAGTCAATTAACTGGAGAAGTTGCTTCTGCTTTTCCAAAACTACACCCCTGAAAAACTTTCCAAGTTGGGCAGCCAAGATCAAAGCCAGCCAGAGCCATCAGTTGCTTTGGAAAGCTGGCACCACACTGGAAAATATTGCACTCCCCTGGCAAGAACAGGGCTCTGAGTCACACTGGGCAGTAAAAGATGCTCCCTGGAGCCGCTGTTTCTGCAAGGTCTCCCCTCTGATTTGATGTGACAGCAGAGCACTCCTAGCACGGTCTAAGGAAACCAAGTAAAGGCAAAATGTCTGCTTCCATCTCCCCCAGCCCATCCCCTCCAGCTACAGCTGCGACACGCCTGCAATTCACTGACTGTGTCATGTCTGGCAGAAAACTCTGTTCTCAAAAGTGTCTAAAACAGCTGGAAATGAACGTCAGTAATAGATCAAAAAGTAAGTGAAAGCTCTTCTGCCTGCTCATTTCAGGCTGGCAAGTCAAAAGAAAGC
>VZRX01010556.1:372-88271 GCA_013398075.1 Notiomystis cincta
ACGGCTTAGTTACCTCACAGGTAACTTTGAAAGTCTGGGCTTTCACAAAAATATATTTTAAAATAAGTTGGTTTTGTTTTTTTTTTGATTAGAAATATAATTATAAAATTGCTAATATAATTCTCTTAATAATCTTTATTTTTAGTGAAATATATTTGTGACAATGAAAGACTAGTAGTTTTCACTAATAGGCTTAAAGCAATGCCCTGGAGGCAGGGTAAAAATAATAAGTTTATTAAAGTTGTATTGAGAGGATAATCTGAGGGATCAAATGTACAGGTGAGCCAGCTGAAATAGGGTGCTATTGAACACTTATTATCAATTATTAAATATTTATGAAACGTTAGTAATTTGAATGTTAAGTATTTAATCTTCCATTAAAAAATAGGGAGTATAGTGAGAGGCTGATTATCAGATATATCTTGAGATCTTTAAAGGCCTTAGATGAGCAAGGGTCCAGCCAAAGAAAATGAGAGCAGGGACAAGAACTTGTGAGGTAAAATGAGTAGTGCAGTTAAGAAAATCAGGGGATCTTAGGTATGAAATTCCTTTCTGTTAGGAACAGGAAAAACAGTCTTATGGGTGTTGCAAAAATGCTGAAGTAGTCAGTGCAGTCTTTGTTCAGTTTTCTTGGAAAGGCTGTAGTCAGATATTTGCTAAAACTGAATAAAATTATATGATTGGACTGCAATCAGAGTAATTAAAAAAAAAAGAGATAGAAAAGCCAGATGAGCTCTGATCCCCTGAAGGATTCTGAGGAGGTGGTTTGGGAAGGGAGTTTGTCAGTAAGTAGAGGACAATTAAAATCAGTGTGCACAGAGGAAATATTGTAGTGTGACTTGTTAAGAGTAGTCTGGATCAAACTATTTTTTTACAGTAGCCAATGCACTTAATAAGGAAGGAATGTGAGGAGTCTGTCTTAAGTTTTACAGGATTCCTGCCATTGGTCATGCTACTGGAGTGTGCTCTAAAAATAATCCTTTTAAAAGATCTTTTTTTAAGAGCTTTTGAAACTGACTTGTAAATAACTCACTTTTAAACAGGGGTGTCATGAAACATGCTCCTGGAGAGTTCAGTTTTGAGTGTATTTTCACTATTTCCTGTAATGTGGAACACAAAATTGGAAGGATTGCAAGCACTGTACAGCTAAGGGTTGGAATTAAAAACCATCTTGAGGAGATTGGTAGCAGGTTGGAAATCAGTGTAACTAAGCTCAGTTAACAAGAACTGAGGGAGGAAGAGAACACAGGAATAAAAAAAAATCAAATACCTGATTAGTGGAAAGGGTGTCAGTGAACAGCAAACAGTATCCCAAGAAATACTGGATATTTATACTGCATTTGAACAATGTGGTGCATAGTAAAACAAATATTAATTGAGAATTATTTTCTTTCAACTAGCCAGGTGTTGCTTTGTCACATTAACAAGTGTGAGTAAAAATAAAGATAAGGGGAATGATTATTCTGCTAAAAAAGTGCTTTAGCTAAAATGGTCTGGGTATTTTTTTAAACAATACTGCTGTATACCTAGACTCTGTAAGAATATTAGGTTTATAAAACTTTGTGAGGGGAGCTTGAAAGGCATAGACCCTTTAGAAAGGAAGAAACTAAGAGCAGATTTGATGAGTGCCCTCACACCAATAGAAGGGTTGATGATTAAAGGCCAGTGATTAACAAGTTTTTGAGCTCTCTGTAGAGCAAGAGATGCTTGTTTTTAGAAGGTGATACTCAATTTGGATGCTAAAGGAAAACATTTAGTTTTCAGATTGGTCAAACCTGACAGTGGCTGTCCACAAGTCTCATGCTGGAGAAGTAAATGTCTGGACAGACATCTCTTGGGGACACTCTGGTCTCTCAAAGGCCCTTACAGGTGTTTGTTTAAACAGTTCTGTGCATACAGCACAGTGGAATTAGAAGTTTTCATAGGGGAAAACTGCTTTGGAATCTGCAAGTTTCCTTGAGCCTGGGTTTTTATGGAGCTTTAGTAGGAAAGGCCCATGATGTATCCTTCAGTGTCTCCTCTTGGGTGTGTTGTGTGCTTCCAGAAGGGTTTGATTCCAGGTGTGCACCTTCTAAAGGTGTCTCCTGCTGGCACACTGAGGACACCTGGCTCGTTTGGTTGGGAAAGGCACACTGTCCCAACATTTGGATCCCTTTCACTCTGTTCATGAACTGTGCTTGCTGAAACATCTTGAATGGCTCTTACTTCACAGGGTTGAGATGTCCTCTGGAAAAAAGAGAATTTCTTTGAAAAAGATGAGGGATAAAGAGTTCAAGGAGTGGGAAAAAAGCTGTTGCTTTGTCTTGGTCAGAGGATGTGCAAACCACAGAGTGAAAAATGGCAAAATGAAAGTGTGGCCATGATCATGTCATTAAGACATTCACATATTCACACTGTTAATAAGGAAACAGCAGCCTGTTAATGATCTTTTGGAATAACTGAATTGGAAAATCAGAGGTATTTCTGGCCAATCCTTCTAAAGATGCAGTGTTATCCCATTTTTCAGCATGTGTCAAGGAGGAGGGCTTCTAGAAAAATTAGTTTTTACACAGCCTGAAAAAGTAAAGAAAAATTTTATTACATTACTTAAATTCCTTTTAGAGCTAAGAATTTGTGTCTCATTTAAAATGAGGTACTTTTACTTCTGCTGGTAAAATGACCAGAGGTGTTACTTGAGTGAGCTGGCCTGTTGCCACATTATTTTTCCTTAGTATTTCTATCAGCTTTCAGGTTTTAAAGTTCTGAGAGTATTGGGGAGCTTCAGCAAAGCTATCCAGAATGTATTGTTCTTGAGCAAGAGTTCTGTCATAAAAATCTGATTCATTTAGTTCAACCATTGAAAATTTTCAGTCTTTCTCATCACTAGTACACAATATGTGGCTGATTTATTTGCCAGCAGTGGTTTGGAGTTGAAATTTTGGGGTTTGAGCTGCTTTTCCTGTTAGATAGAAAGAAACAAGTTCAATTTAAACCAATAGAAACTTGAATGATATTTCCTGCTGTATGTTTCAGACCCCCAAGATGTAATGCCTCAAACTTTTGAGAACCAGTGCAATACAAGTCTTGCATTATTAAGGTTAGAGCTTTGCTGTGTGTGCTGAAGCTTATAAGAAATCTCAGCATCATTGTCTTAAGGGATTCTGCATACTTTAAAAACTCCAGTAATTTTTTCTAAAAGCACATGTAATCAACTTTGTGATGTAATCTGAGTGAACAGTGTAATTTCTGTGATTTACCTTGTTTTGGTGGGTTTTGAGGGGATATTTGCATACTCCTTGTGTCTTAAGGGTGAGTATCTGACAATGGATATTTCTAGGAATCAACATGTGAGTATTGGATTTGGAGTTTTTAATTCTTTTTCTGTTAAGTCAAAAGAGTGTCAAGACTTGCTGGTGATAATATTCAGAAGATGTTTTCTATGATGTTTTTGAGATGTGATCACTTGAATTACAAGTGAACAATTTATCTTTACTTCGTGAGATTGAATTTTCTATGTATATTTTCAGAGCTTGGAAGAACAGTATTTTTGGTGTCTGTGTAAATCTGAAAATTAGCATGAATGCAACTCAACCTCTCTTAGTTCATTGTCACAAAAGTAAAAAAAAAATTGCAGAGTTTGGGTTAGTAGGTCATTTGAGCTTTAAAATTCACAAGTTCAGGAAAATAGTCTCCCCAGTGCTTCATAAACATACTTTGAATTTTGGTGCAGCATGGGGGTTGGACTAGATGATTTTTGAAGGTCCCTTCCACCACTCCAAACCATTCAATGATTCTGTGAAAAAGGTGTTTTTCAAATAGCTGTGAACTACATGTTTTGTAATTATTTTCCAAATTTTTTTATTTAGAAGGCATTAAGATCAATATATTTGTGAATCCATATGTGGTATCTGTAGGATTAGCTGTGTAGTGTCCAGCTTCTCTTCTGAGAGGATGGTGTTTGCACAGGGGTTTTGTCTGTAACCTTTTGGTTTGTGACACTTGCTGTTGTCAGTGTTCAAATTTTACTACATGTGCAATTATTTCTTCAGATTTTGTTTATGGTAGTTAGAACTGCAGTCTTGTATATGAGAAAGAAGGTAAAATATTTGTGTCAAGTCTTACGTTTGCAAAATAAAAAAAGAGTACCCAAGGGCCAGTAGAAATTGTTTGGTGTGCTAGAGAACTCAGATTTCCTGTGTCCCACCAAGGATTTTTAGCTGCAGAGTCAGTGGTGTACAGAAAATGTTGTCTGTGCCTTGTGTCTGTTGTGCAGTGGGTAAGGCCTGGGTCCTCAGGACCTTCTTTGCTCTCTGGGGGAGGCACTGGGGGACTTTTTCTGAGATTAGCAGAGCATGACGTGATGTCAGGAATGTAAGCAAAGGATGAGAGGTCACCTCTAATTCCCTGACTCTTCAGTGCTCTATTTTTGATTTCAAGCTTTAATGTAGTTCTTTTCATGGAACTTATGTTTCTTTGGAATTTTTTTTTTTTTAATATTTTAAGCTACCTCCTAGGAAATAGTAATGTGCTCTGTAGTATACAAAACCCAATTAAGTTGTGGTGATAGTCTGGATGTTGATGCTGTGTGTGATTACTTGAACAATGCAAGTCACAAGTTAATGATTCCAGATGAAGTTGTAAAGTTAAGGAAATGGTCTGTGAATAAATGTGGCTGTAACCAATTTCTACAAATGATACAATTTGTTTAAACTCCCATTTCCTATTTTAGGGAGAAGTATCTCTTGCTCTAGTTTCTGACTTTGTAGATCAAGAGAACTTTTAAGTGTATCTGTGGGAGAGAATGAAGTTGTATTGGTAGCCTTTAAATCAACATTTTTAATTTTAATTTCTAAAAAAACAGAACTGTAAAAACCAAATTCTGAAACCCTGACTATATCTGTATGCATAAATTAGAATGATATAAGTAAAATATGCCTTATGAATGTTCCAAGTATGTATTGAATTCTTAAGGACACAAAATTTGCATAAATGTGGAACCTCTTAGAGATATTACACATTTTTATTCTATGTATTTATACATATTACTTTATATATATAGAAAGGTTCTACAGACATGCAAAAATATATGTGTGTATATGTATAAGCCACATATTCTGTAGACTATTGTAAAAGTGTGAGGCCAAAGAATTAAACTGACTATGTGAACAAACAAAATCCTTGAATTTTCCCATCAAGTTAAAAATATGTCAACTAACTCACTTGTTTTCTCTCACTAGAAATGACTACCCCAAACAAGACCCCACCTGGTGCTGACCCAAAGCAGTTAGAGAGGACTGGTACTGTTAGAGAAATAGGCTCACAAGCAGTTTGGTCTCTTTCATCCTGTAAGCCAGGTAAAATCACAACAGTGCTGTAAAAAGTTGACTGTACATTTATGTTTTGGGAGGATGACATCCACAGCAGTAAAACTGCTGTAGTCTAGGCTGTAGACACTACAAATAATTTTGGCCCTCTCTATATGTGATACAATATGAAAGTTATAACTGTATCAGGAATCCTACTGTGAGGAACTATTTCATGTGAACTAAACAGAGCTCTTACCTATTTTATATTAATTTTTTTTTTTACTTACACAGTAAACAGACTAAGCCATGTGAGCAGAATCATGCCCAGCATGGTGAAATTGTTCCTATGCTTTGGCATTTTATCTGGATGTCTTCCATTTTTAAGGATGACCACGCAGCTGGGTGACCTAAATGTTCTGCCTGAACTTTGTGTGGGCTCAGCCATTACAGGGTGGCCCTAAAACCCTGCAAGTAAAATGAACCTGTGATCCTGAGGTGCAGTTAGTGATACCTGTTCAAAATATCTGAAAATCTGTATTATTTCTCTTTTGGAGTGGTTGAGTTGATATTCAGAAATATCTGGTGGGAATTGATCTGCTGTCTTGCTGCAGCCTAGGGTGAGTGATCCCTTTATGTCACAATATTGTGCTTAGGCTGATCAACATTGGTCTGAAATCCTGGAATACTGGAGAAAAATGTCTCATGATTTTGTTGCTTAAACTGGCTGAAGGATTTTTTTCATTGC
This sequence comes from Notiomystis cincta, assembly GCA_013398075.1. Classification (NCBI taxonomy): domain Eukaryota; kingdom Metazoa; phylum Chordata; class Aves; order Passeriformes; family Notiomystidae; genus Notiomystis; species Notiomystis cincta. The sequence continues at coordinate 6,403 of VZRX01010556.1, forward strand.
AGATCAAATTTCAGCTGCTACATTAAAACTGCAACTAGTTTGGACAATCAGTAAAAGGATGTGCTTAGTAAAAGGACAGATAATGAGGGAATAGAAAATACAAACTTGGAGCTGCTTCTTCAAATGTGATGGCCTTAACCTTTAGGAATACCAGATTTGCCATCTATTGCTTGTTCTAGCTACTACTTGAAAAAGCAAAGTGTTTCAGGACTTGACTTGAAAAGAAAATGTTACTTTTGGCTAAAGTTTTATAATGAATGATCTCTGCTTATGATTTTTCCTTAGTTCAGCAGTTAAGTTACAGAAAAGGTGGAAGAGTCTTAACTGTTAATTACTGCTCTGGCAACCAGTATGAATTACTACTTAACCACTTGAAATTCCAGGGCATGTTGACATGGATTCTCACCCCAGTGAGAAACTTCAACAGTATTGAGCTTTTACAGATTCCCCTATTTCAGTTTTGTGTCACACAGTTACAACTTGGATATCTAGAAATACTTCCAGTATGTTGTAACTTAGGAGACATTTGTTTGTAACAGTTGAAGAAAAGCTACATTTTCATCACAGAAATGGGATATTCAAGATTGTAACGTTTTCTTTTTCTTAGGGTTTGGAGTGGATCAGTTACGAGATGATAATCTAGAAACTTACTGGCAGTCAGATGGATCACAGCCTCATTTGGTGAACATCCAATTTAGGTACTAAAATATACTCTCTGTGGGTTAGGGTGCTTTGTGGAACTTTATATTGATCACTGTTCACCAAGGCAGGAATTCTGGAAGTGCAAGAACTCCTGGCTTAGTTCTGTTACCCAACTGGTAAGAAATCAGATAGCATTTATAAAAATGAGATTTTCAAATGTTATGATCATTGTAAATGCCTAAATAAGCAACAAAAAGCAATGTTTAATGGCATGTCCGTTGTGACAGCATCACATTTACTCATGTAAGGTGATTTATGTCCTGATTTTGTGTCTTTGAGTGTCATTTGGAGGGTAGGTGACTGCTGTTAAAGTAGTCCTGTATAACCTGACAGCTGAGTTGGAGAAACCTTTGTTTATTTTGTCCTGTGTAGGATGCTTTCAGTACTTTTTCTTTAACTGAACTGGAGATGAGATGTTTGTCACCTTTTTTTTTGTTTACTTTCTTGAGAAGGACTTGGTCTAATAAGAGAGTCCGTATTTCAAAAGTGAAACTTAGACTTCATTATGTACAATGCTTATTTGGAATCTTGACCAGTTTCTTCCTATACTGACATTTCTGAAGGCAGGGAAAGGAGAATGGTGAGAATCAACTGTGTGTTTTAACAGCAAGTTTCTTATGAATCACTAGGTACACTTATATTCATTTTTCAGAACATTTAAATTGTTACTTATTGCAAGCTAGCAACAAACTCGCCCTGAATGTTTTTCTTTGTGGTGCTTACATAGCTTGTGTTGCTTCTTGCAGAAGAAAAACAACAGTGAAGACCTTATGTATTTATGCAGACTACAAATCTGATGAAAGTTACACTCCAAGCAAAATCTCTGTCAGAGTAGGAAATAATTTTCATAATCTTCAGGAAATCCGGGTAGGTCAATTCTGCTTTGCTTTCTGTCTTAAGACATCCCTCTTGTTAGGACATCTGATGTAATAAAGTAATTTTTGAAGGTAAAATATGGTGGTGTGCTTGAAAGGGGACAATGGTTGGGTTTATTTTGATGTTTGCTTTTAGGTTTTGTCTTGTAAATTTAAGTAGACTGATTTCTGATTTTTTTTTAATCAAGCTTTTTTACCAAAATCATTATAATTGAATGTGTTCATAAATTAAGTTTTACTTTTGAGTATAGTTTCTAATCTTCTTAATACTGGACAGTCACTGAGATGTAAAAATTTTGGATGGGATGCAGTTTTTTAACTTTTATGAAGCAAAATCCAATTTTCAGTTCTGCAGATAGGCTTAAGAATTTGAATGAGACAGAGTTGTAGTGTACTGTTAGTGTTTTTAGTTATAAAATAATCAAATCCAGTATTTTGCTATGGTGATGCTTTTAGCCAGAGCTGTGATAAGAGTTGAGTTGCTTTAAGTGCTTAGTTTTGTTTACCTTTTGGTAAACAGTAAAAGCAGATTTGAAATAATCTCTGATCTTGGTGGAAGTCCACCTTGGAAACGAATCAGGTTACTCAAAAGCAGGTATTTTGCTCATTTTGAGTCAGGGTAGTCTCATGTTTCAAATTCCTCTTCTCTGGAGCTCAGCAGTTACTGACTGGTATTTTGGGAAGGTTTAACTTACAGCCTTATATGGCAGGTGTTACAGTAACAGAAGGACTGGGAGACGAGAAATGGTGGCTTGAATTTTTACTTCTGGGATTTTTATTGTTTTCAGTTCCAGCAATTCAAACTCCCAAGAACAAGTTGTCAGTGGAAGGTTGTAGATGCTGTGGGAGTAAAAAAAGTGTAGCAGAGATGTCTGTTAGCATTATGTATCTCTCTACATCCTTTCAATGATTTGTGACGTTCTCTCAAGTTTTGACCTATACTTTTATCCTAAATCTTAAATGGAAGGCTCATGATGCGTTTTATTTTTCTTTAATTTAATTAATTAAATATTCTTTTGGAAGAAATGAATCACCACATTACTTTGACTTTTATCAGCTGCAAATTCTGCCTTACAATCCTCCTGATTGTACTGTAGCAATTTGGGAGGTGCAGAGTATCTGAATAACAGCAGCCAGATCTTTTCCGTTAGGCTGTGGGTCAGTTTCCCGAGTGTCCACTAGATGTCATTGTTGTCCTTAATTATCACTTTGATTTTTTGCACTTTTATCTGCCCTTTCAATAACTAAATGATTTTTATCCTTTTTGTAGTCATGCTTAGCACAGCACTATGCATCTAGCTGCCTGACATCAGTTTCTTATGCAGTGCTAAACTCCCACTCTTGAGGCTATGTCTGTTACTAACATATTAAAGATCTATAAAACAAAAAAATGTATAACAAGTGTATTAGTTTTCTCCAGTGTCTCAGGCAGTAGTTCTTTAGCTCTTTTCTTGCCAAACACAGGATTCTATGCATAATGCATGTCGCTAAAAATGGTATTTCTACATGAAACAAGTTACTAGTATTTTTTATGGTATATGAATGTGACTATAATATGGTGCATGACCGAGTAATTCTTATGCATACCACATGCTCATGTGCTTTTTTTACTTCCAAACTGAAGAGAAAATATGGTCACGCTTCTTATTAATGAGATACAATACTCTGATGCTGTAAAATGCTTGTGACTGTCATCACCATGATGTTACATGTTGCTATCAGTTTTCATATTTCCTAAACCACTTGATACTGTTTCTTAAATTTTCCTTCAGTCCTGAAACTTTCTCCTCTCTTCAGCCTCTCTGACACATGGGGAGATTATTAAAGCAGTGTGAACTGTTATGAGCTCTTTACAGAAATCTGCTTAATTATACAATGATTCCATTGGCTTCAGTACTGATTAACTGGGTGGAAAATCAGGCTAAAGCATTTTATATTTTTCCATGGATGCTTGCCCAACTCATAGTGTCTAATGAATGTGTTTTCTTTCCTAATGGTCTAATTTTCAACACAATGCAATATGCTGTTAGGCTAAACGTTGTCACAAATATAAGATTAGCTTTAGTTTGTATTCTAGTGTGTAGGCATATCTTTTTTGGAACCTAAGATGAAATTATTTTCTGAATAAAAGATTTCTTCCTCCTCATTTGTACCCCATCATAAGGGTGAGAACAGCCCTTGCAATCTGGCAGGGTTATTCCCTTGCTCACTACAGTTAAGGTGTGTGCAGTCAGCCTTGTCCTATGACTCAAGTGCCTTTGTATCACAGCTGTCAAGCTTGGAGAGCAAATATTTTCTCATTTCCAGTCATGAAGTTTTCCCACATGATGGTACAAACAGTCTGGATGGACAAGATAGTCTGTAGAGGCATTTTTGTAATAGTATCCAGACTCCTCAGGATATGACTTAATTTATTACACTTTTTTATGATAGGAAAATAACCCACTGCAAAGGATATGAGTGAAATGCTGTCTGTGAGAGATCTTTGATCTTCAAGTGATGCTCACCTGCCTATTGCAGTTGTACCTGTCTGAGACATTTAGATGTTCATCAGTTTGTCTTCCAGTAGGAAAATGAAGTGTTTTGATGCTAAGTGCAGGTCATATTTCAGGGTATAGTCTCTATCCATATATTATATGTATATATTATATATATATATATCCATATATAATATATATATATATCTACACACACACACACCCCTTGTAGTCACAGTGCTTTCTGCTGTCAGTCTGTAATGAAGGGTCTTTACACAGACTCAGGTGAAAGCCCTGTAATCTTAATACACCTTTGATAGCAACAGTGTGAGGTTTTTGTTGGGGTTTTTTGTTTGTTTGCTTTTCCTTTGAACTGCTGTCTGGTTTGTTTTCAGTTAGTTTTCTATCCCTTTTGACCTTGCCTGCTGTTTTGTAACCAGGCAAGCACAGCAGCCTCCCCAGTGGTGTGGGGTTGTGACTGAGCACCACGGACAGGGCTCCTTCCTCACTGTTTGAAGAGGTTCTGCACTAATGAGGGGAATTACCAACTGGAGGAATGCCCAAGCTGGGAAGCTTTTCCAAGAGGTAGTTAAGGAAGTGTGACCCTAGTGTAATGCCTTTACTCCTGCAGTGTCCAGTGACTGTAGGTGAAGAGCTTGGAATTAGCCAGAGATTTTCTGAAATCCAGCAGTGAGCAATCTTCACCTGTTTTCTGTAGATGGAGTAGACTTAGGTCCTGAGGAGTGAGGACTTGCTAGCTTGTCGTAAAGTTGTCACAAGGTGATCAATCAAGAAAATGTATTCTTGTGAGTCTCTAATCAAACATCTCTAAGGTGCATTTTAAACTGCTTTCCACTGAAGGTGGAGTACTGAGTTGTTACTCCTTTAGATTCCTGACTAGGCTTCAGATACTTCGGTTAGAAACCATGTCTCTGTGTTCTTTCTTCCATTCAAGAAAAGAGGCATTTCTGACCCCTGATTATTCCTTAGGTTCAGAATATCAATTAAAAATAGTCTGCTTTCTGCAAACTACTCTTGATGCTAAGAAAAGACTGAGTAAACTTTAGTTTTATAGAATTTCAATCTGTAGTCTTTCCTGTCTGTCTCTAGGATGCTCTGTAGACACAATCATCACACCAGTTGTTCATTTTGATTGTTACCTTGCTGTTCATGCTGCCTGACTATGGATTTGTTTCATCAGGACTCACACAGGGTATGTTGCTTACATCTGAAATGCACTGGTACTGGAAATCTGCAGAGCAGTGGAGTAGAAGGCTCTGCTGGTATTGCTTAGTTATTAAGCTTTGTGATTAATGTCAATGGTAGGAATCAAATTTTGGAAGCAGAGTTATTTTAATTTGATGCAGTTGGTACTCTATACATATTTCCACCTTCCAGCAGAGGATATTTTGTGAATCCCCAACTGGGATGTCTACATTTTCTTCTTTGTAAAGAACTCATCTTTACAAAAAGAAGGCAAATTAAATGATGTAACATCACTGTTCCCTGCCAATATCATCATCCCTGTAGGTGATATGACCTTTTCATCATTCATGTGCTTATGGAAATAACTAATATATGCTTCAAACTGTGGAAATTATGAACAGGATTAACATTTTCCTGCCCTTTGATACTGTGGAATGGTAATACATTAAAGCAGACCTTACTGTGCAGTCATGAGAAATGCAGTTATTGAAATACCTTTTGTGCATATGAGATGTGTGTATACAAATAGGGAGGCCCACATTAGAGCTAGTAGAGCAGTGGAAGATTATTTTGGCCCCCACACTATGAATTTGTTAAGCATTATTATCTTACCTTGCTATGAAATGGTATTTTAAGAGAAATAAGCATCTCTTCTGTAGAGGAAAACTAAACATAGATTTTATGCCGTGGTCTGTGTTGCATGTAAAAGATATTTTTTCTTTTGTATCTGAGCATTTAGAAACAAATCTGTGAAGGAACCTTTTCTTGCCACAGAAGGGCTCAATTAGGCAAGGGTACCTTAAAGAGGCCCTGTATTTTTAATTCTGTCAGTCTGACTTTACTTTCTGAAGCAGGGGAAAAGCCATGTGAAACAGTGTGGCAACAGCTCTGTGGAAGGCAGCAAGTTGATGAAGTACAGAGCTTTCCTCGAGGGAACTCAAGTACAGAGAGCCTAGGAACTGATGGAAGCACTGAGTGTTACATATGTGTGAAAGCCTCTCCTGCAGTTACAGCCTTTTTCATGATTATTCATTTAAGTTCCATCGTGGAAAAGAAATTGGAAAGTCACCACCCTCACAGTGAAGAATTTCTTCCTAATATCTAATCTAAACCTTAGTTTAAAGCCATTCTCCTTTGTCCTATCACTACAAATGAAAAATGTCTCTCCTCTTTCTTGTAGGCTCCCTTAGGTACTGGAAGGCCACAATTAGGTCACACCACCACCTTCTCTTCCTGTAGCAAATGTTTGATTACCTTGCTTCATCTCTTTTCTGTGCATGAAGTTTTAGCAGGAGAATTTGAAGAGATTTCCCCAAAATCTTTGTTTGTTAAATATTTTACTTCTGTAAAAATCTTTCTGGTACTAGTGGCTTAAAAATTCAGATTTTTAAAACTATATGTTATCAATGCAGATAAACTGTCCTCCAACATGATGGGAGAATTTTTCAGTGGCTTTAATGCAAGCTTTTACTACTCTATTCTAATTACAGTACTTTAAACAAATTCTCTGGTGGACATGAGCAGGTTGCACATAGTGCTCTGTGTGTGAGGGGAAAGAGCCAGGTGCTTGAACTTTTTGTATTGAAAACCAACTGCAAATTTAGTTGAGTGTATTCTGTAGCACTCTTTTGAAGTTTGTGGGATAATACTACTCCTGTAGAATAGTAATCAAATTAATCATCTTGTAGGAAAGTGATTTGTTTATAGTCTATGCTGTTGAACCAGTATCCCAAGTCAAAGTCCACATTGAGTTGTGTCCAGTTTATACCTGACTTGTAATTGTGTTGTTCATTTTGGTACCAGATTTGATACCATAATTGCTTGACACTTTTGTTCAAGTGAATTAGGTCTGTGTAGGATTGCCTGGCTTGAACTGGTATAATTTACTTAAAAATTCCCCAGAAAAAGGGGGATTTTATACACTTAATATACTTATACACTTAAGTATAAACTTCCTCCCATTAAGAACAGTCCTTAAAACCTGTGGTTCTCATTTGTTCATCAGTCTGTTACACTGACTCAGCTTTTCTCAGTGATGTTTTTCAGAAAATGAAATGTCTTAATATTGATAAGGTGGCTGTTAGGAATTCAATATACTGTGTACACTGCTGTGTTGTTCACCAAGTTTAGTGCTTTATGGAATCCATATTTCCTTATTGACTATCTCTGTGATTGTCTCCTGTACTAAAGACTTCCCAGATGGTTTCAGTAGGCTTTTCAATCTTTGTAGTATCTCTAGAATACCCAAAGCAGTAGAATAGAGCTGTGAAAAAACTTCTGGTTTTCCTTGGTAGTTTCTTACCTTCTCTGTATCCCTGAAAAATTTATTCAAGAAAGGCTTCAGTAATGGAGATCACTGTACCAATAGACTAGCCCTAATTAGTAAAAATGAAGAATCTCTTCATCACAAGAAGATATTGTGATGAAGGGAGTACCTGTATGCTGAAGGGAGTGCATATATGCATTAACAGAAGTTCTGTGAGAGTAGGGGCAGTCATTTTTCCTCTTTGCACATTTTGCCAGTGGTATGGCCATGCTGCTCATGTACAAAAGTTCTAGCTAGAGCTGTGAAATGGTGGTCTTTTTTTACTTAATTTTATTTTTAACTTTACCAGCTTCTGCAGCTGATTTACACACACACACATATATATATATAGTGCTTTTGGCTTTTGTGAAAGCATTTTATGTAGCCTTTAGCCCTTAGTGCTACATACAGCTTTGTTTCTTTTAAACCATGGCTTTTTAATGCCTCAGTAGAGTAGAGATGCTGATCTGTCTCCTTTTGGTATCATTACCAAGTTTTTGGAGCTCTTAGAAAGATCAGTCAAGTGCCTGTGTTCTTTAGCTCCTAGGAATTGGTCCAAATATGTATATTGATGTACAGTAGATCATATCTATTTAAAACAGTAGCCCCTATGCCCTTCACTCCCTGAAATTTCCAAGCTGTAATCAAACTTACGTGCTATCAGGCTGAGGGAAGAAAAGCGTGTTTTTCTTTTACATGCTGAAAATGTAGTGAAAATCCCAGTGGACAGTCGTGTTTACAAGGGTAACTGTCTGCATTCAATTGTGGGTTATAAAAGTGCTTGCTTGAATAAATACACAGAGCTATCAGACAGAACAACCAATAGTTCGTTGGACTAATTGACCTTGTCAGTAGAATAGAAACACTTGCAAATAAAATTCCCATTGCCAGCAAAGTTGCAACTGAAAACCCCTGAAGAAACTGTGTATATCCTCTAACTATCTTGGAATGCAATGATTCAGGCAGCAGACATGTGCAGTGGGAGGGGGCAGGAGGGGGGAATCATTAACCAAGAAAGTTGTACGTACCAGCAGTTTTCAGTGGGCTCCTTTTGCAGTGTGAGGCTCTATGCATTCCTCAAGTAATTAAGGAGTTCACTTTCCATATTCAGAGTTATGTTTTCTACCAATTGTTACTACTTTTACCATCCCTTGGGTCCTTCTGTGTGATTTGTTTTGCTGGTCTGCTTTTATTATAATGTAGCCTTTTCAGAGAAGCCGAAGGTGTTTGGCTGGTAACCACAGCATGTTGTAATGAGGGTGGAGTGTGTTTGTCATTCTGCAGCAATGGTTGACTTCCATGAATGCCAGTGTCTATAACCACACAGGCTGTGGCAGTTTATCTTTTTGAATATATTTGAGTTGCATAGCAGTGGAAAAGAATCACAGTAAATATCAGAAAATATCTGGTCTTCCAATCAAAAGCACGATGGAACCATTTTTTTACTTTACCCAGTGATGAGTCATGTATCTTCCCATTAAAAAAAGGAAAATATTTCACTCCAGAAATAAGTCTTCACAAGTGAATTAGTCATATATCAGACATTTCCTTTTAAAAGTTTGGATAATGTCACACAGGTGGAAGTAGTGCTAAAAGAAAAAAAGCAACAGTGAAAGACACAACAGGCTTTACTGTGTACTATAAAAACATAATTTTATTTTGGTTAGAAAACAAAACAGGAAAAATGGCATTTGGAAAATAGAGTCTGAAAAACTGTCTAGTTAGCTACTAAATAAACTTCAGAGATGAAGGTTTAAAAAAACCCACCAAGATTTGTAAAAGGAGGCGGGGGGGAATAGTGTATTTCACCTTAAGTAAGGGACAATGTGTAATAAGGGATTTTGTGGTTTTACAGCTCGGTGCATGTGTTTGAAAGCTGTTCTCTCAGCAACGTGGGTGGCAGGTTATGCTACCATATAATGTATTGTAGTTGGCTCTCCACACTTGTCAGGGTTAGCGTTCAACCATTCGGAAAATTTTCCCATTGTTCTATCATGTGAACCAAGGCTAGTGTTGAATTCCCAATAACCTTCTGCAGGAAAAAGAGGTTTAATTAGAAAGTTTGAAATTTGATTACTTCTGTTATTGTCTTAATGCACTCCTCTCTAATTTAGGTGCTTATCTGCAAATGCAATCAATTTTTGCGCAGAAAGATGAAAAACAAACTTAACTCTGTACTGCAGTTGCTTCCACGCTTTAAAAAGAAAACTTGTATACTCAATTCTGTCTTTCTTCAGCATTAACACTCTATTTCCATCTTAAACATGTTTGCTTTAGATGGATCATAGCTTTTGGCAGCTACTGCATTTTTAGCAAATAATACTGTTTCTAGTAAGAGTTGCAAAAAAAAAAAAAACTTTGTGTGAGGTCCTTGTAAACTGAACCTTGGGAACGTTATGTTATTTCTGTATTTTCCCTTCTTTTGTGCTTCTTCTCTATTTGTGTCATGGTTATAAATTACATCGTTTGAACTAGAGAATTAAAAACATTTCATTTTGTGATTCCTGTAATTTTAAAAAAGAGAATGTTTGGTTTATGTGTATTTTTTTTCTTTTTACCTGTTATTTCAGAGACTGGCACACAGAGAAATAAGCAATTATGGTATTGAAATTCCATTGTGCCAGCACCTCTGGGGCATAGTCCAAAAAACCCAGAAAAATCGCCTGCTGGGATGTATGCAGTAAGCTTGTGTGAACATCAGTGTCTGCTGTTCACACATCATTTTTTACTGGAAGTTCCTGTTGGAATAAAGGTTCTGTGTTTGGAGAGTGTACTGGGATACTTGTTGGTCAATGGTTTTTCAACATTTGTAGGGATTGCTAGTTACAGTTTACCAGTGTAGGCTCACTAGATACTTCTTGCAGATAATCATTAGTGTTTCAGAAGTAAGAGAAGCAAGCAGGGATCTGACAACATAGAAACTCTAGCAAGAAAGATCTCAGTGCTCTTCATTTAAGCATTCTCTCCAAGGCTGAACATGGGAGTGAGGAGTAAGGTGGGTGGATGGAGGGGGAGGTGACAGCATGACAGAAGACACTCACATACTTACTTTCCCTACTTCAATATTTAACCCCTTCCCTTCCTTCCCCCTCCTTTTTTAATGCAAGTGTGGTGTCTAGTTGACATTTTAAAACATCCAAGTGCCTCTAGCATTACAGCTTATAGTGGGTGTCAGTGTTCTCATCGAGAACATCTTCATGGTGCTCGGTCAGGTGAACCCCCTCAGTTGATCAGAATTCATTTGAACTGTGGTACAAAACATGTGATACTGTGCACTTGCAAAGTGGAGCATGTAGCAACATCTATTTTATCTCTTGTGTTTGATTTCTCTGCACTTGGACAGAAGGATGGAGACCCTGGTAGGCAAACTGTTTAATGCAGTTTTTTACTTGGGTATTTGAAGGAGTTTCTGGTCACATAAGGCTTCAAGGTTTGATCTAGGGAAAATGAACATCTTTGTTGTCTGGCTGTATAATTTATTGGCTTTTGGGGAAGTGGACTCTAGACACCTGAGTTTCCAGTTATTGAGCAGAGCAAGGAGGTGGATACCATTGAAGAAACTGTCTGGAACAACTGTTCTTTGATCTCAAGAAGGCAGCATATTAGGAAGGAGGTCTTGGAAAAGTGCAGCAGACCTGTGTTTGGAAGGGAAATTATATTTTTCTGTAATAAAGGGCCCTGCATACTGCATGGAAATTGTTAAATAAAGGGCTATTTCTCACTTTTCTTCTTCTTCTTCTACCCTACCACATTCTACAGTTATTCTCTTTCCCATTCTATAAGTTCCCTAGGCCTGAGTAATCCAAAATTATCTCCTCTGGTTTTGGATTCCAAATGTGAAAACATCGTGGGAGTCACACCACCATCTTTTGCTTGAAGGATGTAAAACAGTTGTGTCAAAGCTGACAGTAAGATGCTGCTCATGCACTCCTGCTTTCCTCTTTCTGGAGAGTTTGCTCACCATTGGGAAACTTCTTGCCTTTAAGCCACTTTTTTCTACACTGTGAAATAGGATTGGGAGGATAAAGTCAGTGAATTATAAACAATCATCTCTGATTTATCTGATTGCCTTCATAGACTTAATTGTGGAGAGTAATCCTTGGAGGGAGCACTAGATATTTTCAAACATTAAGAAGTGCTAAATACATGCAGCAAGGTCAAATCCAAGACTGACTCTGATCCCTCTGGGTGCTGCTATTAGCATAGTATTAAAATCCTCCAAAGACTAAAGCCAGCAGTCAACATTTAATTTGTTTTAAGCATAAGAAAAGATATGAAATGAATGGGAATTTTCTTGGATGCCTAAGAAAATTTTATGCTGTTGTCTCAACTGGTGCTGGTCAGCTGTCAAACCACACCTTATTTTCTGTTTCACTTGAACAACTTTGTAGACACCAGCAGCTGGAAACCTCTTGTGACTGTATTCACCACCTTTTGCCAAACCAACAGTTTGGCAGTGGGGTGGAGGGAGGAAGTGGCCCCAATTTAGGAGAAATTAGGAGCCAATTGGCCCACCACTTATTATTCTCTGTATGGGTGGCTCCCATACATTTATTTGCATCAGTACAAATGCAGTCACACTTGGCTATTTGTAGTACATATTGCCTTGTGGCAAAGTTATCAGGTGTTGCTATTAATTAGGATTAAAAAAACCCCAAACAAATCCTTTAAATGAACAGGCTGTGCCATGCTTTGTCAAGTCAGTACCAAAAAAATAACCAACCAAAAATTACCATAAATTCAGGTAGAAATAAAGGAACAAGTTGTATTTTGTGTAGGTATATGGGGGGATTTTATAATTACAATAATTTTTTTTTTTTCGTTCTGAAGCGTAACATTTTAGTGGAAAGCTGAGATTATTCATGGTGTCACTAGGAAAGTAGTTCTGGAAAGGAATTCTGTTGATGTGGTAAATTAAAACAATCCTCAGTGTTCAGAAGAAGATGCTACCTGGCATGTGGTAGAGATCCAGAACAAATCCAGGGTTCTGGAGCAAGAGACTCAGTTGCTTCAGAGCTGCCACCATGGCAGTTCTTTCCAGAGTGAGGCCTTGCTCCCCTGATTACTGAAATGTTGTTTTGGTCAGGGATTATGTGTCTCTGTGTAGCTTGGATGAGAACACTGCTACACAGGGTATAAATTCAATTCTTTGCTAAGTTTTATTGGGTAGGAAGGGATTGAATGTGGTGTTATCCTTTTCCTTATCTCAAGCAGTGCATGGAAATGTTTCTATAGATATGAACTATAAATTTCTTTCTTTCTGAGGGCTGTTCTCTGTCTTAATCTGTCATAAGATAACAGAGATCATGTGTTTGAATCAGAAAAACCATTCCCAGGATTTTTCCATTTTCTGTGTGAACACACAGGAGAGGGTGGAGTGAGAATAATAATGTAGCATATGTGTCTGGCTTGAGGGCCTGTGCTCTTTAGCTGCCTTCATCCAGTTTGTAAACTAGGTTTATCTAACAGTCCTATTTAATTTCAGAATGAATTCTGGAATGTTTTATGTCTCATGTTAAAGGAGTGTTAACAAATAGGTTTTTTTGAAGCTTTTAAAGAATGCTTTTCTCAGTCAGTTTTTGAGTGACCCATGAAGCCTAGCCCTCAATACTTATTTTTAATTATTATTTTTCCCCCCTCTGTATCTGTCAGAGATCAAAGTCAGCTTGTGGGTATGAAGGATCTTTTGGATTATTTCTATTAGCAGATGCAGAAAACCCTAATCTGTTTCTCCTAGAAGAGATTAATTTGTTACTTCTTAGTAAGATGATGTTGCTGAGCATAATTAGTAAGGTAAAAATCAAATCATGTTTTGTTTCTTCATTGTTTCAAAAAGAGCTGCAATTCCGTATCAGGAGAAACGATGTAGTAAAATTTTGAAGTAGGCTTCCCTCTGCTTGAACAGGTCTCTGTTGTGATTATGATGGCCACCATGTTTAACAGAGGTTTTCATAAATCAGCTTTTGGTAAATCTGGCACTGCTGGGGTAGGAACTTCTATTGTGGAATTTTTGGACTTTCTTCTTTTTCTTTATACTGTCACGAGGAGTTAAAGATTTACTTGCATAGCAGAAATAAATTAAGCAGAGGAACATATGTGGCCACAGGACTTGTAGATATACAGTAAGTCACACAGATTTGCAATCCAATTCCATCTGCTTGTTGTTGACTGCACTTAGCTAAGCTGTAAGATGACACCCCACAGTAGCTCTAGACTTAGGACATAGCAGGCCTGCTGGTAAACAAGTTTTTCATTATCTCCTTCTCCTGCTTTGTTTTTCCACTGCCCCCTCATCTTTCAGGACCATACTTAGGATGTAATTTTATTTTGATTCTTATACAGTCCATGCTGAAGAACTCATGTTGTTGCTCTGTAGGATGTAGCACTAAGGCCATTCCAGATGCTGTCTGTAGCAGAAATGCTGTTGCAGTGAGGGAGGCATTAGCCCAACAGTGTATTGACCATTGAATACCTTTTTAAACTTTACATTCTTGGAGTGAATGGTAACTTGAAGAACCTTTGACTGCCAGAAAGAAGTCAAGAAATAAGATTCATTTAGATTGAAAGAAGCAGAGTCTGGAGTCCGACTTCCACAGAAAACAACAGAAGAAAGCCTTGCTTTTTTTTTTTGGGCACAGTTTGTTGTTGATTTGTAAGAAAACACAAGCAAAAGGTAAAAACTCTACTGCATTTGTTCCAGTACATTAAAGAAATTCTGTTTAGATGTAAAATTAAATACTTCCATTGGGCAACAGACCTGATTCCAGCTTTGCAAATTTATGGAAGTGTATTCTGGCTCACATAAAACTACCCAGCTGAACTTCTGACAGATATACTCATATTTCTTCTCTTTTAAAGTTCATTCGAATGAAAATATATCTCCAGTGAGACATGTTTATGAACTTGGGATCTTTTTTAGATGAGACTCTGCATTGCATTTTAAATTTGCACAAATAGTTTTCACAACAGTCTTTTGCATTTGTTTCCAATGAGTAAATATTCCTTGAGCTGAGCATTACACTCTGGATCCTGTGAAATGCTGCTCTGCATTTGCTTATTGTGTGCTACAACACACTTGAGTAATCTCGAAGTTTATCAGGTTGTGCCCCACTTGCCTTTACTGAGCATCCACGGAGTCCTTGTCCAGACACAGAAATGTTTGCATACTGTACTTCTGCAGGATTTGGGGATTATTTACAGAGGCTTAGGGTCTTTAAATTCCTTGATTTTTGGGAGAGGCAACCTTCTGTAATTCTCAGAAACAAACCACTCCTGAGAAACCAGGAGAAATGCTTTCCCTTAACCCCTGTGCTTTTTGTGTCTTTAAAGCAACAACTTATCCTGTCGCTGGTAAAGAATGAGTAGGGTTTTTTGAATTTGGTAGCAGTCAGGTATAATTTGTTCCAGTCTTTTCCTAACAAATAAAGTCACTCAGAAACTACAACCTTGTGTAGCAGATCAAAAGTTAGAGCCGTGCAATTTTGTGGGCCTCTCTTCTGGTAGAAGATAAGAAATCTAGTTCTCTTCAATGTGTAGTAATAGCCATTTTCAGTGAGGGGAATTTTTTTTGTTGTTGTCTGGTTTGTTTTGTTTTGGTTTGGTTTTTTTTTGTTTAGATGTATATTCTTCCCCTCACCTATGAAGAGTGCTTGAGAACTAGCAGCTGGCTGCTACTACTACCATGGACTATTTTTTGTACCCTGATATTCCCATTTTCTTACATTTGTTCATTTCCCATATTAATTTTCTGCATTCTCTGGGATGCAAAGTGCATGGCATGAAATGTACTCGCTAGGTTATTGCCGCTAAGTTATTTGAGATGGTCTGATAGAGAATTAACTCAGTGTGGCCAGTTTTCAGACACTCAAATCTTTAATATTCCTTTCATAATTTTTTTTTCAAATGCTTTCTTTGTATAGTTTAACTGTAGCTATGTCTAGACATATTTCCTGGATATGGCTAAACAATTTTGAAGGTAAATTATGACCTGGATTTTTTTGCACTTTCACACAAACACAGTATCATTCCATTATAAATGTTAGGAGGAATGGGAACTGCGGACATCTGCAGTGTAGTTTTCATCCAGTTTGCAAACTTTTGCCCCTTTGTAAAATTAGTTATTTCCCAGAAATGTTTTCCAGCCTTAACTGCCATTTGCAATCAGTTTGTGCAATGCACCCATAGAATACATTTATATTGCTCCTGCTTGTACCCAGCAGTTCTAGTTTGAAAAAAACTTCATAGGACTTCTCCCTTTATGCTTTGCAATCTTCTGGGATTTAGTGTGTTCATTCTATGTGCCTTAAGGTCCTCTTGCATAAGGCCATTGTTCAAAGCACTTGTTTTTTGCTCACGTAAAATTCTGTCTTTACTCTTTGTTGGAAGATTCTGTGGTGTTACCCATAGAATCATTTAGGTTGGAAAAGACCTCTAAGATCATCAAGTCCAACTTGTTCTGTTGCCTTTCATAAAAGGCAGCTGCTTTGTCCCATTCTTCAGTTAGCAGTTCCATTTGTAATGCAAATTCACCTGAACTTGAGAATGGTTTTAAAAATATATGTTCAGACTTCTTTGCAGTAGAATGTTCCACTTCCCCAGTTCAATATGTTTCTGTTCTTTTTGTGTAGCTATCTGCTCTTTCATTACTGATTTCCCCCTGCCTCTCTTCAGTAGATGGTTGAAGTGTCACTCTCTTGCCTGACTCACCTGGAATTTGTAGGAGATGATGTCTTCACTTTGGGTGGATGCTGCTCTGAAGAGGGATTAAGATTGTGATATCTCACTACAGGAAAATCTTAGGGCTTTTCAGAGCTTGTGGGGCAGAACTCAAATTTATGACTAAGATATGCACTTAAGTAAAAGGACTAAGATATGCACTTAAGTAATGTATTGTCTTAAGTAATTTTTAAGAACTGTGTGCCCTATTTCCTTGGTCCGCATACTTAACCAGATGGGGGTTTTTTTGACAGTTTTGTCACTATCTTGTATTTTGTGTTATGACTAAAAACTTTGAATGCAGATGGTACTATTTGTTTGAGTGAATGTGGGAAGTTGTAGTGGCTTTTGTTGTGTTTGACAGTTGTGTTTTTTTCAGATCAGGTAAAAGCTACTGTGGGTTTTCAAAAGCACTCCAAAAGTTACTTACATCAGCTGGTCATCATCTGCCAGATTCCTACTTAGAAATATCCCTACACAGTTACCTTGTGCACATGGGGCCTCCTCTGTGGTTACTTACTTGTCTATAAAATGAAGAAACATTGCAGTGAGATAAACTTTGATTTGAAGTGCTTCCCTAAAAGTATAAAATATTTGTTTTCACTAAAAGATTTGCACTTATTTCTAAATGTGCAACGTGCAGTGTTGACTATATATTTTATAGTAATTTTTTGTTGGTTTTTGGTTTAGTTTAAATGTACTGTTTCTTTTCTCACATCTGCATCTATAATACTCTGAGCCACCAATAATTTGAGTTGTATAGTGCCCTGGTTAAAAAAAAAAATTAGGAAATCCCTCATTCTTCTTTCAGAATGCTCAAATTTTCAAAGTTTCATGGATGGATTTTCTACAATTCATTTTTAAGGCTAGGCTGTCCAGATGCAATCTGTTCCAGTATGTCTGCAACTAAAACTTTGCACAGTTTAGGTACCAGAAATAGGCAAACTGAGGCAGAAAGCTTGTTTTGGGCTGCATTACCTATTTTTTGATACTGTCAGCCAGGCCACCACTCCAGAGCATAAGCTCAAGAATTTTTTTGTAGCTTTTTCATCTTCATCATGCTGTTTGCCAAGCTCAGGGGAAGTAACAGGTTCACACTGGAGCCAAGTCCCTGTAGGTCTGAAGGATTTCCTGATACCAGGGATCTCCTCAGAGCTGCTGTGCCCTTGCAAAGGTATGGCATTTCTGTGGATTATGATAGCTGTGGAGTGAGATTCCTGCAGGAGAATGCTACTGCACTTAGGGCATATTTGCTTTCCTTTCCTCCACTCTTGACTGATTCTTAAATGAGTTACGAGCTCCATTTTTCTTTAAATCAGAGATCCAAAATTTCACAGCTGTTATGACTGATTTCAGTTGGATCCAGTATTCCTTCTGGAGCAACAGATTCCTGTTAGTATGGAGTCTCTTTTAGCTGATACCAAACTAAACTGAGATAGCTTCCTGCTGTGGGTAGAAGGTTTGCTTTGGAGTTTTAGGCCTTATTTCCATACTTCACATATGAAACTCAGTTCTAGACTGCATTGTCATTCTATATTTGCTGGTTGGATGATTCTGCTTTTTACAGGGATGGGGAAACAATTTTTGTATTTTTTTCTGACGTTCCAGTGGATAGGATGGTTGCCACTTAAAGCATACACAGCATAGCAGCCCTTCCCTAACAAGATTTAATTTATGAATGTGTCCAGTATAAACTGTTATGTGAAAGTTCAAATGACCTTACTTAACAATAGGACTTTAAAAATGTGGAACTGCAACACAAGCTGTCCAAGCTTGTTCAACATTTTTATAGTTCTCTGAAGCAATATATGCCTCTTGAGGTATGTATTTTTGTAATAAATGTTGAACTGCCTGTGCATTGTTCCTCAGAGAACATACTAAAAAAAAGTGCATATGGCACAGCAAATGGGAAAACAGTGTTCCTTTCTTTCCAGAGAGACTTTCCTAGCAAACAGTCTGTGACAAATTCCTGATGGTTTCTGCAGGTAAATTTTCTAGAATGAAGAGTTGTTTTCATCCACATTCTAGAGAATGAAGTATTGAAAGACTGTCATCAAATATTTTTTCCTTTTCTGTTGCTTTCTTTTCCTGCCACCCAGAGTTAAGCAGACTATATTTTCTGAAACTGCAATTGAGTCAGACAGTTCTGGCTGACAATTTCACAGAGGTTGAGCATTTGGCAGGTTATTTATTTGTCTCTCAGTCTGCATGTACCTGACTGTGCAAGTGCTGTGAGCAGATGCAGTGGTGGTAGTGTGATGGGTAGGGTGGTGATTGTTTAAGTACCACGGACAGGGGTCCCTCCACACTTGTCCAGACCATCCATGACTTCATTTGTCAAGAGTTTTGTATGTGGGGAGCTCAGCACAGCCTTGACCCTTTTGCAGGCATCATTACGTGGGATTCTTCATCATTTGGTGCTTTTGAAAGAGCTGTTTTTCCTGTGAATCCATGTCCTAAAGCTCTTGGTGTTCCACAGTGTGTGTCATTGTACCCCATTTCCTTCATTTGAAAGTAGGTTCATGTGCATCCTTACTCACCAGAGGCTCCCAATCATGCCTAAGACTTAATTATTGTCCTCTTATGTGTTCTTCATTTGACTTCAGAAGATCTCAAAGACAGACTATAAGGGCATTCATAATGAAACAGCTGACTTTCCCTATCTATCATTCCATGGATTAAATTTCAACTCTTCCTAACTTTATTCCTGTTGCAATATTGAAATTCTATCTGAATCAACCATGTACATCTTGGAAGACATTGCACTGGTTTCTCAGAATCGAAAGGGTTCCTTTTTAACTGCATGGGGAAATTACAATCAGGACACCCAATTCTCAAGCATATCAAAATGGACCACTCACTGAGACCATCTCATGAGTGGTTGGTGAATCATTCTGCCAAATGAAGTTTGGGTTGCATCATACATGGCTCAGTTGGCATCATCTGCTCCCTTCAGAAAGTGGCAATGTGACAAAACCTACTGACGTTGTCCAACATACATTGTGCTGCTCAAGTAATCCAAAGAGGAAATTTGGAAAGGCAGTGTAAGAAGCTGTATTTAAACACTGTGAATACTAATCCTTGACCCACCCAAAAGGATTTCCTTTTGTAGATTTACTTTTCTTCCTTTTCTACATATTCCTTATAGCTTGGTTTGAGTGTTTAGTTGTATTTATTTTAATTGGATACAACTTTCTAACGCCTGGACATTGATTAATTTTTGCTGTTTTAATCTGAAGCAGAATAGTCTGAAGGAGGTTCTATAAAACTTCTTGCAAGGATCTTTTGGACCTTTTTTCAACCTTCTCAGTCTTCCCAGAAGTTATTTCTTTCACTTTATTTGAACAAAGAGTTTATAGGATACTTTAGCTTTTAGGATACTAAAAGATAGGAACTGTTAGTGTTTGCAGGTTTCACTCTCTGAAGTAACTTACTCTGCAGCTAGTCTCCTGTATACCCAAATCCACAGCTGACTCTTCTTGAGAGATGGACTGTGCTCCTCTAGACTCTTCAGGAACTGCTGTTTAAAAGAATGGAAAACTTCACTTGCCTAATGGGCTGAAATGAGATTTCTTGACCGTTTAAGGAGGTGGCTGATTAAGACCACAGAGGCACCTCCTTAGGTGGTCGTTGCTTCATCTGAGCACAGAAGTGTGCTGTTCACAGTGGGTCCTTTGAGCTTGTTCCTGTGTTCCCTGTTAAGCTGCTAATGTGGTGTCCCTCCTTTGGCTCACTTGGAACTTGCCAAGTTTCTTTTGGACATGCTTCATTTTTTCTGCTGGAACTGGTGCATCACTGCTATTAACTGGTTCTCTTCCTTCCTAAGTGAAGTGATGGCTGAAGCCCAAGCTCTGCTACTTCATGTGTTGACAGTTCCAATACTTGGAATTATGCAGAGGCACACTGATTCTCAGTCCTGGTAACTGCGTGGTAGGACACGGCAGTTATGAAAACAGAATTTTGGAATCTAAGCCAGCCTTCTTTCTCCTTGCCAGTTGTTGTGAAAACATATTTGGATAGCTGTAAAAAACAATGGCTAAACAGGAAAAAGCCTTTTCCTACATGGGAAAGTTTGTGTATTGATAAATATTTAATTTCTGAACATAGCATTACTTTTCTCTGAAACTTAGTTTTATAATCTGCTGCTTGGAAGAATACATTATTTATTGAGAACACCTGCTTTGAAAAGCTTAGGTTTTTATAATAACTGTATTGTAAGAACTAGCTAAGCACATAGACAAAATTATATGTGTGAAGAAGAGTCTAGCCACTACTTTTAATTTCATAGTTGGCTGAGTCACTAAAACAAAAAGCAGCTTTAACAGTTTTATGAGAAAAGTAGGAGTAAAATCAAATGCTGTTTGATTTCACAGCCATTTGAATCTAGTAGTAAAGTTGATGAAAAGAAATTTGATGAGGTACCAACATCTCAGAATCAGGCTTCATGCTGAAGCTGTGATGGCAGCAAGAATTCTCAGCTTTCTGTCAGTACCTAGGTCCTCTAATGCATACTCTTCCCAGAGGAAAAAATTGGGCTGCTTCTTCTTCCTATATTATATTTATTCCCCTGAGCTGGGAGCCTTGTCTACCATACATCTGGGATGTGTTTCTAATTACCCTGATTGTGAAACTATTTACAGTGAGTTTTCCTTTCTATATCTTCACAAAAGATGCCTTTAAAGGGCAAGAAAAATCATGTCTTATTTCAAGGATGTTAGCCTACTGTAAATATAGCCAAAAACTTGGGTTGCATTTGTAGCACAAGCAGTTAGTTATGTGCCATTTGGAGACACCACAGAATGTTAACAAAATATCACTGAGTATAGAAAATAGGTCAATATTCAATTTAAGTAGGACTCATACAATAGAAAAGTATTCCTTGAGTAAATAACTTCCTAGCTATAAGGAGGCTACTGATTGTAGAACAAACTTCCTCCTAAAAGCTCTGATCTTGTGTTTAGTCACCTCTCTGAAGTGTAGCCTCAAGTTGCTTTGGGTTTTTTACTTTTAAAAATTTTTCTTTTGTTGTGTGGTTTGCATCCTCTATGATAGGACACCCATTAGTTGCAATACTAGCCTTGCCAAATATGTATGGAATTCTGTAGAACCTCTAGGCTGTACAATAAAGTGAATAAACAGGGTTGTTAAATAGGCTGGGGAGGACATTTTCATTGAGAACATTAATTTTCCTTTCCAAATAATGTGGATTCCTGGAGTTGGGAGTATATGTCCATAGGTAAAGCTGTAGCATGCAGAGGACAGGAAAAATAAGAAAGCAACGGAGAAAAAGCAGGAGAAGAGCTAGAGTATAACAGCAGCAAAGACAAGTAAGTGATTTTTCCATTTCAATTTTTATCCCTTTGTTCTTTTATTTTCAAGACTTTCATGGTCTTCTTGTTTTCCAATTGTCATAAAATTTATAGTATTAGAAGCAAATTTTGAAAGGCCACAAACCCTGGGCTTTTAGTATATTGTAAGAATAGTCTAGAGCTTCCTGAATTGAAGGAATTGTCCTGAATTACCTGTACTGAATTTGCAGTGATTCATTCCTATGTTTTCCTTTTTTAAAAAAAACCCAAACTTTTCTAGAAAAACACATAACAGAAATTGTGAATCTTTAATTTCACTCAGGTGATTACTAATAAAGCTGATTTTTAAAAATTTCTTGGTAGACAGTTAATTGTGACTGAATGCTCTACATAAGATTAAAAATAGAGGAGGAAACTTTATCTGGTATTTATTTGTAGTGGACTGATGCTATAGAATTGAAGTGAAATATAAATATATCTGTAGGTGTGTGTGTCTGTATGTATATACAGTGGTCTGTGCTGTTCAAGAATACTTTGAGCAAAGTCAACTGAAATGGATTTCAAGTATACTGTTTACTATAGGTGGAGCTGCCAATGCCACCTGTGCTTAAGGTTGTGTGACCCTTTCCATGTTAAGGCTTAACTCTTGGTTACTTCAAACTTTTGCCAAAGTTCAGCTCAGACAGATTTTTCCATGCCAGATATCTGCTTTGGGTTGAACTTTTTAAAGAGTTTCAGCCAAAGCAGTTCTGTTCCAAGAATAAGGCTAGTGAAAAGTATGCTGTTTTGCTTGTGTGAGAATATTCTGGTGTCCTTGTTTGATGCTCCAGTGCCCCCAAGCTCTAAAGCAAGGATTTGAAATTTGGCAATAGTTCAGCCTTTGTGTTGAGGATGTGCCTTTTGCCTCCCTGTAAAAATCCACCCAAATTTCCAGACCGGTTTACAAGGCTTTGAAAGATTGCCATTTGCATGGGCTTAATAGGAATTTCTTAAAACTTCACAGTAAGCTTCCTTTAGATTCTGTTCACACTGGGAATGCTCCAGGCAGAGTAGAGCTACATATTTCATCCCACTTCTGCTAGGAGTTGTGACAGCTGGGTCTGGGTGCTGACATGGAGCTAGGAGAGGGCAGTATTGTGTCTTGTATCACCCCTGCCTATTCCCATGTCCTGTTCCTTCTCCCTGGTGATGGACCTGGGCCCTCTGGAAAAAGAAACTTTCTCATTCATCTGAAAGAGCATGACAGATGTGGAGGAGAAGAATTTGGGAGAGTGTGTGTGTCTGGTTTGTACCATTCCTTTGGTCACAGAAAATGTGTGTATCATAGTGGCAAAACAATACTTCCTTTTCTACTGAATATTCAGTTTGGTTTTGTTGCATTAAAACCTCAGTAGCTGAGTGGGTATCAAGGTTTTAATGAACTCTGTGAGCATCAACTTAAAACAAAAGGTTAGACTCAAATGTCAGTACAGGAATATTATTTAGAGGGCAGAAATCAAGAGCTCATTTATTTCAAACATTTAAGTCTAACTCTGACCCACTTGTATTTAGTGCACTGTAGTCTCCACCTTCATCACAAGTGTCGTGTGCTTTGTCCAAGAGGCAGCTGTTTGATTGGAATGGGGAAAGGGGCTTATTCTGAGGATGAGTCCAGGATTTGTACAAGTAAAGGTTGTGTATTCATCTGTTAGGGAAGTCGAAAAATGTGGAGTGAGTGAAGCTGAGATTTGGGGAATTAAAAACAAGTCTTTGTGGCTAAGACAGTTCAGTGGTGCTTGATGAAGTGTGTGGTGTCTGTGCTGTCATGGTGTTTCTACAAGTGACTGTTCCTAGGTGGCTGCTCAGACTCTGTGTTCGAGTGGCTGCGTTGAGAACTCGCATCCATTTGCGGAAATGCAGAACTGCAAGTGAAGTCAGTGGGAGCTAAACCTCCTGCAAAATCCTGTATTTCACTTAGGACAGTAGAAACTGGCTCAGAGTATGTGAAATTTGATATCTGGAGCCAGGGAACCTTTTAGTCGAATTAACCTAATGCCTCAGTTTTACAGGTGAGGGAGTGACTTGTCCCATCTCTGTAGAAGGACTCGAGGAGAAACTGGTTGCATTTGTAGCAGGACTGGAAAATAACAAGCTGCAAATAGAGCATAGACCTCCCTTGATCAAGGATGGCACAAAGCATTGAAAAATATGCAATATTTTTATCTTTCATACTTTTTTTTTATGTTAACTAATCTATTTCATACTGATCCAAGCATAAAAATCTCAGTATCTTAGCTCTTGAACTCAAATTTTCCACTTCAAATTAGCAGTCAAAATTTGTAGATGCTGAGAATAATATTAAAATGCAAATTTAATTAGCAATAGCTTTTTAATTCTCTTCAAAATCACAGTCACTTGACCTTAATAGTAGTTGAATAAAGTGTTAGGAGGATCCTCCTCCTCTGTTTACTGTGAAGATAGAAAGCATCCTTGCTCAAGCTGTTTACTGCCACCACCATGATAAATTTCCCCTTTGTAAAGCAGCTTCAACAAGACATCTTTTTTCTTCATCCTTTTGTAAAGTCAGCCGTTACCTGGAGTTTCCTATGCAAAAAAAAAAGATTTAAAAATTTTTTTGGAAGGGGCAGCAGTACAACAAGTAAGTGACCATGTGTTTGTGGAAATGTCTAGCTCTCAGAGTGAAATGATTTGCTACTAGAGTTTAGTGAATTTAATGCTTTGGAAATAATTTGTTGGAGAGACTGCAGCAGTGAAGAGGTTTGGGTTGTGGTTTTTTGGTGTTTTTTTTTTTCCCTTGTTCTTTCTTTTACGGTGGAGGTATAAAATATTTTTTGTTTGCTACTTTAAGCTGAAGTAGTCATCAGACTTTTTTTACTTGTTTCTTGGGTAGTTTTCTCAGGATGTTTGCTGCCTCTGAACCAGTAGCTCTCAAATGGGTCTTTTGAAAGCTTCAGCATAAACAAGGCGTTTGACAGGATGTGCCGTGCAGTATTTTTGGGAGAAAGATGGGAATTTTGAGCTGTTCAAAGCAGAGACATCTTCCTTAGGGGAACTCAGCTGCTAAGAACAGCACTCTTATTTGCTTAGCTGTGTGAACTCCACTTGCCAGTGGACAATTGTTTTGTGTTTTGTTTTCTTTCCCCCCCAAGACTTCTGTTTACTTGTGTGCTCTTCCATGTGTGTTTTGAGCTGTGCTTTGAAGTTGGGCAGCTAGCTTTAAACAAAAGCTGTTACCATGCTCTGCATAGCATCCAGCTTGATTTCAGCAATCTGATGTGGTTTAGAGTTAACAAAATGCTGTTCTTTGTTTGCCTTGACATTGGTTTGTGTAGGATTAAAATTAAAAAAGAAAAAAATCATCATTTTCCACACTGGGTATGTTCTAAAAATGGTAATGTGATGTGATTAGAATGTGATTAAATGGTTGTGCAGCAATTATTAATTGGCATCTGTCTTGATACCCAAGATGAAGTTTGAGGTATCCTATATTTTTTCCTGTCACGTTCCTTTTTCTCCTCCCCTGTCCCCCTAATAATCTAAGGAATTTCTGAAAACCAGAACTTTGTGTGCATTTATTTTCCTACATCAGTCACTCTAGTGTACTGTAGTTCAGAGTGCCTAGATAAAACAATTTAAAATGCCTACTTTCTGTCGTCTTTGAGCATTGTTCTTCAGTAAGAAGGCCCAAATACTACTGCTTTTACTGTCTGTGTTCTTTTATATTGATTTTTATTTTAAGGTTAGGGCACAAAACCAGGAGTGGATTCTGAAAGGCAAAAGCAAACACAATTGCAGACAATCCAATTAATTTGAATCCATTTACATGAGCAGTAAATTAGCTATGAGTATTCAACTGTGTTATTTCAAATTAATTTGAAAAAGTAACTATAACCTGATTAACAAGACTGCTTTATTAAATGGGTTTAATATGTGATCATTTAAATGAAGTATATGAACTGATTCTGAATGCTTTGCTCTTGTGTCTTGTTTTTGGCAGCAACTGGAATTAGTGGAACCGAGTGGCTGGATCCATGTTCCTCTAACAGACACTCACAAGAAGCCCATTCGCACCTTTATGATCCAGATAGCTGTTCTAGCTAATCACCAAAATGGAAGAGACACTCACATGAGGCAAATCAAAGTGTACACCCCTGTAGAGGAGAGCTCCATTGGTAAATTTCCCAGATGTACAACAATTGATTTCATGATGTATCGCTCCATCAGATAAAATTTCCTCATCAGGAACAATAAAGGTATTTTTTCATGACTGTATCATTGCTAAAGTATTCAGATACTTAAAGAGCAGGGTTTATTTAGTGTAACTATATCTTTATGTTTATACTTTGTACAATTTTGAAATAAAGATAACCTTGTGTTACAGTATGTTGTAGTCTGTAATTTTGTTTCTTTTTTTAGGAGTCTAAGTGCTCTTGTACTCTCTGAGAGGGGAAAAAACAATCCAGGCACTCTTAAAAGAATGTATTTGGGAATCAGTCATTACTTTGATATAGTACAGGTATTTTCTGGGGGGTGATTTCTCCCCCTAATGATCATGTATGGAAATTGTTTGTTCCTCTACATAAAAATTGCTCTTTATAAAGTTGCTCTTGTTGAACAGACGTGATCTGAAGACATTACCAGTAGTATTTTCCCATGATTGCTTATGCTAATGTGTTGTACCCTTTTCTCTAGAGGGTTACTTCTGCTTAGTGGCCATGTGCATGGATTTAGCCTTCTTTTTAACTGCAAAGTACATCACAGAATTACAGAATGTGTCAAGATGGAGGAGACCCATAAGGATCATCAAGTCCAGTTTGCTACTTCTTGCAGGACTACCTAAAACTAATCCATATGACTAAGTGTTGTCCACATGCTCCTTGAACTGTCACAGGCTTGGTGCCATGACCCTTTTCCTGGGGAGCCTGTTCCTGTGACTGACAATGCAATTAAGATGCAATGACATGAAGAAAACCAAACCTTTCCAAATTATTTCCAAGTTATTCAACATAGTATATACATTAATATAGATACACTGAGTATAGGTCATCTAGACCTGATAGCTGTTGAAAACAGGAGGTTTAGGAATGCTCTGACATCCTACAGCAATGTAGGAATGAATGTGGTGGTCCAGTGCACCTTCTAAAGTACTGAGAACTCAAGTGTACAACACAAGTGATCTTATGTTCAGAGCACAGAATTCTTTTAATGTGTGTTTTAAAGTAAAGGGGTTGCAAGGCAAACGTTGTACTTTGTCTGCTTGCTGTGAGTAGGAATATTTAACACCTCTACTTATGCCTTCCAATCTAATCACTAGTTATTTAATCTTTTAAAAAATTGAGTAGATTTTAGAAAGAGAGGTTGTTGAAGTACAAAGGTTTCTTTTAAAATGATCCGTACTGATCAAACCCATTCTTCCTCATAGTACCATGAAAGTTGATGGTCAATCCAGACAAATCTCAGCCAAGGAAAATTTTTGTTACTCTTCTTAATTGTGAGCAAGGAAAGGCTAATAATGGTGGAGGCTCAAACAGTGATACATCATCCTGCAGAGGAGAAAGGAGGTGAAATAGAGGAAAATGGGAAGGTTGTCAAAGAAGAAGGAAGATTTAGCTGTTGAACTTCATTTTATATACTTGATGAAGTTGTTTACTGAAAAGATTTATCTGTGGCTGAATTCCACAGTCTTTAGGAGGGTCATTAAAGAGGGCATTTCCTGATAATGAACCTTGAAGAAAAGTGCATGACTAGTTTGGGGTTTCTATTTAAATGTGTTTTCAGTCATTTCAGGAGGACCTTAATAGTACTTTAACTTTCCATGTAAAGGATGGATCAATTGCAGAATTCCTGCTCAGCAGCAGCTGGCTAAACTTGTGCCTTCTATCAAGTCTGTCACTTCAGTGGATTTTCTTATATAGGGTTAGGGAGTTGTACATTCCTATTCACTTAATTGAAGCAAATTATTACTTTTGACATCCACTTAATATTCTTCTGTTAGAAATACAACAGCAAAAAATCTCCTGGATTTATCTAGTTATTTTTTGATAAGTAGTGGATTGTTTTTAAGAAAGGTGTTTATTAGGCATGGAATCTTCCTGTTTTTCTCACAGAAGTTGAGATGGCAGTTACCCATCCTAGCTTTGCATTGTTAAGCCACTGTTTCCTACTTAAGGGTTCTACCACAGATAATTCTGTGGTAATTTTGTGCTTTGGTCAGTAACATTTATCTTTTCATACATGGCACTCTGCAAGTAATATCTGGAGCAATATTGCTCCAGATAATGCCACACATTATCCAGTAAACTAGGAACAAGCCTGTCAGCACAGTCTTGTTCTTATTTCTGTCCTGCCATCAGGTAGGTATCATTTCTGAATCTTTGGAGAGCTATGCTTGCTTTTATTTCAGGACATTGATGCTCATACAGGATAGGGGCCAGCATTTGTGTCAAAAATTTGGAATTGTTATTTCTGGCAGTGTTGTTGAATAAACTGAAATGTAGCTTGAATGCTTATCCTGCTATTCTGAAATTACAGATTGGGTTCAAATGGTTTTAAGAATCTATGATACCCATGGAAAACTGGGTTATGTTAAGCTTTACTGTTGTGGGAGGAATCTGTATTACTTGAAAACAAGTGCAGTTGCCATTCTAAATCCATATGAAATCTTTCTGTGTTGTTCTGTAACAATTGTAGATATATTGCATTGCATTGGTATTTAACATCTGGGGAAGTACGTTTGCTTTTTAACATTTTTGGCACTTGGTCACATAAGGCTGCTGATTTTTAAGTGATGAGATCCTAGATGAGTGTGTCTGAAAATAAAGCAAGTTGCTGCCTTTGTGTATGAGTATAGTACTTAGTATTTGAATTGGGATAAACAAACTGGGCTGCCAAGTCATTCAGGAAGTTACTTACACGTATGTTGTGTTTAGCTGCCGCTTCTTTTCCTTGCTCATTGTTTTCAGACACGCAGTTGCCTGGATCCTTATCACTTTCTCTTTTTCTCTTGTATAAGAAGCACCTGATAAATATCAAGTAGTACAAGTAATATTGGAATAAA
Source organism: Notiomystis cincta (assembly GCA_013398075.1). Lineage (NCBI taxonomy): Eukaryota > Metazoa > Chordata > Aves > Passeriformes > Notiomystidae > Notiomystis > Notiomystis cincta. The sequence continues at coordinate 35,049 of VZRX01010556.1, forward strand.
TGACAGATAAAATGGAAGAAGTATTTGTCCTAAAAAAACATGACTTGGCAGTGATCTGACTCATCACCTCAAATAGAAGTAATTTAGGGGGTTTAAAACTTTTTCTTGGAAGATACCACACTAGGCCTTTCTGCCTCACGGAGCAGAAACTGGATTCCCAGTGTATGTGAGAAAACCTTCCTTTTAATTAAACTTTAGCTTCTTTCCTTTGCAGACATGAAGGAGAGAGAGATAACTGAGTGACCAGGATCTTGAGGAACTCCTGCTGGAATGAAGGACAGTACCTGTGTTTTGACTAAGTCATGTCTGTGTGTCTTCTTAGCACCACAGTGTAAATAAAAAAAGGCAGATGGCAGGAGAGGGAGAAAAGATGTATTAGCTTCTCCTGGTTTCTAAAATGGAGAGCAGCAGAACATTCATGTTTTGTTTAAACTCGCATAGGGAATCTCTGCTAGAGCTGGAATTTGAAGCCATATCATCACTGTCTATCTTTCACTGATTTTCAGATAATGATCCTGTTTCAAAGACAAATTTTTCAGTAATGCAGTCTCTGTATGTAAGTCCATTTAAAAGTTTAAGTTGTATTTTGGGTTCTGCTGTTCTTGTTTAGTCTGTGGAGGAAATGCTTTTGCCAGCACTCTCACTATAGATGCACCAGTGAAACTCTTCAGCTGCACCTTGGTGCTTGTTCTTACCTCCCTGAAGTGAGTCTTACTGCTGGTACTTGTTCTTCTTCTGTTAGAAGAAGAACTGTTCTTTAACTGCGTTAAAACAGTTTAAGAGAAGTAATTGAAACATTGTTTAGGCTTGAAATCTGTTTATACTATAGAGAGAGCCAGATGTTGAGATTGCCAGTACTGATTAGCAAAAACTCTGGAACCTGGGCATAATGAATGAAGTGATGGAGGAGACTGAAGCACCATGGAGAGCTACCGGATATTGGGAAGGCAAATTGTTACCTCGCCTAATAGGGCAAGCCACAGCTCTAGGCAGTGGTCAATGCTGGAAAAATCCCCACCTTTCACACAGCAGTAGCCAGCAATAATTGTAATTTGTCTGGACTCAAGAACTGCAGGTGAAAGAGGTGCTCAGGCAATTCATTGCACCTGAAGTTAGTTAGGGTGATAAGACTGGACCTAGTAATTAGAGCTAAATTGCACTACACCCTGTAAAGAAAGAGGGAGAGTCAGAAGCTGTTCTAGTAAACTTCTCAGGAAATCCCAAAGACTTTGGCCATTTACCAAGCATAAATATGTGTCTTTGCTTCAAAATGGGTGAGTGGGTTTTTCTATAATCTGTATTTTCAGGATGGATCCACTTAGTAATATACAAAATAAGAGTCATTGCTCTGCCAGGCCTAAATGAAAGAATGATCATCATAGTGTTACTGTCTTTTGCTGTGTAAATGAATTATGGAGATAATTTTTAGTGGATATTTTTCTTGAATTTACCAGTAAGCTCTGCAGCTTTAGGAGAATGCATCTGAATTCTTTTGGATCACTGGATGACCCAGACTGACCTCATGGGGGAAGTAGAGTTTTGAGGTTCTGAAGAGCCCCATGGTTATAACATGCACTGCAGTGCTGTTCTTTCAGAGCCTGAATTGTTTAATTTCTGGTAACCTTTGTGCTCTTATTCCTAAATTTTGTCATTCTGTGTTAATGGTTAATTAACACTGATGCATTGATTAGAAGAATGTTTTGCATTCCTTTGCATGTATACACAAAAATATCTGTTTATTTAGTATTTAACTACCACATTACTTTGCTTCCTCAATTAAATGCAATAGTTTTTTGCTGGAGCACTAGATAATAATCTAAATGCAATTAAAATGTTCATAGTATTAAGAGTATGTCCCTCTAAACATGGGATTGCTGAGGCTTCCAGGCAGAGGTATTGGGTGGTCTGTTGTTGGTTTGGAATACTTAAGTGTTCTGGCTTAGATCAGAAAGGTGTTAAGCTGCTTTTATAAAGCTGCATAAAGCATCATTAAACATTGTTCATGGAAGCAAATTGAAAGTCATCCCTCATGTGACGTATTTGCTGTAGCTCCGGGTTGACATTTCAATGAGCTGTTTTACGTCAGCCTAACAATTGCCTGTGACAGTTTCTCCATTTGCACAAAAGAATAAAGCTCTCTTGCAGCAGTCAACAATATTGGCATGGTTTACTTTAATGGACAAATTAAAAAAACAAAAAAGCCAACCCCAAAGCCCAGGTAATGAAAATTATGCTAATACTTGATGCTGCTAGAAGATATAATCCAGACATAATTATATATGAAGTGAGAAAGTAAGTTTGGGATCACTGGAAACATTAAATACCTGAACTCTGATCCCACTGAAGTGAATTATTGCTGTTAATTATAAATAACTATATAATTATAAATAACGGTAGGGGAAGAAGTTAGCAGATATTTAATACTCTAATTTAAGGAAATTTAATGGGATCAGTGACTTCCCAGTTATATAGATAAAAAGAGGCAAACCTGGAGCAGTTTTGGAAGCTTCTTTGTCAAACACTTCTTTCAATATACGAAATGCAGGAGTTAATTCCATACACATGCAGTGTAGCATTGAACATGTAATTTGTTGAAATCTTTTAAAATTAAAAGGTAAAAATTCCTTGTATAAAATGAAAGCATCAGAGCTCTGCAATACTTTACTTTCTGAATATTTAATATTATTCTTGAGTATATGACTGATATTGCATGGGTGACAATGTCTTGCTTACAGAATGGTCTGAACAAAATGCCTACTGGCTGTTTCATTTCAATGTTTACCATATTTTTGTACTGGAGTTTCATATCATGTATAGTTGAAGCAGCAGAGGAGAAAGCATCTATAAATGATTCTCATTCACCCTAGAAAAACACTACCATAACAAGCCCTTAATTTATGAGAAAGTAGTGTCCAGGCATTTTAATTAGCAAACACCTCAGGAAAGGAATTGTCTTTTTCTCTGCATTTGTGCATTTCCTTTAAAAATGTGTTTCTCTCTTTTTTAAACTGATTAGCAATTTCAAGGTAAAGGTTAATTATAAACTCCTATTGCTCTGTTGCAAAGGTTTTGCCTGTTTTTCTACACAAATGCTTCAGGTTGCTCTCCTGTTGCCATTGAAAATCAGTATAAAATAAAGAGCTGCTCATTCTGGTGCTTCAGAGTAGAATCTTTAATCTGGGGCAAACATCTCTGAAGAGAATTTCTGTTAGGAACAAATAAACCCACACAATCTAATCTTTCAGATGGATTTAATTTAATTCTCATATTTTGTTTGGTGTGATTTTTGATTTCTTAAAATGGTTTTGTCTTTAAATGCAGTGTAATTTTTAATATAAGATCTACTGCTAGGCCAGGATCTTGTGGCTTCTTGTATTCAGAATTAAAGCTTATTCTACTTTTAGTTGAGACTAGTCTTAAATATTTCAAATGTTATGCTTTTTCTGTTCTATCTGGTACTATTTCCCATTATTTTGCAGTTGACAGTGGAGAATTACAGCACTTTCTAAAGGTACATTTTTCCATTGGAAATCCAATGTAATCACTAGTTTAAAGGGACCAAGGTTTAAACTGAAATCTTACTGAAAGCTTCCAACCTGTTGTTAATCTTCTAGCAAAGATAGCTCATCTTTCAGTACAAATTAGCTATATCTTCATTATGTTTGATTTCCTGTAATTTATTTATTGAAAAAACAGGAGTCTTTTATATTCTGTCACTTTTCAGCTAAGTTATTCTAAACCTTCCTAGTAGGTAGAGATGTAAATCTCAGTGGGAGCAGATGTACTCAGGTATTGCTGTATCCCACATTTCCAATCCTACTGTATTTTCATCCTCTGATTATTCAATGTAGTTTTTTAAGGCCTTATAATAAAGCAGTGAGGTAGATAATCAAAACTAATTTGTCTTTAATTTTTTTAATTCCTTCTTAATCTCATTTTTTTTACCTGCACTAACAATTTGCTTTTAGTTCTTCTTTGTTTGTGATTGATTTTTTAAAATGTTTTATTCCCATCATTTTCATATTTTATGAAGGCTTTTTATCAAGTAGTTGTACTTCTAAAAGGAGATAAGTTCATCTGGGTATACCTGAAAAAAAATCAGGAAATTATTTCTCTATGATATCTACCAACAAAGTGTTTGTGACATCCCTGCATCTCTCAAATTTTTTTTGAGTATATCATTCCCATGAAAGGCTGTTTAGACTGCCTTCCTCCAGATACTGCAGTTTTCATTTCTTCCAGATAGAAGAATTAACTGTGTTCTCATGTTAATATAAAGCAAAGGCAACCTCATTAAACCAGTGGAACAGGGCAAGGCAGGAGATAGTCAGGTCTTGCATATTAAATAGAAGAAGACTGATATACATGTCTTGCAAAGTTTGCAATGACAAGCTTATCTATGTTGTCAAAAACCAGGATTATCCTAATTGTTTGTACAATCTTCCTGTTCTCATAATTTATGCTGCCTTTAGTATATGATTGTGTTCTTTTTTCCCCACCTTATTTTAGGAATTAATCAAAATAGCATAGTGAAGAGTCCATTACTTCTGGCTTTTCTGGAAATTTGAAAGGTATGGAGTGAATGAGGTGAACTCTTGCAGAAAGGGAGAACATGGTTTTTTGATTAAGACAGATTGCTCTTTGGAAAGTTGGACTCCATCTTTATTTTACCACACAATGACTCTAGCAAAGTCACTTGAATATTTTCATAGGTGATCACTCATTGTCTGTTTCTTGGAGGATTTACTCTGAAAGCTCTGGTTCAGATTTTCTAAATATTAGTGAAAATACCTGGTGTTTTCAGATGTTGCTGAAGGCAGAGGCTTGGCTTGCATCATTCATTCTATTCAGCTCAAGAAATAATCTGAAAAAAAAATCTTTGCATTAAAAACAATGCAATTCACTTATTTGGAGCAAAAGCTTGCATTCAATTAGTTGATTTCTCTGGCTTCTGATGGCAGCCTTATATTTTTTTTCTCTAGAAGTCTTCATGTCTGGACCCTGCTTCACTCATTTGCAGTGCTTGTTTCTTCCCCAGTCTGTAAACTGGCCCCAGTCTCATGTCCAAGTCTGAGTGCTTTTCCATCCTAGCCTTTAGTTTTCCCCTCACCCCCATTTTCCTTCCCCAGAGCTCTCTGTCCTTTTCCCAGTCACTGTAGCAGCAGTTTGTATCCTGTTTAGTCATACATATCCTCACCACTACTAATTTTCTCAATATCCCCCCAGAATCCTCTAATTTTCCATTTTCCCTCCACAAATCCTTTCTTTCCTTTCTTTCCCAGCTAGTCCCAACGAATACCACATGCTTCCTCCCTACATTGCATAATACATATTCTGCCTCTGAGCTCTCTTCCCATCCTGCTGAAGTTGCAGATGATGAGATTAGTGAGAGCACAGGGGAGAGATGTTTCTGCTTTTGGTTATAGTACTCAACCCAGCCCAAAAATACAGTACCTGAAAGCAGCTATTACAGCAAAAGGTTGACTTTGCCCCATAGCTTCACACCAGGTCATGTTCAGGATTGCTCTGTGGGGTGTGCATTTTTAGGCTTGGCCTAAATTGGGCAGACTTTCATAAATGGTTCTATGTATGTCCCCTATTCTCTCTCTGTTCCCATCTCATTTCAGAAAATCCACTATAAAGTATTCGAGTGTTAAAAGTTTCCAAATAAAAGATTGTGAGACTATTTCTCTGAAATGGCTGAATAGTTTTGGCTGGAGTTTTCAAAAATAAATTCAGCCTGAGGCAGACAGCTGGTATGGGAAATTTCAGCTAACAGAGTTGCAATTTAGCTAAGTTTTGAGAAACTCGGAAGAGATTTGCGAGGGAATGAACCCTGGGTAATGTTTCACATTTCACCAAAGAGCATCTTCTGGGCAATGTGCTTTGTCACTTTGTGTGGACCTTCCCATTTGGTTTAAAATTCATTCTCTAGAAAAACTAACTAAGCTTCAGTACATTGGAATAGCTATTTTTATTTGGGTTTTACAGACTCAGAGTTTTTAAAATAATTTATTTGCTTCCCCAGTCTAGTTGTAGTATCTTTCTATATAGGTACAGCCTGCCAAGAGTATTTGTACTGAAAGTATCTCAGTTCTTGTATAGTTGTTTATAGCTTCCAGCAGGGATTTGTGCTGGAGCAGCAGTGTCCCAGGGTGAGCTCTGAGAGGGTTTTAACCTAGCACTGTCTGTAGCACCCCGCTGTGAATCTGCTTCCCCAGTGTGCAGTCTGTATGGTAATAAAAGGAGCAGAGTAACTCCTCCTGCCCAGTTCTCCTGAACTGCTCGTGTGAGCCAGGCTTATTCATGCTCCTTTTTTTCAAGCTCTGTCATTATTCAACTTTTCTTTCTTCTTTTTTGCCCCCTCCCCCCTTGATTTGCACTGGGTTTCAACCCAGGCATACTTTCATTACTGCAGGCCTTTTTTTTTGGGCTATTTGATGGTTCTTGATTCCTGGTGTTAAGGCTGTGACATGCCCAGTCTATTAAAAAGTGTTAAAAAGACATTTTTTTTTCTGTCATGCAAGATTCTCTTTGCTAGATAGATCTTTAAACCATCTTTACTATCTCAAAGTACACATCTCTGTCTGGCCTTCAAATACCAGGGCACATTTGGGCTATCAGGAGTTTCTGAACTCAACCTCCTAAGTGTAAAAGCTCTGCTGAAGGCAAGAAAGTGCTTGACAAAGACAATTTGGATCATATGGAGCCTTTTTGTACTCTGGTGGTCCTGAAGCACTCAACCTAAAATGAGAGCAGCCAAAGAAAAAAACAACCCAAGCTAGTCTGTTCATCCTGGTAGATAATTAAGGCAGAGAAACTTTCCCCACCTGATTCATGGTAGCTCCTTTTACCATCTGGGTGGGTGAATTGGGGTAGAAAGGAGTGCTACTTCAGGACAAATCCCTTCTCTGAATATAATTCCTTGTTTCACACACCTGTTCAAAAGCAGCCTGCTAAAAACTGAGCACTGTCAAATGAGCTGATTAAAATCACGAATACTGTGGAGTGAGTAGGGATTGCTTTGATTCCCCCTTTCTGTGTCTTTTCAGTACAAAAAGGAGAGGATATCAGGTTATGTCAGCAGAAGTTCAAAATAAAAGTATATTGTTCTTAAAGCTGTATTTAAACTGTGTAGCTTAAATCTGGCTGAAGCAGGTTGGGAACATTTAAAGCTTATGCACAGTTTCTAGACAGGACTGAACAAATTCATGGAAGAGAAATCCTTTGAAGATTTTGAAATCCAAAAGACAGGCCATAAATTGTTGGAGATTTCTGGAGCACTGGGTGAAATACCATTACATGCTTGTCCTCTTACACTGCTCCCTTGGGAATTGCTTGTTGGCATTGGTCTAAACCAGTGCCTTTTCAGGAGCAGGATACTGTCAAGCCCTTACAAGACCAAACAACATTTTCTTGGGAAGGGATAAGGGAAAGGAGAATTTGGAGAAACAAAGTGACTACAGGGGACAACAAATATAGGAAAAGGAAGGGGTGTTATGTGTGTGAGGTTCAAAAGTGAAGATTATTCTCTGCTGTTCAGGACACCCTGCAGAGCACTAGAAAGTGCTTGAAAATATCAAAGGACCCAGTGGATACTTCCTTGGGCTCCTGTCAGGGTACATGGACCTTGTGGATTTACTTGTTGCTGCCATTTGTACATTTTTCAGTGATTAAGTTCTTCAGCATTTTGCTGTTGGCAAAACTTACGTAGAATGTGAAGCCAACTGAAATGTTTCAACTGTAAGTAGAAACATTGTGATTTGGTAATTAAATATTGCATTTCAGTAACACCAAAAAGCAAAATTTTGAGGAGGAGTATGTTTAAGAAAGGAGGAGGGGGAAAGACCCTAACTGTTTTCTCATCACAGTACACTGAGAAAATGTTTAGATTGATACATAACCTTCGTAGTGTTATGTTCTATAAAATTGGCAAGAGCTTAGTTCTTAGTCTGAATGCTATGCTTGTTTTGAAATTTAAATAATAAACAATTTATATATGTATATGTTTTAGCTTAAAATCACATCTTGTCGGATTTGGCTGTTAATAAAAGCTTATGGTGGAATCAGCACTCTGTCCATCCAGTGAAAATATGAACAGGACCACACAAAATGCTTCCACTGTGTCATTCCTTTTACTGCTGTTCCATTAAAATAAACTCCTTGCCACAGAACTTACTTGTCATTTCCCGCTTCTCAAGACTATCACAAGTAATGTAGTTTCTAAAGCTTTTCCACTTCTAGCTCTGGTATCTACTTGATTGTGTTTGCAGGAGATCTCTTTGTGTTCCTGCCTGCCATCCCTTTTCAAACACATGCAGAACTGGATCTTAGATGTGCTCTATTAAATGCACTTTTTGGCAAACACTGCTTACAACTAAACCTAGGCCAGTCAGATAATGTCGTATTCATCTTCGTTTCTGTCATCACAGGTTCCAAAAAGAAAGTACTTTAGCTCTTAATGTATGTGTTCTTCTGTCCATGTCTACTTTAGCATTTATTGAGATAAATTCTTTTTGAATTGGTATCTGCTTCTGGTTACAGCCTTTCTTTTTCTCCTGTATTTCATAGCTTACTGAGCTATGAAAGTGGATGAAGCAAAAGGAAAAAGAATTTATGGGCATTTGTTGGACTGGGTAATTAGCTCATCTTGTTTGTATGTTTGTGCTATTGCCTATAAGGTGTGTCATTATTAGGTCTGCTGGGCTTTCTTAGATCAAATGAACCACGTGTTGACTCTTATTCAACTTCACTGATTCAGAGCAACTTTTGTTTCATCTGACAATAGGATTTTCCTCTGTTTTTTGCAAAGCATGATAATAATTCTTTAAAATGTGTTTTCACTTCCTGAAGGTACTTTTTTGAAGCCATGTACCTAACTAGGATTTGTTTAAAAATCAGAAGAACCTGTTTACCAGAGAGATATTATTTTGATGTTTCCTCTTCATATGTTCGGATGAAAATTCACAAAATTTCCTTGAATGCCATCTTAAAACTCAAATCATAGGTAATGATACCTTCAAATCACTAATGCCCATCTAGTAGCAAACTAGGACTGGAGACTTAAGATGATGAGTTGTCATAGAAATTTATTTTTCAGTACCATCAACTTTACTGTTTCCTGTGGCATTGTATCACCTAATAGTCTTTATCACCACACAGAATTATTAAGGTGCTCTCCCTAAGATGCAACTACAGTATTGTGATCCAGTGGTGTTCTCATAAATGAGAATAATACATCAGATTGGTGTCCAAATGGGGCTATAATTCTGTTCTGGGAACAAAACACAACATTACAGGTGCTGTTAACATCCTTAAAGGTTTTGTTTTAAGCATGAATAGTGTGGTTTAGTTTGCAAATCGACTTCACCTCTTAAAATCCTGGGCTCAAATAACAGCACTCACTTGCTCATACAATTGATGAATACTTAAAACATTTTGCTATGTTCTCCTGTGCCCTTAGTTTCCAACACCTTCTCTTGGTTTACAGGGGTGTGAATAATCTGCATTTGCATGCACTGGCAGCAGTGTTCCCAGGCTGGCAGGCAGGAAATGCTAACTCACAGGGCTGTGCTTGAATGCACCACTTCTGCTGTGTTCTTACCCTGCCCTGTGCCAGCAGCTGAGAGAGCTGTGAGTTTTCCCTACACTCAACATCTTTCTGGCTCATTGTCAGTCAAGCCATGCCAACTGCACCAGCCAGTAAAAGCATATAGGAAAAATAAATTTGTCATAGGAAAAGTACAGAAAAATTATTACTTTCATGCAAGACTACAGTAAAGGCACTGTTAGGCTATACTTTGCTAACAAGAAAAAACTAACTTTCAAAATCAGGGGGTTTTGTCAATGACAGTGTGATTGGGGACACTTCCACTCAAAGGGTTAGGACCAAAACCTGTTTTTTCAAAAACTGCTGTAATACTAACATTTTTGTTAACTCTATGAGTGGACAAGACAACACAATATCATTGTGCTCTATCATTGTAAAGAAATTCTGTGTGGATAATAGTAAAGGGATGTGCTGGCTGATACACAGGAAGTTACAGGAGATGTGTATAGTGAAAATTATGTTTGATGATGAACTGTACTTTCTACAGTGGTTTATTCTTTAATCCTCCAAACAGAGTGGATTTTTAGGTTATTTATAATGTAATATAAAATAATAGAAAATTGAAATAGTTGTTGAAATACCTTTGTGACTGGTAAAGAAACTCAGCAGACTTTTAATCTTCCCTAAACACACACTTGCCATTTCCTCTTATTATAGGGAGGCAAAATGAGACTCCCTTTTTTGTAGCACTTTGCTTCTAATTACAAATTACAATTTCAGGATTCGTGTGATTATTTTGTGTATAATTCTTCCAAAGAACTTTGCAGCACCATGCAGAAAGCATTGTGATACTGAATGCTTCAGCTTATGCTTAAAACAGCTTAGTCTTGGCACACTAATCTAAATAATGACAGTTTGCATTTTTTGTTACTCATACATGGTTAGCAGAATCAATCTCCTGAAAGTCAGTAGTGCAACTAAAATTAACATTAAATAATACACACAATATTTGTCAGAGCTGTCTTGAAGGGCTGTTGCAAGTGCATTAATTATTTAACTTGAAGACTAAGATCAAGCTCATTAATCTCCACTTAATATATTGTATTGACATATCAGAGACCTAATTTTGCTCAAGGCTTATTCCATGCGTCAGAGGTGGCTGTTGAGTAGAAAATTCTTTTTATTGCTCTGGAAATAACTATTACATGTCATAAAATGGTGTCAGATTTTCTGAAGTCAAAACATTCAGAGAGTATAAAATGTGCAGAACATTACAGGTGCTTAGTTTTGACATTTATGGACAATCAAAACTGATGTACAGTCTAAACTTGAAGAAATAAATCTGTACCTTAATCAAAGACTGTATTTTCCATCCTGCTGAGGAGGCTTTCAGTACCAAGAACACTTAGGAGTAATAGGAAAAATATTCCTTGTGTGGCAGAAAGCTACCAAACTATGCCTTCTCTTCTACCTGCTGTCTCCCAGCTCCTGATACAAGGTGAGGAAGGGATGATAATGCCAAACTCCAAGTAAGACAACAGATTGGTATTGGTAAATTGCACCAAATCAACTCCTCTCCTGACATGAAATGCAAAATCTGTTTTAATCTAATGACAGAAAAGGAGCACAGCACATTTGAAGCTATATATAACTTACAGAAAGTTATTTATGGGAAATAAGAACCCAGGAGAAAAATAAAATTTCTGCAATACAGAGATATAATTAATTATAAAAGCAATATTGTCATATTTAATGTAAGATATTCTAAAGGCCAGGCTATTGCCAGTCTAATTAATGACTGTCTTTCTTGGAGAGAGGAGACAATGCTCTTTTGCTCCAGAAGATAGGAAAAAGCTGAGTTTCTATTTATGTCACATCAATTTTGTTCAATTGAATAGAGATTCTTCTGTAGGTGTACTTGTGCATGGGAGGTGAACCTAAGAATGCCAGAAAAATGCTCGGTTTTGCTAGATTTTTTATGGCCCTTCAGGTACTTCAGTTAAAGCTATCTCTTCCCTGTGATAATTTAGAACTTGGCAGAAATGCTGTATAAAGTAGTTGTAACAACAGTGATAACTTTCTCCACCTTTTGGAATGGAGTTTAGCTGTGCAAAATTCCAAGAGATACCTGTACCAGAAAACCTGCAGTGGTCTTTCCCTGGGCTCCTCTGAGCCCTGAGAAGCCCCAGGAATTTCATGTATTCCTGTATCTATGTGAGCTCTGGCCTAGGTCACAAAGTGAATTTAAAGGCTTAAATAAGAGCCATCCTTTGTTCCTTAATACAGTGTTTTACTCTCCAAATGCCCACTCTGTTATCTGACTATGTCAGAAAACCATAGGATCTGTGTTTTCACTGGTTCATTTCCTCTGGCTATCTATGGAATCACCCACATCTGATTTTAATTAGCAGTTATGAGTCACTGGGGTGTGTGTGTGTTTATGAACATGCAGAGGAAAATACTCTAGCCTGGTTGTTTGGGCACGTCTCTAGGAATTGGGGAAAACTGTTCTCTTCCCTCTGCTGGCCTGATGAATGTTTCCTTCAACTGGGTCAGCTTAACATGAAAAATCAATGAACTGTTTTCCTCCCTTCACTTTCCTCATTCTTGCATCTTTCCTGACCACACAAGTGATAGATGTGGCTTGAAATCACTCTGGATTGGAAAGGCTGGTGAGCTCTGGCCCTGCACATGGGTGGGGGGTGGGTGAGGGAATTCTACTGTCCTCCAAAGTCCAGAGGGAGGTGTTTAGGAGCACATCTGCACCACCATCTCAGACTCTGGGCTGGCTGTGTCTGTACCCCAATCCTGAAGTATCCCTACTGGAAAGCACAGCACATACCCTGTTGGTGTAGGTTTATTGTCTGGAACTCTATTTGTGTTGTGCCACCATATTCTAGTTTCAGGAATAATGCAAATCCACCTCCAAGGCATATAGACAAGTCTTACACAGCTCACACAGCTCCATGCTCAACTTTGTCCCTTCAAGGACTCTTTCCTGAAGTCTCACCAAACATTCCAAAGGGAACTGAGCTGCCTTGGAGCTCTGGTTTCCACTGGCTGGCAAAACAACAAACTTTTGGGAGCTGTTTCAGGAAATACATTCTCTGATATAGCTCTGATTCTCTGTGAGAATATATTTATTGAGACTCAGTCTTGCAAACTCTGGGAAAGGGAGAACAATTTGAATTTTTGGACCCTTTCTTCATTTAGAACCCTGAGGTTACTAAAGTGACAAGTGAGACCTCATCTATAAATGAGCAGAAGCCTAAGCACAGAAAATCCTTCTCAAGGATGGACCTTGGGGATGATCCCCACGGCCCTACCTGTAAGAGAAAGAAATATTCAAAGGGAAGAAGGCAAACCCCACTGTAATGTGGGTCTGTACAGAATTGTGCTGTGGAATGGTGATTCCTGCGCTGTGCTACTGGAATGTGTTTTAATAGAGTCCATGTATTTCTGGGATTACGGTAAGTATGGCTGCTTCTCCTGGAAAGTAAACAGATACATTCCTCAACATGAAATCCCACACAAATGGTCTAAACACAGATTGTGACTTTCACTTAAACTCCCTGGTTTTGGAAAGAATTCTAATTTTTCTTTTGAATTGGCGTAAGCTGTTCTTGAGCAACTAACTTCTTTTCAGCTTACTCCACCCTCTTTTCCTGGATTTCTCATGCTTTAGAGGGCAATGGGAATACAGTTAGCCATTTGAACCCCAGCTAAGAGGTTTTTAAGTCCCTTGCTAGAAGAGGTTTTTGTGCAGATGGGTTTTTCTTGGACCAAATGGGCTAAATAAGCCTGTACTTACCAGCTTATCATCTGTCCTGTATCTTTTATGTACAAATAGAACAAGTCTCTCAATAATTGAGAAATCCCACTTTCTTGCTGCAGGAGATCAGGCTGACTGGGATTATAAAGTTTGAAATCAGCGGGGATTTAGGCACATCACACACAGAATTTGGTGTGTCAATACTACTTAGCCTAATTGATAGGAATGAAGAAGTCAGAATGTGGACTTACATTTTCTTCATTCACAGGTATATCCAATATCAATGAAGTTTTAAGCATAATTGTTATTTGGATAAGCTCCTGTGGTTGTAGACTTTTCTCATGTCCACTTTCAAGACAATTGTTCCAAATGTCTAGTCAGGCCTCTTCTGACAGAGGAGTAACATTACCCAGAGCTGGAGAATTTCCAGGTGTTGCTTTCCTTACACGCTCAGCAGGCACTAGGCCTGCTGACAAGCTGCCAGGCACTACTGTGGCATATTTATGCAGGCACAAAAGCCAGAGAGGTTAGTTCCTCCTGTGTTGTGTACCAGAGTGCCCCCCACCTCACCTCTTCTCGAATTCCAGCAGGATTTGTGAAAGCTGAGATGCTGTGGGCACACAGGCACAGCAGTCACCAGCTGCCGAAACAGCTCCAGTTACTGCTGGGACGTGGGGTGAGGCTGAATACTTTGTATTTGAAACTGAATTTTCATCTCTCCCTCAGTTTTGTGAAGTGCTGGTCTCTAGCAGTTCAGAATTCAGGATCTGAATTGACTAGAGTAATGAGCAGTTGATGAAAATTTAAGACTTAGCTGGTGAGACGTCCAGAACTCGTTTTCTCCCAAGAGGGCATGTCCTCTGACACACTGTCATTAAGTCTAGAATTTCTAATGTTCCTACTGCTTAGAAATTAGAAGGCAGAAAGAGATTTTTAAAAAATCCAATTAACAACTTTAATAGAAATATCTAATATTTTAAAGTGTTTTTTCAAGCTGTAAAATTTAATAGACTAGTATATTATTTTATGGGATACTTGCTTTCCTTCTGTACTCTGTGGAGGAATATCATTCTCCACATAATTTCAAAAATATTTTTGCAGCATCCTTCCAATTGTGTGGTTCTCAAACAAGCAGACAGACCAAAATTAGAATTCATAATTAGGTTCATTCCTATTTTTTGTCAATATTGCTGATTCACAAACAAACCAACATTTTTAGATTTCATTTGACAATCACAGTCACGGAAACTTTATTTTTGAGGGGTAATGATAGAGATACAGGATTGAAGACACTTTTTAAGCCATCAACTGCAGTCCTCACTTCCTTCTTATATATGCCTATAGAAGTATATTAATTTTAAATATACTAATTTAGATAATATCAGTTCATACATAGTTGAAGGAATATTAAGCTAGAGTAAACTTCTCATAACCAGTACTAGATTTACACTGATCTATCAGTTGAAAAGGCTTCATTGAGTACCCCAGAATTACTGTAATTTGTAGCAGCCAAGGGGATCAGGTACAGCAGTCTTGCATTGTTATGCTGCTTATTGCGCATCAGTGGAATAAGACTGGTTACTGGGAACAGTGATTTATTTCCTCCAAGAATACTGTAAAATAGCCTTTAAACTACATTGTGTGATTTCTACACTTAGTGAAACACAGTCTTGTAAATGGCATTTGCTTGAACAGTAAGACACTGTTATTTGTGCTTGGATTCCCTCTGTTCTTGAGTGCACAATGAAAACCATGGCTGACCAATTTTCTATATGTAGCTTGTGTTATTTAGTTTGAAAGAAATCTACAGCTAGTGCTCTGTATTTAGGAGCTCTGCAGTCTTAATATGGTGCAAAATCCCTCACTTAAAGGAGATTAAGCTCCTTAAAGTGCATTTTCCTTGAACATCTATGTATTTGTTTTTATCTGTGATGTCACTTTACTTCTCAGGGTTGGGTTTTTTTTCATTCTGGTAGCTCCACTGATGTTTCATGATTAATAAATGCTATTTATACATTTTTCAATACTGTGCTGCTGTGAAACTTGGGAGCATGCATTGCTCTAAGTTGCAACCTCTTGATATTCTGTCCTAGAAAAATGAACACAATTTTTGTTGATAAATATTTGTTGATCATATTTTAGAACATATTCAAATATTCACGATTAAGGTAGAGTTTGTTTCTACATCAGAAAAATATAGGAACAGTTCCATCACAAGAACTTTAGTAAGATGCCATTTTACTTACATGGAATATGAAGAACTTACTGAGTTTGCACTGAAAGTTTTAAGAAGTCGCCTTTCCAACAGAAAGTGGAAGTCAATGAGTAATTAACTTTATTTTCATGAAATACGCATTTATCAATTGATAAGAAACTCACTGTGATTGTTGTCTGTTAGGAATGTTAGCAATTCTTCGAGATAACTTGAACATACATTACTGTAGAATTAATTAAGCTGCAATAATTGAGTTGTGCATCAGCTACTCAAACCTTTGGAGCCTGGTCTGTCTCACACTGAAGCTAACACACTTCTCAGCTGACATAAGGTTCTAAATTAAGTTGTTGTGAGTTGGAAGTTTGGAACTATACTTCTCTTTTTTTAAAACTTTAATTAATTTGAATATCTTTCCTTTCTGGAACCATCATAAATTCATGATCTCTCCTGAATTGAGAGGATGAAGGATAACAGAAACTCTCTTAGGTCACACATGGCTAGATGTGGGACAATGTGTCAGTGAAGTATCACTTATGCTTGCCTGTTTCTTATCTTTTTTTCCCCCAAACATTCATCATGACTACTTTCAGGTACTGAGCTATAATATGTGCATCTGTATACATATTTAAAGTTTTCAATACAAAAAAATTACATGGACCCTAGAATGTATCTAATTCATCACTGGCATTCCAGATCCATTCATGTCAACAAAGGTAATTTAAAGCTTTTGGTTTGTACACATAGCCTTCCTCTTGGACAGAAGCTTAATTTGGAACTGCAGGACTGCTGAGAGACAGTCATAAAATACTGACATAAAGCACTCTCTTAGCAGCCATACCAGGAGATGATTAGGAAAGATAGCAACAGTAGTGCAGAGCTTTTGTACTCCCAAACCAGCACAGTGGTTCCTTGAATGCCCTTATAAACTATGACTAGTCCTGAACTATTTTAAATTCTTGTGGGAACCATGCTGGCAGTGATCTGCCTAAAGGATTAAGCAGAGATAACACATTCCCTACAGAGTCCAGCTAGGCTAGCTCCCAAAACTGTAAGACCAGGAGCTTATTTTATGAGGTCTTATACTGTAATTTTGAAGTGCAAGTTGATCTTTCAAAACCACTGGAGGAGAATTTGAGCTTTACCAATCATAGACATTGAAAAGTCTTCAGCCAGAATTCCAAAAGTAGGTTTGATGAATGCCTTTCCTGCTTAAACACTGCTGTACCCACCACTGTATGGTGTCATGGAGACATCATATCCCTCATATCCCCTGTAGATTGCCCTTCCCAAAGCCAGAGGGGCTCTGTGCTTCACTGGGCAGCTCTCCATTATGGAATTTGAGAGGAAGAGTCTGATAGCTAAACTCTTTTCATTAGATAAGCTGATAAAGCTGGAAGTCTTTTCAAGGTCTCTTCCAAAATATTAAAAAGTTCAAAACTTCTCCAATCCATGATCACAACAGGATTTTATGATAGATTGGTAAACAAGAGACACTGTGTAAATCTACCTTTTAATATATTATTCAAATAATATATAGGTGAGATGGAAATAAGTTATTTAGAGTTTAGATTACTTCAGCAGCTTTTTAAAATATGTTTTATCTCATGATAGCTCTGAAAATGTTTTCAAAGTTGGGGAGAGATTCTTGTGTTTGAGTTGTTCTTTGGAAGCAATTTAGCAGCCTAGAAATCACCATTATGGGTAGAACTTTCTTCCACTCATTCATCCCCTTCTCTTTATCCTGGGCTGGAATATTCTTGCTAATGACCTGCTGCTAGCAGAGGAAGATGAAGCCTATAATGCTACTTAGAGTGGTTTTACTGCTAACAGCTTGGGTTATGGATGCTGTTGATCTGCACCTTTATACATAAAAATGTGATTTTTAAGTTAGAAAATAAAAGATGAAAAGAAGTGAATTAACAACAAAGTGCATGGAAGTTTTCAGTACTCTAAGATAATATCTGTTCACATAAACCACCAGGCTACAAAGGATTTCAGCATTTTACAAAGCTTCTGCTCAGCTTCCAGCTGGCAAAAATAATGCTATTTTCAATAGTAGGAAAGGTGGTGGTTATGCTGTTTTGCATTGCAGAGTGTTCTTATCCCATGTTGTGTCATGTCTCAGAGTAGGTCAGTACAAAATCAAGAATGAAAGAAATGAAACTTTGAAGATATTTGTTTTTTCCAGCTCAGTAACTTAATATTTCATCAAGGGTCTTCTGGGAGCTGATCTGAATATGTTGCAGTGCAGAGAGCAGCCAGGGAGGAACTCTAATGAGTCCTCAGTATACATTCCTGACTGCCTTCAAACAATTTGGCGGCTATAATTTTATAAAACATTCCAAGCACTCATCTCTCATTGTCTTTTGTGGTTTGGACGGAGTATTGTTGATTGTTGGACTGGTTTTGAGGTAGTCCCCTGAGTGAAATTGTGGATCCTACCTCACACATTATCATCTGCATTTGCATATAATTGAGACATAAGCTCTCTGGCAATCTGCAAAAGGAATGCTGTAGAGCTCTTGTTAAATTTTCTAAGAACAAACACAGTAGGAATGCCAGCCTAGGATGTAGGTCAAGAATTTGTCCACGGCATATTCTTTATTAAATCCAGTGAAATCCTCTGGAGGTTGTTAGATATGAGTTAAAGGAAAGACCTGTATCCAAGACTTCCTTACTGTGGGGATTAAGATTAAATGAGATTTAGATCTTCTTTGCCTCTACACTTGTTTGTTTGAAACTAAAATAATTCCAGATTTTTTTCAGTTTTTATTTTCAACTTTTTAAAAAAAATGTAATATTTTTGAAAAAAGCACCAAACCACACTCAAACCCAGGGTGCCCTTTTTGTAAATAACATCCATGCATGAGAGTATGTGAGTGTGTTTTGGGGGTGGGGGGTGAGTGAGACAGAGTGAGAAACCACAGAGGTACTTTATACTGAGCATTGCTCCTGCAGCAGCTCGTAGGGTGAGAGGTGACTTTAGCAATGACTTGCATTACATAATACCTCCCATCTCTCTGCAGATGTGTGAGTTTGTTTAAATGTTTTATGAGGTTTTTATTACACTGTAATATAGTCCCAACCCCTCTGCAGTTGCCAGTTTGGTCACAAAATATAATAAATTTTAAAATACCTAATGCTTCAGCTATTCAATAATTTTCTGACAGGCCCCCTGATGCAATTATGGTACCACTGTGTCATTGAACTACTTTTGTTTGGGATGTGTAGAACAGCAGGTTTAGTTCACTAATCCTGTTCTCCAAAATCCCTGTGTTTAAGCAGATTTGAGTGTTCTGTACTCTTGTAAAAAATTGCTGTTCTCTGTCCCTGTCTCCCTCGTGCTGTGATACAATGGCAGGCTGTGGAATGATGACCCATCCTCTTTTGGGGTTACCATGCCTCCTTGATTTGTGGTGTAACTGGCAACTTTTTGAAAATCATTGTGATGTTTTTCAAGGTTCTGAACTAAACTGAGTTCTTGGGAAGCATCTCTGCTGTGTGCTGATCTGCTGCTTTTCACCCATACAATGAAGTTTATGTTGGAGGCCACTGAACATTAAACACTAATTCATGAGAGACCTGAGTACAGACCAGTGGAGTCTTCCCTTTACATTAAGGCAGTGCTCAAGTAGCCTATTCCTTCAAAAAGAATTCTAATTCTTTTTAAAATGGAGGAAATTAAATTTGTGAAAGAAAAAACCTCAACAATACACTTAAAAATAATCTTAGTGTGTAAACAGATGGGAATTTTAAGCTAAGTAATTCAAAGAGAACCAAAGGAAGAGATACATGCATAAGGAAAATTATTCCCTTTTTCTGGGTTCTGATTTCCAGTTCAAGCAAGGCAACTTCCTGCCAGGCTCTGAACACTGTATGGAGGGCCCAGTGGTCAGATCTGGAGTGAGAAAACCGATTTTCCATTGTGAAATTCCTCTCAGAAGGAGAAGGCTCCTGAGATGTAGAAGCAAATGGGCAAATACAGCTTGAGTGTTCAAGGGGAGTTATGCTCCTAAGGAACTTGTGCTGCAGAGAGGGAGATAAACATGGAGATAGGATGCTAAAAAGGAGCAGTCTTAACTTTTGTGTGAAATCTCTCAATGTAGGAATTTATAGAAATATGAAGAATATAAACATTCTGTACAACTTATTTTTGTATGATCGCTTCTTTAAGGGATGACAGGTAG
The DNA here is from genome assembly GCA_013398075.1 of Notiomystis cincta. Lineage (NCBI taxonomy): Eukaryota > Metazoa > Chordata > Aves > Passeriformes > Notiomystidae > Notiomystis > Notiomystis cincta. The sequence goes on from VZRX01010556.1 coordinate 54,773, forward strand.
GAAAAGAAACATCTGGTTTCTGACATTCAGGCCCAAATGGAACCCCAGAATTCTAGAAAAGGAAAGATGTGTGTTTTTTCATAGTTATTCTTCAATGGATTTTCCAGCAGAACTTGCTATCTTCCATACTAAACTAAATTCCTTGTGGTTCCCTGTAAAGAGAACTTCTATGAAAAACACACTGACAAGATGCAGTTAAAAATTCCATATTGAAACACATTTAAATTTGAAGTGTCCAATTGACAAAGACATTGGTCACATAAAACAAATGGTCTTATTTTGGCCTACAGTTTCCTGAGGGGTCTTTGTAATGATTGGATACTCAGAGATGGGATTTGGGCCTCAATATGTCTTGTCTATATCTTCTACATAAATATCTTTCTATAGTTTGGAAATATAAATGTTGTTTCCCTAACACAGCCCTGTCTATTTTAAAACTTATTTGTAAATTCTTCAGGTCACTTCAGCAAAGGCAATATCTGACATTTCATTCAGAGGTCACAAAAGGGAGTTTTTTACCAGCAGGGATTATTACAGGGATTAATAGACTTTGCTGATTTCACACAATTAGCCAATGACTCAGAAGGGATAAGAACCTAAATCCCTACATCAAGCTGTATCTCCTGGGCTGTAAAAAAATTACAAAATAGCCAGCTATGGTGTCTACTTTGTATGTAAGATATCTCAAATTCAGCACAGAGATGTCTGATGGGTAGGAGGATGGAATTTTCCAAAGAGCTGCAAGAACTCACTTGAAACAATGCAGTGCTGCTTTTTCCTCTGGATAATGGCATAATTAATTGCAAGCCTGTGCCCTCCAAGTTACTACTAAGATATGAAAGCATTGCTCACACATTTCAAACATTTTATAAATATTGTGTGTACATATCTCTGCCAACTGAAATTATAATTTGAATAATTAAGTTATCCTTGTGATAACCTAGGTATAATAAATTTCCATTTTTAATCTGCTTCACACTCTGTGAAGTGTTTCATGTGTGTGCAAATAGTCCTTTTCCCTTGGTTTGTAGCTAGTTTTGTTGGTTGAATACCTGCATATTTGTGCAATGCTCAACTTTTGGGGTAAAAGATGACATATAATCACATTTTAGCACGTAAAACACAATTATCCTTACATGGATAGGAGTCAGTGAGACATTCAGTTCAATGGAGTGTGTAACCTGATACGGAACACATTCGTCATTTGCTGGGTTTTTACCCTCCCTGGACATGAAATATTAGAAATATCAATATAAACTGAGAAGAAATAATTTTAGTTTAATTTTAACCAGATGAAAAGAGTTTATAAGCAAGGGTGAGGTGAGAGATATATTTCTGTAATTGTGACTTTTGTGACTTGAGTGAAGAGCAAGTGTCCTACCTACTAGGGAAAGAGCTAAAGCCAACATTTCTCAGTTCAAAGGTGTCAGGATTGAAGGTACTGAAAAAAGATTGTGGAGGCACAGTCTGTACTTCAGGGGAGGACACTGGTTTGTGAAACAGATGTGAAGAGAGTGAGATATTCCTGTCCTTAGCTGGAATACAGTTCAGTGGGAGTTAACTCCGATTGACATCGGGCTTCAGAGAAAGCAAGGGCAGAGATTTTTGGCTGTTGCTTTATTTTCTTCTGTGTAGCTTTGTGAAGAAAGGAGCCTAATTTTGCTAGAAGCTTTCCTCAGTTCAGAAGGAGCCAGCCATCTCCTGTGCTGCTTTCCACCATCTGAATAGGAATGGGCAGAGGGCCCAGGAGCCACATTCTCTACCTTAACCCAGTGACGCCTGAAGAAGCCAAGAGTCCTTCCAAGCACTTGCAGTGGGAAAGGGCCAACAGCTACTTAAGAGTGCCCCTTACTCACATCACAGATACTTTGGGGGCTAGAAGGGAAGTAGTAGAAGGCAGCTGGGAGAGCTGCCAAGTGTCACACTTTTGGCAGCTTTGTCACACATTCCTTCAATTTTGGATTTGGCTCTGCCGCAGGAAGACTTGCAGGTTTCTGCTTGAAGTTTTCCTTGTGTACCACTTGGGGCCACTGTGGCACTCTTGAGCAGGAAACATGGGGCATCTCCTCCCTGTTGGATCCCAGGCAGGAAGGGGCTCTCGGGAGGTAGTGGCACAGCAGCATAGAGGGAGGACATTTCCTATTGTCCTCACTGCCTTTGCTTCGCTCCAGGTGGCTGAAACAACCTCGAGCATCCCAGGAGCTTCCTGTCACTCCTCAACTGATCAGGCTCCCTGGCAGCCCTGGGCTAGAGCTGATGGATCCCCATTCCAGCTCCTCATTCATTGGGAGCACCTGTTCCATGTGCTGAGGTTTTGTAGTTCTTTATTTTGCCCTTATCCTCTTCAGGGCAGGGTGTGTTGGCAACAGGATTAAGTATTTGGTCATCAAAAACAGCACAAGGGGGCAAACAGAAGACAAGATTATAGAGAATTGTTAAATAGTGGAAGCCTGGACAGGAGTGCAAGTGAGAAAATTGTATCATCACTGTTGAAGATACACACACATCCTGAGATAGTTAAGTTCTCTGATGGTGGCAGAAACACTGGAGTTTTTAGTTAAAAATATTACTGGAACACAGGTTAACTCTTACTTTGCTAAGCAAATACTTTGCTATTGAATCCAATAATAAACTATTGTTTTCTCAACATCAGTACCTGAAAGAAAATACCACTTTCCCTCTGCTAGGCTGCATTAGTCTTTCAATCTGTAGTTAGGACCATAACTTTCTTATTCACTTGCATTTGAAATATTGTAGAGTTCAAGCTAAATAATATTTTTTTTCTACTTGGATAGATGCTGGTGATTATTTAATTTTATATACTTTTAGGGTAGCACTAAATTGGAGTGCTGGCATGGGGGTTTATACTGTTCTCTATATATTTAATGCAAATTAAAAAATATTTTGAGTAACTTCTTGCTGACTCTCTGTTTTGTCACAAGCATTAAATAACTTCTCTCAGAGAGAAGAGGCAGTGGAGGCCACTTCTCTGAAGGGGCTGGAGGCAAAGAGAAACTCGCTGTTCTCTCCCATTTCAGTGACAGTAAGTGACCTGCTCAGCCCGGAGCAGCAAATCCCTGGGGCCCAGACACCCCCTGGAAGCCAAGCCGACCACAGTGACCCACCACAGCTCGGCTGCAGGGGTGTGGATTGGTATTGGTTTTCAATTTAGACAAGCTGTTGTGTGAGTCAGCCTGCCCCCTGCCCTCCCAGCAGCGCTATGAATAATAAACTCAGGCAGAAGCTGTGAGCCAACTGATGTGCTGCCAGGGCACGGCTCCTTCTCCCCGCGCCGCCTTCCCGCCGCGCTTCGCCGGACCGGCAGGGCCTGCTCTGGGTGGAGGTGAAACACATCTGGAAGGGGCCGAGTCAAATGGCACCCGCAAGTGAAGAAGGAGGTTCTAAATCCGACCCACCCTGGGGAAAAGGGGCTGAGGTCATAGGAGGGCAGAATGCAGAGTATTATTATAGTGAAAAAGTGAAAAAAAAATTACATCAAATGTTTGCTTAAGGATCAGGAGTCCTGACCCAGCCCGTTTGGTTTGCCAAATATTACATGAAGCTACATAAAAAACCAACTCTAACCTCTTACAGTTCTCCCATTAGGTCACATTAAGCTTTGGCACGGAGGATGGTCCTACTTGGTGGTTTTTTTGATTTGTGGTTTGTATTTGGCCAACCTGACTTATTTAAATTTATTTTATTTTGCAAATGCTCAATGATAGAGTAAAACTCTAGAGTAAACTTGTTCTGGCCAATATTTATTGTGGAAAAATTCTGTATTATCAAGAGATCTTTGCAGAACAGCTAACAAATTAAAACAAACCATTTTGAGCACATATTGAAGTTCTTTTTGTAAATGAAGGAAATGTACTGATGGCTTTAAGCCATTACTTTTGGTTGTTATCCACTTTTAGCCCTCTGGGCTTTTATAAGCCTGGTGTCTTTTGACTTTCCCCATGAGGACAGCAGTGCCTTTGGCTGTGGTGCAGCCAGGGGAGTGAATCAGAATATGTTCCCCTCCTTATAACTTTGTTAACCTTTTAACAAGTTTATCTTGCCTGCCTTCACGGATAACTTGGTGAGCCTGTTTGCTCACATGGAGGCTCAGTTTGACTGTTGCCATTGAACTAGGAAGACCTAGGAGGGATTTTCCTAATCTAAAAGAATATTAAGTACACTCTGTGTAAGCTATTTTTTTGCCCACTAAAAACAGAATTTAAAATAATGTGGAGAATGCTATACTCTTTTTATATCTTCTGAATGAAAAATGCTTTTTCTCTGTGTATAATTTTTTCTTTACAGAAATAAGAAAATAATATAAAAAAAATCAGTTGCATTTTTTCTTTACAGAAAGTACCCTAAGAAGAAAAAAATCTGTTGCATTTTCCTTAATAGGCCATTTTTGATTTGTTCAAAATAAGAGAAATACTTTATTTTGTGATAAGATTGGTAGTTGTCTGCTTGTGGTAGAATAATTGTCCTGTTCCTTTTGAGGGCTACAGTCTTGTGACATACATTCTTTTCTTTACAACCTTTTCTAGTGCAGTTGCCAAGCTTTATCATTGAAATACAACCTCGTCACAGATAAAAATTTGTATTGCATGGAACCCAATTAGCTGGAACTGTGAAGCACGTGAAGAAGCCTTCAAGTGAACCTACTTTCTTCTAACTTTTGCAATTTTTCTATGATGAAAATTTCATTTAGATGAAAAACACACAAATAAACCATTTGATATGTTTGTAATATTTTCCAGAACTTTCCCAGTCTGAGGGGTAAAAATGACACTGCTTTTTCTCTTTGAAAAGAAATTTTGCAGCTGTTTTAAAAATAAGTGACAACAATGCAGAGAGAGCAATAGGTTAATTCTGATTTTATCTATAAGATATGTATCAGAAATATGTCTCTTAAATGGTTTATAAAAGTATGGCTAAAGGTTTTACTCAGCAATTACAATTATGTCCTGCCAAAATTCATTGTTTTGTTCTGTGCACATATCTTGTGTAGACCAGGTTTTCCAGCATTTGGCATATGAACTTAGGCTCTTGTGGTGGGTTGATCCTGGCTGGATGCCAGATGCCCACCCAAGCCACTCCATCACTCCTCTCCTCAGCAGGACAGGGGAGAGAAAATATAACAAAAGGTTGGTGGGTGGTGATCAGGACAGGGAGAGATCGCTCACCCACTGCTGTCACAGACAAAACAGACATGTCTTGGGTTAATTAATTCAATTTATTGCCAAGCAAATCAGAATAAGTAAAATCAAATCTTAAAACCAACTTCAACCCAACTTTCTTCTTGGGCTTAACTTTATTCCTGATTCCCAACCTCCTCTTCGTCCAGCGGCGCAGTTGGACAGAGAAGGGATGTTGCTGATGAAGTCTCTTCATCACACATTGTGTCTGCTGCTCCTTCCTGCTCAGGAGTGGACTCCTCACAGTCTTCCTCTGCTTAAGTGCGGGGTCCCTCCCACAGGGGACAGTTCTCCATGTATTTATCCAACCTGAGTCCTTCCCACTAGCTGCAGTTCTTCAGGAACTGCTCCAGTGTGGTTCCCCAGCGCGGTCATGAGTCCTGCCAGCAAACCTGCTCCAGCATGGGCTCCTCTCTCCATGGACCTGAAAGTCTTGCCAGGAGCCTGCCCCAGTGCAGGCTTCCCCCAGAGTCATATCCTCCTTCAGGCACCCACCTGCTCCAGTGTGGGTTTCTCCAGGGGCTGCAGGTGGATCTCTCCATGCCCATGGTCCTGCATGGGCTGCAGGGCAGTGCTGCCTCACCATGGGCTGCACCCCGGGCTGCAGGGAACTCTCTGCTCCAGCACCTGGAGCACCTCCTGCCCCTCCTTCTTCACTGGCCTGTGTGTCTGCAGGGCTGCTCCTCTCACATGTTCTCACTCCTCTCTTCTCTGGCTGCAGTTTCCTTCTGCGCAGCAGCTCTTTCCCTTCCTTGAGCGCATTCTCCCGGAGGCGTTACCACCGTGGCTGCCTTGGCCAGCGGCTGCTCTGTCCTGGAGCCGCCTGGCACTGGCTCCACCACACAGCAGCTTCTCACAGAAGCCACCCCAGCAGCCACCCTGTTACCAAAGCCCTGCCACACAAACCCAGTTCAGCCCTGCACGTAGCAGGCTGGCTGCCCTGTAATCTGGTGGTTGTACAGGACAGGCTCTGCACACATAGCAGTGTTTGTACAATGTTCCCTCCATTTGGCACTTAGCTAAGCTAATCACTCTGCTTTTTGGCAGCATAATTAACCAAATACCATGCTCACTGATACCTCAACAGAATTGTTTCTCATCCTGGAGCTAGCTTGTTGAAACAAGTTCATATGCTCTTATCCTTAAGCTGTAGTGCCGTCAGCAGTGAAGATTTAAAATAAATTATAAAAGTAATTTGAAAAAATACAATGTCTGGTGGGTTTTTTAATGCCCATGTGGTTCTTGAACTCTTGATTGGCTTTTTCACAGATGCTGGCAATGTTTGATTATGTGATAGTTACTGTTAAAACAGCAATCTGTTCTATGGAAGTCACTGCCACACCAGCTAGGGATGGCCTGACTGGAGGTCAAGCGTGATCTAAAGATGAAAAATTCCAGTATTGTCTGATACTCTTGAAACATTTTGTTCTGCTGTACACTTTTGATAGCAAACCCACCTATAAATGCCAAAGTCATATTGTCATAGCTGTCACTGACACTATAATACAGAGTTGGAGACACATTTCACAAAGAGATGACATTTGTGTTGTTGGTGGAGAATGATGCTGAATTATTGAGAAATTACAAAGCTGAAGATTGTTGCAGGGAAAGTTTTTAAAACCTGTGTGTATACTGTACAAATTGGCAGCTATATGACAACATTGTTGCCATTTGTTTTTAAAGTATCCAGATAAAATTGGCAATGAAAAGACCTGCACAAAATCTTAATAATTTGTTGGATGGGAAGGAACTTTCTTGTTCACTAACAGAAATCTTCTGTTACAGTTTATGACTTTGCATTTATGAGTTTACAGATTTCCAGAAGTGACAGAAGAGGTAGTATATGATGTTTCTTATTGCAGGGTCAGCCTGTTCCTCAGTTCCTCCCATTTGTGATTAGCTCTGCTTACTCGCTTGCCAGAGGTTTGGATTAAATGCTTAATCACCATTATGTTAAAGCTGAGAAGAGGTCATTACTTCCAGTTGTACAAATGACTAAAGCCAAGGCATCTAAAAAGAGGTTTTTTGCGTCAGTACTGCGTCAGTCCTGGTGACTGTTCCCCAAAACTACTCCCCAAAATAAGTATCTTGTCAATCTGCTCATATTAGGTGTGCTTTTGGCATAAAAAGCTGTATACTTAGCTCCCTCAGAACCTGGAATATAAATCAGCTAGAGCACTGCATAGGTTTTCCTCACAAATGACACTACCCATTTGCATTATTATGCTGTATTTTGATTTCTCAACAAGCTTCTATGATAATAGCATTTATACTCACCTTGGCTATTATTGTGCACAGGCCAGATTTAGGCACTCTGGCTATAGTGTAGACTGGCTGATGTCACAAACAACCACACAGTTTGTATAATGTCAGTATCCTGAATTTAGATTTGCTGTCACTCCTCATCTGTGATACTTCCCAGTTATGAAGAGGTGCTATGTCTGTGTCTGGTCCTTTAAAAATCTCAGCCTCTCTGTTACAGTTCCTTCTTGGTGTATAGGGAAATAAGAAACGTTTTGCAGGGGTAAATCTGGCTGCTACTACGTTCAAAGCCAGGGCTCCCTTTTCTTATTTGACTCCAGATTGATTGCCAATACTCAAGTTATATTGATATATAGTTTGTAGTCTCAGTTCATGGTGCTGAATTCAGTATAAATAATTCACTGAAAGAAGCTAACAAGAAGAAGAGAGCATTTCTGCAGGAAAGGGTCTGGGAGTCCCAATGGATGACAAGTTGACCACGAGCTGGCAGTGTGGAGGGACACTCCTTGCAGCCAGGAGGGACAAAGGTATGCTGGGGTGCATCAGGAAGAGCATGGCCAGCAGGTTGAGGGAGGGGATCCTGCCTCTCTCCTCAGCCCTGGTGAGGTCACTTCTGGCGTGCTGTGTTTGCTTCTGGGCTCCTCAGGATGAGAAAGACAAGGAGCTACTGGAGAGGGTCCAGTGAAGGGCCACAAAGATGACGAGGGGTCTGGAGCATCTCTCTTATGAGGAGAGATTGCAGGAGCTGGGCCTCTTCAGTCTAGAGAAGAGTGAAGGGGATCCATCAATGCACATAAATATCTCAAAGGCAGGTGCCAAGAGGATGGTGCCAGACACTTTTCAGTGGTGCCCAGTGACAGGATGAGGAGCAATGGCCACAAACTAAAACACAACAAGTTCCACCTAAACCTGAGGAAAGACTTCTTTACATTGAGGGTGGCAGAGCCCTGGAGGAGCTGCCCAGGGAGATTGTGGAGTCTCCCTCTCTGGAGACATTCCAAACCTGGATGTGCTCCTGTGTCACCCTTGGGTGGGGGGTTGGACTTGGATGATCTCCAGAGGTCTCTTCCAGCCCTAACTAATCTGTGATTCTATGAAAGAAGTCTCTCTAAATTGCTATTGATGTGAAATATACAAAAGAATAGGGATTGGTAGAACAGGTATAATGTTGGATTTGGGAAGAAAGAGCTTGAAAAGTTCACAAAAACATTTTAAAATGACACATATTCATTCCAAATATTGCATCAGCATTAAGATAGGTACAGAATTATTAAATCCCTTGCCTGCATGTGTTGCTGGGATGACAAACATTTGTGACTTGAGGATGATCATAATAGGTACTGGTTTGTTTGCCCTGGAACGCTTTTTCATGCTTTTAAACCTCAGATACATGTTTATTGCAGTTCAGATTGTGAGTGTGCTTTTAAACAACCTCACAGTAGTCTCCACTTGCTGCATTTTTGGTTTGTATCACAGTGAAGTTCCAGAGGACAAAAACTGGATTCCTTTCAACAGAAACTTGTTCTCCAGGAGTGCACTCTCCAGGCTCTGTTGGTGTTCTATCCACAACCCCAAACTAAAGAAATTCCGAAACAGAAAGTCTCAAGAAGTGGTTTATGCAGGGATGTCAGGTTCTCGAGGCTGTCAGTGTAGTAACTGCTCCATCAATAGGGGAGTGACTTCAGTAACACTGCTTGCTAATGTAGATGTAGTTATTGTGGCTCTTACCTTTTCCTCACAGTGTATCTGCTTTTTTCAGGGTGTGCCCTGTGAGGCAGATAAGCTGACAAATGCACTTTTCTGGGTTAATAGTATTTAATCTATGTCTGCAGTCATTCTCAAGCAACAACAAGATACCAGCACAATGCTAAGAAACAGCTTGAAAATCTACTGAGAAACATTCTACTCTTATACGAGTTTTGTATGGTAATATTTGCTTTTTCTTTGAATGTCAGAGCTACCACTTTTCCCTTTTAAGACTCCCCTGTGGTGACAGTAAGCATTGCCAGTCACATGGCTGAGATTCAGAGCTGGGAGAACTGCCATAGTAAACTGAATTTGAACTCTGGTCTTCCCATGCCTCCACTGGGATCTATAACTGTCTAAAAGGCAGGTCTGGCCAGAAAATTTTTGTGTTGCAAAATTACTTTTGATGTGCAGCTGGCTATGTAAAATGGTTCTTATTTGTTGGTCCACATTCCATAGCTGATTTAAACCACACAGTCCAATCGATAGTGCAAGTTCGTTTTTAAAAATAAAAATATTTATATTTTTTACTAGTTGATTGGATGATAATTGAACCCAAGTGGTTTTGAACCCGGGATGCAGCTGAAGCTCTCTTAATTCATTATAGATTGGCCAGCAGGCTGGTGAATCACTGTAAAGCCATGTTGGGGCACTGACAAACCTCAGATAAGTTTGGCTTGTCAGGGGTTTGTATGTAATCCTTAAAAATGCATGTAATTTCTGTATTATTACATGTTAATTTAATTGTAGCAGGGTTACAGAGAACAATATTTTGTGCACAGCGTCACCAGATCTGCTGGTGTAATGCTGAGGAGCTTCACTGCATTCAAATATTCATCAATTTAAACCCTGTCCAAGCTCCTTGTTTGCAGGAACTCCGTATTAGAAACCTGGCAGCGCAGCTAGAGACAGCAAAAAGTGTGTAGGAAAATTTAAATCAGTGACATGTGTACTTGTTTTGATAGTGCATTTGTAGGTCTAATTGAATAAGATATATTCTTGGAGGAAATGTGTAAAAAATCTGTTGTTAAAACAGATGACAACAAATGAGATTAACTTACTTTTATTTTGAGTGAGTTTTAGTATTCATCTATAAATTGGTCAGCATGCTGCCATTCAAAAGCTGCCAATAGACTCTCACAGCTCAAAGAGCTGTAGGATTTGGAGTAGGTGGCATCATTCTTCTACTAGACATGAAAAGAAAGCCACTTGTCAACCTCTTTACCCTCCAATGTCTGGTAAAGCCAACAGAAATTGAAATGCAGCCAGAAGATATATGAAATTTATTTTTCTGTGCATGGAGACAGTCATTTGTACTCAGTATGTTTTTCACTATATTCACAATTTAACATGTGCTATTTTTTAAAAAACACTGACTAATTTAAAATCTGTGTGGCAGAAGGATAGAGATTTGAGGGATACCTTGTTCCTACAATCCCCAGGGAGATTGGTAACTGCATGGAGACCACCATTAGTGCTCTCATCGAAGGAACAACATTTGTTTGAGCTCAATGGTCATTTGTATTATTTATTCCAGAAACTGATCAGTCAGCAATCATGAACTGACTGGCCAGGTGGAACATCTGTACCACCAAACCAGCTGTGGCAGGTGCTGCTCTTGAATCAGCTACCAAAGGAAGCTGGCATGGCTGATGTGATGTATCTCCAGTTATACTGCTGAGGGGTAGGAGAGAAAATGTTAAAAATGCCTTGAAAAATGTTTAGGAGAATAAGAAGTTCAGGGAAGAGGTGAGAAGAAAGTGATGAAGGAAAGAGGAGAAAGGTATAGGAGAGAGCCAGAGTACTACAGAGCAAAGGGAAGGGGCAGCAGGGACAGGGGACACAGAGCTGGGAATGAGCAGGGCTTCATTTGCATCACTGATCACTGAGTGCAGGAGGATACATCACTGCTGGGGCCTCAGATATGTCTGATGGAGGCAATTTTGGTTTCCCAGAATGGCTACAGATGTGTCTTGGATTTGCAATGTAGATTTTAGACTGGTCAGCTCTACTGGGAAAGAGGTACTGGAGGTCAGAGTAAATGTGCCTTCTGCAGACAGCCTTGCTGGTTACAGATATTCTGCCACAGTGGTTTTGAGCTTTCTGATTCAGATATATATATATATATAAATGAAATATTTGGATGGCACTTTTTCATTTTTCAACAAAGATTTTTTTTGTTAGTTTTAAATGAAAAAGTCACAATAATCTAAAGTGTTTCCCTCTAATTTTCTCTTCCTAGTTACTTTTTCCTTACTAATTCTGTAGTGCATATATAAACATTACCTTTTCTTGAATGATTTTGTTAGGACTCAAAGATACTGGACAGGTTCAGGGTTTTATTTTGGCATACTACAGTGCTGTGGTCTGACTTGTAGGTTTTATTCATATTTTCTTTGAATAATTTCAGGATTTTGTTTTTAATTTATGAGGCCATATTATAAAATGAACTGTAGAAATTATTACTGTAATTTTAAGGTAACCAAATTTATTTTCCAAATAATTATTTTCTAAACTATGTGGGTTAAATTGCTTCTAAATAAAAATAGAACCTTCCCTTGATAGTGGAGTGAATAAAACTCGATGTCCATGCTCCTGCAGCCTCACTTTTGTATGAGACAACCTCATGGCTCCCATTTTTTAAATGTCTTCATTCATTAATGTATTTTTGCATTTAGCATGTAGGAAAAAATGGATGAGCTACGTATGATGGCATGAAGTATTCAAGCATGTCCTGCACAGTCCAGGTTTCCTCATAAATTTCTGGTACAACTCTCTCCCATTTGAATACTGAACAAAATAATTATAAACCTGTCCCTGCTAGGACCCCTGAAAGGTACCAGCATGACTATTCAGATGGTGTTGGAACCAGGTGCAATTTGGTTTAGTATAAAATTTGTCCAAAGAAGGTAAAAAAGACAGCACCACCCCCCGCCCTCCCAGCCCTGTAAGTATGTGGTCCTAAGAAATGCACACAGCTGCAGGAAAGAACTGCCAATTAATGTAATTTACAACAGGTTTCTAAATCTTGACTTAGACTGTGAGTTGAATAGTGGGGGGAAACACAGAAGGGAATGGTGGAGAAATTCAGGCAAAGGATGCTGTGTGGCAGGGAAAATTTGGGTAAGCAACATCTGGAAACTTAACTTGAAAGAGGAAACAACCAAAATTGCCATGAGTAAGAGAGAATCCAGACTACAATAGATTGGAAAAGAGCAGAAGGAGCCAAGAGGAGACCTTTGTGGGAATGTGTCACACAGCAGGATGCAAACACAATTGTTCCTTTTGACTTGGAAAGTTCTGTCACTTTCTCTAAGGATGACACCTGTGCCATCAGTTTGGCTTCTTGTGCTGGTTGCAAGGTCTGAGATTATTTAATAGAGATTTGTTCCCAAAAGTGGGAAGTGAGTAAACCCCACTGCTTTCTTCACAGATCTGATACCTGCAATTGCCTTGTGGCTGCAAAAGTTCTTTGCTTACATGAGTATTGAGGTGATTTTATAATCACCTCACTAAATTGTGTGTTTAACTACTGTGTGATGTGCCTCTAGAGGAGCATCTTTCCTCCTGTACACCTCATATATCACATGATAAATACTTTTTGTGGCAGGTTGCTCATAAGTCATGTTATCATCACCTTTGCCAGTCATATGGAGCCAATCACAGCTTTCCCTGTTCATTGCAAAAGAATGCAGAGCAACCCATTCAAAGCAGCCTGTGAACACTTGCTTTAACTGTTACCAGTTGCTTTTCTCATCCCTCATTAATTCCTGATGGATGCTCTGCTCCAGGTTCACTTCAGTGGAGCCCTGTGTGTCTCACAGCACAGGCTGGCTGTGGGCATTGCCAGTGCTGGACCAGCCAGGGAAGCTGTGTATGAGGAAGCCATCAGAGGTGTGATGACTAATTTGCTTATTCTTTCTCATTAAAATTTGCTCTTTATTTTAGATTAGATTTTTTTTTTTTTCCAGCTGACCCAAACTTGAGGAATCTGTCATTTCTCATGAGAGGAAATTGAGTTGCACAAAATTCTGGAATACTGTGGCTCTGATTATACTTATACCAGAATACCAAATATTCTTACAAGAAGAGGAAATCACCATTTGATAATGTGGGAGCAAAGGAAATTAATCTTTTTTGGACTAGTTAGGTAATTTGCAGCTGCCATGATATTATAGAATAACAGTAATCTTTGCACCTGCCTAAGGTGAAAGCATTTTACCTTTCCAATCTACAAGCTAGGGTCCTGGCAGCAGAAGTGCAGAGGCTTTTGGAGGCAGGAGGGGAAAAAAAACCCACCTGAATTTATTTTTTACAAGAAATGACAAATATAACCTATTTTTGTTCAGCAGAATATGCTGTATCTTGGGGTTGAGAGGTGTGTCTTGTGTGTCTCACCTAACAAAACCATCCTTCTTTTCCAGGGATTTTCTTTTTATTTCAGAGTGTGAAAGCATTCTGTAGCTTTTTGTCCAGTTGAGTCTTTTAGACTCATGGCAAGAATTTATCTTTGGTTGGTTGGTTTTTGTTTGTTTAAATAAAGCAGCTGCAACTCAAGTGGAACATTTGGGCTCTACCATGGTATAGAGGGCAGCATGATAAAAATCTGGCTGATGTTCATTTTCATCAGCAGATGCTTAATACCCATCCCTGGGATCCTGACACGTGGATGTTTTCTGAAATGCCTGCATTCCCCTGTTATCACCAAACCTGCTCTGTTTGCTCTGGACAGACTGCTCCTTCTCAAAGCACAAACAGAGAGTGTAACAGATCACTGACTGGATCTGTGCTAGAAACCTGGGCACTGCCATAAATCTCTGACTGGTAAAGCAATGTCCATCCTTACACACCTTCCAAAAAGACATGATTGTACTTGTAGTGTGTTGGACTAGAGTCCCAATGGTTTCATGCAGTGCTTTCTGGGGGTGGGTTATATTCCTTTGCTTCTTCACTGTTATATTTCCTTAGCACTAATTTTGAAGACAAGAGGGGAAGAGGTGTATAGGTGATTCTTCTAAGGTCTGTTTGGGTCTGGTCTTGTTACAATTGCACATTGGTGTCAGAGAATCTCAGTATGTAACTGTATTTCATATTTCTCTGGATGCCTTTTCTACCTCTATTGAAATCTCTTGTGTTTATTGCCTACTGTACCTTCCACTACATGAAGTAAAGATCCTTAAACTCAGAAAATTTCATGCAAAAGACAACCATACAGTGAGACTACACCTCACTGTCAGTTATTTGTTATTTTAGTATCCTCGAGTTTTCCTGCAATTAGAGAACAAATAAGGGCACAGAACAACTTTCAGAGTATTTTAGGATCTATGAACATGTCTGGTATTTTTCTTCTAAGAGAGATTCAGCACTGAGAACTTCATATTTTAACTGAATATTGTATACAACTCCTAACTTGCATATTTTTGAAGTCATGTAATTTTTGTTTCCTCCCATAGTGCCTTCTGTCCTGGACTATTCCTATAACTAATACAATTATGGTTTATAAAAAAAATAATTCCACTCTTTAATTATATTAAATTTTATTGAAAAAATCCACATATTTTGGTATTCAAATTCAAGGGAAAAGAATCAATTGGTTTTTGGTGAAAGGTGAAGGTGATTGGGTTTGTACTATAAATTTATAGGAACAGTTAGTTAGTATTGCCATCAGAAATGTTGGGGGTTTTCAGAAGATAAAGTCATCCTGTGGAAAACTGCATATTAAGGTAGAATTTAGACTCAGAAGTGACTCTCTTCTAGAAATTGGATGTTATTTGGCCTCATCTTCCTTCTTCAGTCTCCAGATTAATTTTCCCAGCTGTTTCCTCAGGCATGTGAATTATGTGTGTGTCTGTCTTCCTGTTTAGCAATGAATTGCTCTTTTCCCATCATCTCAATCCTATAGTTCTGGTTAGGGGCAAAGAATCAGGAACATCTTATATTGGAATAATGTGTCTTAGAGTGGAATAATGTCTCAGGCAGATTCCATTCTTAGCAGAGAAAGTCCTGCATTTGATTTTTCCTGTTTGCACATTTTTCTGTGCTCAACTAATTTTGGTATTGGTTCAGGGTTTATTTAGGCATTTTTAGTTATGGGTAGTAGATGTTCTAGAAATCTTCTGGTTGAATTTTAAGCAGAGCAAGTGTTGCAGGGAGGGCAGAGGAGGATGGGTGGTTTGGGTGAGAGGAATGGAAAATGCAGAGGAGCTCTCCAAGGCAAGGTAGCAGAAAGCACCAGAGCAGATCCAGCTGTTTCTGGATTGCAGGATGTGGGCACAGGCTCCACTAGGTGGCACGTTTTCAGGGACCTGGTGACACGGTGCTGACAACACATCAGTGAAACTGGATGGACCTTTTTTTCTTTAATCAATACATAGCGTGTGTTTTGTGCTTTTACAAGTCGTAAATTCTGCTCTTGGACCGAGGGTTATTAATCCCATATTTCCTTCCCTGCAGTGGAGGTGCATTTTTAGAGCAGCCATGCATTCAGAATGTGTTCCTTTGCTTTGGACTGTAGTAGGCTGTCCAAATGGAAAAGTCAGCTATTCTAATATCTCTAATGCAAGCCTCCTTTGCTTTACAATCTTCTGAGGCTTCATGGAACTTCAGTGATGCTCCATTTTAGCTTTCCTTCATTTGGTATCTGTTTGAAACAAATGGCATATGCAATATAGGATGAAGAGATACAACAATTGTTCTTGGTTTGTTTTCCCCTCAGAGTTTTAAAAAATAGAATCATAGAACCATTTAGATTTGAAAAGACCCTTAAGATCATCAAGTTCAAGCATTAACACTACCAAGTCCACCTTAAATAGTTCTCTCAAGCTCCTTTATGTAATTCAGCAAATCTTGTAAACCTTGTAAATTGCATAGGAATTATTTTTATATCACATCAAGTTAAGTTTTCAAATTTTAAAGGGGATGAATATTTTTTTACTAAGTTCTAAACATAAGAAATTTGAGGCTTAGTATTTGCAAACTAATCTGAGTAGAACTACTGGGCTTTAAATATCTGCTTGAATCAAATCTCAGTGCTAAAGTGTCCCACCAAGTTAAATGTCTACCTATATTCCACATATTTTTTTGAATATTTATGTTGAAAAAATCAAATGGAATGATCCATGATATAAGAATGTAATTAAATAATTACCTTATGCGTCTTTTTTAGGGAGTTCTGCCTCACTGCAATTGTTGATCAGATAACTGGGCAGTAAGTTTTGTTTGGCAGGTTAGCTGATGGGTGGTCTCAAGGATATTAATATTAAAAGATAAAATCAAAGAATAGAAGCAGATAGAATGAAATCAGTTAACCTCCCACTCTGTTTAGAGAAGGATTCTGTTTCAGTAGAGGCTGACTTTTTAAAGACCATGACAGCTTTTGGATATCTCAACAGGCAAATAGTTTGTGGGCATAGGTATGACAAACTCCCAGAGCTGTTTAGAAATGCCTTCTGCTTCACCTGGGTTTTGCATTAAACTTACTGAGAAGTGTGGTCAGGTGTGCCAGCACAAATGGATAAATATCTCAAACTTTTTTCTCTAAGTCACGCATTTGTGCTCTGGGGAATCTGCAGGGTGGAGTGGCACAGGCTGCTGCAAAGAAAAGGGTTTGTTTTCAGGTGAAGAGAGGTTGTGCCACCAAGTATGTCTGTGAGTGCTGGATGTTCACACAGAGCTGAGGATGCATTAATGACTGAGATAACACAGAGAAAGAAACAGCTATTGGATAATACCAATCACGTTTTTCCACATCTGCTGGGCACTATTTTAGTGTAGATTTTTCAGACTTAAAAGTTGTTGTTCAGCATTTGTATTCATAGTCCTCCAGTAAGAGAAATGGTGTATATCTAGGGCTGACTAGTCAGCATGAAAAACCAGATTCAGGTTCATTGTGCCAGCTTTATTTTTGCTTCCTTTTCTGCAAGATGTAACTAATATTCATTATATATTTAAAGAGTTAATTGGCCCTTTCGAAGTTATCTGAAACCGGGTAGAAGGTGACATAAAAGTATAAATTTTGAGTGTCAATATTTAATTTTAGAACATAAAATTTGGCCCAGAACTTTTAGCCAAGTGCCAAGAAGAAAAAGAAGAGAGACAGAATAGTTTTGATGTCAATACTCTTAGGGAATATTGTTTATTTCTGGTATTAGCAGCAGATTTTATGTGCAGAAGGTAGTGTGGACTTGCCATTAGTTTATCTGAATAAAGCATCTGTACAACAGCTCTAGTAGCTATTGAAAGGTAATTAGTTATATCTTAATTTGCTTCTGTAGCTGAGATTTAGGTTTGTTGGCCAGTGACACTGGAAACACTGTAGCACTGGAAATATTTTGAGAACTCTTGTCACTTGCTCTTGCAAGAGACCTGGAATTCACAGAGGTTTTGTCTTTTTGCTTCTGAAATCTGGAACAACACTTGCATTTTTAAGTGATGAAGGGTATTTCTGACAGTCTGTAAGACCATCAAGTGTGAATCCCTTTCCTGACAAGTAGCCTAAATTGTTAGAATAATCTGTTGTATTTTGAGTTATTGCCTAATTATTTATTTTAAGACAGTTGATGTTAAATACACAATCGTCAGAACAGTATTTTGCTGCAGGGGAAGCATAAACACTGTGGAAATACAAAATACAGATTGTAGATTTCATTCTCCATGTATCAGTGAACTTTGAGAGGAAAACCTGGCTCAGAGTAGCTCTTGCATTATTTCTTATGTGAGTAATTTGATAAATGTGTCAAAAAGCATATAAATCCTAGTGTTTTCAAAATATTAAAAGGAATCTAAGCTTTCAAATTCCTTCAGTATCATTTGGAATGGAATGGAATGGAATGATAGAATCAATCATAGAATGGCTTGGATTGGAAGGGATCTTAAAGATCATCCAGTTCCATCTTCACTGCCATGGATGGGGACACCTTTCACTAGACCAGGTTGTTCAAAGCCCCATCCAGCCTGGCACTGAACATTTCCAGGGATGGGGCATCCACAGCTTCTCTGGGCAATCTGATCCAGAGCCTCACCACCCTCACAGTCAAGAATGTTTTCACAATATCTAATCTAAACCTGCTCTCTCTTTCGGCTTGAAACCATAGCTGGTTCCTGATTATTGCAAGTAAGGCTGCAGCCAGTTTCTGTAATTTTCATTCTTGTGGGCAGAATTTTCAGCTTAATGTTTTCCTGAAGTATGAGAATGTATTCTTGATTTGTTCTACAATGTTATTTTCGTGATGGGTCCAAGTTTTTACACAGCCTGGGATTAAGTAACTAATTCACTAATGGCTTTGGGTCCACCTTTACCTGGAATAATTGACCACAGATGTACCATCATGCTTGGATCTAATGACTTTTTTAATGAATGTAGCATTAGTACAGAAAGAGGCCTACAGGGTTCAGTAGTTTGGTGAAGATTGTTGGCCAGGCATCAAGAGAATTTAAATTTTATTCTTAGTCTTGAAATGTGATAAATCTGGCTATTGCTGGGAAAAAAAGGTCCAAATGTGGTGAATATTGTGTCAGTTTTGGAGTGCTTTTGTTTCACAATTATTGCTTTCTTAAATATTTATCTAACAAGAAACATTTCTTTCTTTGCCAAATGCCTTTCCTGCAATAGAGAACAGTCTGGAAAGGCTGAGACAGATCAGGATAAAGTGTTGGTGGCAAAGCAAAAGCAAAAACCCTTGTGTCAAATTATCTTGCAAGGCAGGAATTGATCCAGAATTGATGTAATGTTAACTCAGGGCTGGAATGCAGTGTTAACTGAGGAAGTTGCAACATACCTTGACCGTTGCTAAATTAATTCTTCTTGTGGGATATTTAATTTGATGTACATCACCTTTTCTTCTCTTTGTGATTGAGTTCAAAGTAATTCTGAAGATTTAAGATATTCTCAAGTGGTTGGAGTGAGTCATTTAATATTTTTATATGTTTAATTCAATTAATGTAGTTAAATAAGAGATATATAGTTGAATTAATGGTAAGAGTGGAGCTATTCAGCCCAGAGAAGAGAAGGCTCTGGAGAGACCTGAGGGCAGCTTCCAACACCTAAAGGGGCTACAAAAGAGCTTCAGAGGGACTTTTCACAAGGGCATGGAGTGACAGGGAGAGGGGGAAAGCAGGCAGGTTTAGATTAGATAATAGGAAGAAATTATTTGCTGTGATGGCAGTGAGGCACTGGCACAGGTTGCCCAGAGAAGTTGTGGGTATCCCATCCCTGGCAGTGTTCAAGGCCAGGTTGGATGGGGCTCTGAGCATTCTGGTCTAGAGAAAGGTGTCCCTGCCCACAGCAGGGAGGTGAGAAATTTATGATCTTTAAGGTGCCTTTCTAACCCAAACCATTCTATGGTTCTGTGATGATCAACCAACTAATCAGTGCAGTACTTAGTTGATATCATACTCAAACTAAGCTTGATAGATAACATAGCCAAAAGAGAAATTTCCACTCTAGTGGATGAATACAATTCTAAAAATCTGGTTTCTTGTTATATACATGATTCACTTTCTGGGAATGTCCATCAGTATCTGCCTAATCACTTCTGCAAGTAAATTGCAAGAATATTTGCAAAAAACAGTTGTATGTCCTGATCATAAATACAGTAAATTCATTTGACATTTAAGATAATAGGTATAATATTCTTCTGCAGACTAATTCCAGTGTATTCCTATCTATTTACTGATATAATTTCTCTTCTAAAAATAATGTTCAGTGACTGGGGCCTTGCATGTTTGGATAGAAATCCAGGCTATCTGATCTGTCTGTTTCCAGTTCCACAATCTTTTTTACTATTCCATCCTGTGTTTTTCACTTTGTCCATGAATGAGGAACTCAGGAAGAGCTAGGAAGAATCTCTTCTGAAATAAACAGGAGAGAATTTAATACAGTAATAATTACAACAATTACAAACAAATTTAGAAAGACAAGTTAAAAAGAGGAGCCTTCTCCTCATAACTTTTCCATGGTCAGAAGAAAATGCAGGGCTAGTCTTGCTCTGCATTATTTCCTAGAAGTTTCAAAAGGTAGTGCAAAAGTTGTCCAAACTTATATTTCTGAGAAGATCTGTCTTTTGTTCCCAGGATAGATACAGTAGGAATTATCTTTGTTCTCACTATTTATCTTTGTAGCTGGATAAAATTAATCAAATCAAGTAACCTGTAAAAATCAATCAGTTTTTCACTGTTGCAATAACAAACTTGGTTATGATTTGCAGAGGACAAATCTACTTAGAGGTCTAACTTGTTTTAGGATGTGGACTTCAATGTTTTATGGATGCAAAATGCTACATCATGGAGTGTATAAAAATTTATTTTCACATTTTCTTTCCATATTTTAAAAAAAATCTGTTTGCTTTTCAGCTTGGGAATATGAGTTTCATTCACGAAGCCTCTTCTGTTGCCATGACAGGGATGAGTTTTAAAGTCTGATTTTTACTCAATTCCACATGTGCTGTTAATGAAGTAAAATTGGGTAATAACATTTATCAATTTATTTTGAGATTTGAATTAATGATGTGGAAATGGTAAATTTTCCTTATATTTGCTTTGGTTTGACTTTACCCTTTTTTTGTGTTGAAATGATACAATTACTAAAATCAAAAGAGATAAATTACTAAAATAAAAAGAAATAAAAAGAGAGTAAATTGTCACAACCAAATTAAAGCCCTGTTTTGATTAAGATGTAATGTGTATGTAAATTGTAGCACTTCATGCTCTGTATTCCGAGCCTGATGTTGCTTTCTTCACTAACTGAGACTCCAGTATTTTAAAATGCTCCTTTTTTTTCATACATAAAAATGTACCTCCAGCCCATCAAACCATTTCCTTGGGAAGTTGTGGTTCATGACAGCATGACCAAGTTAGTGTTCTAACCTGGAAATGAAAGGAGAGCAGAAGCTGAGCTCTTTGAGAAACACTGGCACGGCAAGGGATTACCCTGTCTCATTTTCCCCAAACCACATTTTTCTGGGATTACACTTCCAGCAAGAGTCCCCACCCAGGCAGTCCTTCTCCCAGATGAGGTAAAGGAAGCCACCACCAAGCTGGGAGCTGTGTTAGGCTTCTCTGAGCTGGAAGCCTCTCTTCATTACATCACACCTGGCCGTATTTCAGAGATTAATGAACGGCATCTTGTCAGGTTTAATACATCGCAGTGCTGGAGTTCACATTGAAGATGTAATCAGAAATTCCCTGAGTGGGAACTACACCTTAAGGGCTCACAGGGAGTTCTAAGAAGGCAAGAAAAAGAAATGACTGTAAACTACAGAGTGTGCCAGTTTTGAGAGAAACCTGCAGATTTTCTAGGACATTAGGTTTCAAAAGAAGGATTACACACAGACTAAACAGAGTAGAAGTCATAAAAATTTAAAGACATCACAAAAATAAGATCCTTTTTAGGTATGACAGAATACTAAAGGAAATTTATACTGAATTATACCACCCAAGCAGACCCATTAATTAATGTAATGAGAAAATATGTTCCATTTCCATGGACCCAAGCGTGTCAGGAAGCATTTGACACTTTTAAAAGGGGGAGAGGTGAAAGCATGCACTTCACTGCTCTTGAAATTCTCAGGTTTTAGCTTATCTATTCACATTCATGTTTGGGCTGCTGAGGCATTAGGATATGTACTAATCAAGAGAGCGAAAGAAAAAACTACTGCAAGTGGCTGATATGCCTAAAAAAATGTAAACATTTTTGTGCTTAAAGTTCTATCTTGTATCCTGAACATTAGGGAGATTGTCATGTCATATCATAGGAAGGCAGGAATGAAAAGAATCTTTTTATTGTCAAGATATGGTTCTGAAAATATTATATATGTGAAATTTTAAAATCCATAAGCAGATGCTCTGTGTTCATTTCAATGGCTTACACTTGTAAAGCTGGCAAGTAGGGCACTTTGCAGGAAATAAAAGCCAGACTTTCAAGGTTGTTCAGCCATCATTTTTCTATGCAAAGGATTTCAAAAATAAGGTTCTAATTCCTTTTCTCAGAGTTTGATTCCATTCCTGTTCTTCAAATATTCCCCTGCCTATTGCTTGAAAAATTCTTATGGTCATTCCTTGGTAGAAGTTTGAGCCTTAATCTTTTTTTTAGGGTGTGAAACCCCCTGGTCCATGTTCTTTCATTTCTTATCTGTGATGTAATGGCCAGTTGATGCTGAGAATGGGACACTGCAGGTAGCATCTTCTGCAATGTGTCTTGTAATTTTTCATGTTGAATAGCAACTCCAGAGATTTTCACACCTATTTAGTTTTTTATAGGTGGGACTACCCCCTCCATATGTATTCTTAGACTTAATATGTTGAACCATCTACATTTCTGAGGCATCACTTTACTGTATTTTAATAAATGTGTATTTTGTACATATATAGCTAATGCTTAAGGATTCTTTAGTTTACAAATAAGTATAATTTTTATGCATGCAAAATTTTAAGAATTGAACACACTTTTGCACAGAAGTGTACGCATCTGATACAGCACATCATTGATTTTTTGGATTAAACTCCATTTCTTTTCACTTGGTGGCAGGATTTGGGCCACAGATCCCTTTCCTCTTTGTGCTAAGCAGCTTACATGCTGTGAGTGAAAAACTGTGCTGTAGCCAAAACAATACTTGAAATATTTGGTCACCAAGAATCAATGGAAAGAAGGGCAAACCTTATTCTTTTTTGAGCACATAAAAAGCAGGAGATAGGTAATAATAGCTAACCTATCTGTGTGGTTGAAATGCAATGTAGCAGTTGTTTTATAATAGTAGGAAATATAGGCAGAAGATGCAGAATTTTACATTTAATTGAAATCAGTGAAAATATTTTACATGGGCAAAATCCAGTTTATTTACTCCAAACATTATCCTATAGTGCACTGTCATTTTAGAGGAGTGCTGATCACTACTCTGATTATGTTAGTCTAAATATTTGCAATGCAGAGAATATTAATTTGTTTTAAATTGCTTGTCTCTTATAGTTGTTGTGGAAAGTTTATCAGCATTGTCTATTTCTGAAGAGAAAGTTACTGAGGACAATGTGCTCATAATCCCATTACAGATAATTGAAAGAAAGCTCTTTCTGAGCAGGCAGCTTTCAAAACAGGCAGAGGACAGATTCTCATTTGCTTCTTTTTGCTCTTTATAGAAAGGTTAATATGAATTTTTAATTCATCCCTATTAATTTGAGTGATCATCTTCTGGTCTCTGGAAGGTTCTACTGAAGTGAGTACCAATACTGAAGATGAGCCTTCTGTTGTGCCTGTGCTGCAGCAGCCAGAATCCATTTCAGAATGAGGTGTCTGTAAGCACTTTAGGATACAGGTCACAGTTAAAACAGTCATGCAGAGCTTCACAGGCATACCTGGGATGTCTCTTTGCTGCCCCAGACTTCCTGATGCCACCACTGGGCTACTGCTCA
Source organism: Notiomystis cincta (assembly GCA_013398075.1). Lineage (NCBI taxonomy): Eukaryota > Metazoa > Chordata > Aves > Passeriformes > Notiomystidae > Notiomystis > Notiomystis cincta. The sequence goes on from VZRX01010556.1 coordinate 78,376, forward strand.
TGTTCCAGCTGACTCAAATCCCTCTAATCTGGCAAATCTTTTGTTTTAAGCTTTTTGTAGGGGTATTCATTTATCAGAGGCCTGAAGCTCAAAACTCACAGTGATAGCCACAAGCTCCACTGGAGCCCATTGCTGTCTGAACTTGTCTTCCTAAAGTCTCTGTTCAGCTTCATCAGATTTTAATCTCTTGGGTTGGTTGGTATGCTGACAGCACTGAAAGGACAGGCAGAGTTCCTGTGGACATCGACAGACCTGAATCTACTCTGTGACTTTCTTCTGGCAGGTGGATTTTGAAAACCAAAAATTTGTAGCTCCCAGATGGCAACTTTTATGTTGGCACTGTTTTCTTAGCAGTTTGTGTGATGGCTTTGTGCTTTTGCTGTTTAGTCTTCTCTCTCTGTAAATCACAGAGTCACAGGATAGTCTGTGTTGGGAGAGACCTGTAAAGCACACAGTCCAACTGCCCTGCAACGAGCAGGGATGTCTTCAGCTGCATCAGGCTGCTCAGAGCCCTGTCCAGCCCTGAATATTTCCAGGGATAGGGCATTCACAACTTCTCCAGGCAACCTGTGCCAGTGTTTCACCACCCTCTGTGTAAAACACCTTCTTCCTTATATCTCATCTAAATCGAGCCCCCTTCAGTTTGAAAGCAGTTCCCCTTGTCCTGTCACAACAGGCCCTCCTCGACAGTTTGTTCCCATCTGTCTTGTTTTGACCCCTTCAAGTGCTCAAAGACCCCAGTAGGGTCTCTCCAGAGATCAGTCTGAGAAACCCCAACTCTCTCATCCTTTCCTCATAGGAAAATCATCCCTGCAATCATGTTTGTGTCCTTCCTCTGGACCTGCTTCAACAGATCCATGTCTTTCCTGTGCTGGGGTCCCCAGAGCTGGATGCAGCACTCCAGGTGGGGTCTAAGTGGAGGGGATTTTCTACTTGTGTTATGAAATGAGGTTTTATAATTTCTGAAACAGTAATAATTTTTAAAATCCCTGATTATTCCCTATAAACAAACACTTTGGGTTTTGTCTTTTAATTCTTTTACAAAACTTCTTGTAGATTTCAGAGATGCTCTGCCCCAGTGAGGGGTAAGTGAAGAAGTGTGGAAGAGGCAGCATTGTCAGTGCTGCCTGTTGCAAACAGATCACTTGGAAAAGCAGAGCAGAGAGGCAGAAAAAGGAGTTTGAGTCACCTGGAAGGAGGCACTGGGGCACTCAGTGCTGCTTCTTTGAGTGTGTATATCTAAATTGTTCACCAGGACTAATTTAGTGGGCTAATTTACACTTTCAAATAAGCTTTCTAGGCCTGAAGATTCTGACTGTGCTCTTCCCTCTCCTCTTTTGATCCACTGCTTTTTATCACTTCTGGCTTCACTGTACCTTGGATTCAAATAGAAAGACTGCAGTCAAAACAATTTCTTGGGAAGTAACCAGAAGTCAGATCCACCTCTTTGTGAAGCATAGTGGTGTTCTTATCATTAAACTGGCACCACCACCCATGAAGTTAATTGAGGTGCTGGCTATGACTAACTTTTCAGGATTCTCCAAGGTCTCAAGCAAGCTTTGGCAGTTGTATGTCTTATCCTGCATTGCTTTTAGAAGGAGATAATTATCTATCTCCACACCGTTCTGGTACTTCTGAGCATATATGCCAGCCAGAAAAAAAATTAGCCATATTAAAAGAATCATAGTGAGTTCCTGTGCCAGGATATTTGAGTAGTACTGGAAACTGGGTAGATGGAATTGTTCTTTGGGACTCAGAAGGGTTTACAGGCCTGGGAGACACTTTGGGTAGAAATCAACAGTATGTAGTTTAAGAACTGCTGTCTTGGAGGAAAACACAACAAAACAAACCAAAACAATCCTGTCCAATCTGTTTGAGCAACACCAACACCAAGGCTGTGGGTTCAGTCCCCATATGGGCCTCTTCTTGAAGAGCTGGACTCGATGATCCATGTGGGTCCAACTCAGCACATTCTGTGAATATTCAGAGTGTTCTGTCTGGGGTAATTTTGGGTGAATCTGCAGTCTCAGCAGCCACTGCTGCTTTGAGTATTATGTGAGAGATTTCATTTCTAGGCTAAGAGAAGACGTGAAGAATTTGCAAGACAATAAGCTTAGAAAATATTAAAATGCAGTTTATCTGTGTACTGAAAATCTGACAATTCCACAGAAGTTCCATCAGAAACAAAATGCTGTAATTATAAATGCAAAGTAAAAATTATTCTAGTAATTTACAGGGGCCTCCTAGAGAGGAATTCATCTTACTACTAAGGTATTTAAATAAGAAACCCCAGAATATGCCAGACAGCTGTATTCTTTGGAATAATTTTAATAAGCTGACATGGAAATGAGTTTACTGGTTGCATCCTGTTGCCCATTCTGAAATCTGTGCAACTCAGTCCCTTCACTGTAAATTTCTTCTTGCAGAACCATCTTAAAAACTGCCTATTTTTCTACCTTTTCACTGCTTGTTTGCATCCATCTAGAACCAAATAGCTTTGACAAAGTGCAGAAATGATTCATGAAGTATGAGCATGTGTGTGTAGCTGCAGGTTTCTGGTACAGATATAATAAGCAAGAGGTGTACACACACACACACACATATATATATATATGTAGGCTGCAGAGCTATACATCTTGGAAACCTCAGGGTTAGGCTGACATAAGTGCCTTCTGATGGCTTGCTAGCTAAGATCTAGCACGAGGCCCTCTCTGGGGATGAATTTCTTAAAAAAATAAAAGTGGGTTCGGCCACATTTATTTGATATTACATTCATAGGTGTAAAATAGCAGTTTATAGTTTCACTTGTCCATTTCCCTTGCTCTGGACCTGCCTCCCTGATCAAGAAATTCAATAGCTATTAAAAGCTGCAGCTGTACTAACAGTCTTATGCTTTATAGGAGGCATTTTGCAGCTATTACTTTAGAGCAGGCGTTCTGTGCCAGTACAGATGTTATGTCCACCTTTTTCATAAGCACTTTATCTGCACCATGGGCATTGCATTTCTAATGTTTGCTTGAAATTGCTAAACATGCTCTGTAGCTGTAATTTATTTGGGCTGGAGTAGTTTAAAGGCCTGAAAGCTGTATCTGCACCTGTTCTATTCATCCAACCAGGAAAGCACAAATTCCACTGCAGGAGAGTTTGGGGAGTTTGGATCTCTTCTTTATAAATCTCCTGAACCAAAGGCAGCCATTTGATTCACGTGTATGTTCCCTTTCCCTGGAGTGGAAATAGCTTGCATGTACATCACAGAATTCCAAGTTTCTAATACTGAAAGGAGAACACACCTCTTGTTCTGATGAAGGACAGGCATACAAGTCCTACATTGCCTCCCTCAGTCTACCTCTGAGTGCTCAGATGTGCACAGGGAAAGGTGAAACATGTAGAAATTGTTCCAGTGTGTACAACTGGAGGAAACTGTGCTAGGATAGTGACACCAGTTTCATTGTGGGACAATGTGACAGACACTTCTCAGTGAAATGTATTTAAAGTGATATAAAATGAATGAAAAGGAAAAGCCTCTGCTTAGCCTGATTCACCTCCTGACAACACTGATATGAGTGAATTTGTGCTAATGGAAGCAACAGTTGAGGATGACTGAGACATTGACAGGATCTGAAGTTTTGAACATTGAATGTTGAGCCAATGTAAGAGCCATTCATTCAACTGCTTTAGCCCAAAATTTTGGAATTCACACAAAATCCAGGAGTAGTCCTAGCTCTGAAAGACAAAAAGTAAATAAAAAAAAAAAGAACTTAAAAAAAACCCAGAAACCAGCCCAAAACAAGCATACAAGGAAGCCACTGTAGAGTGAGGCTTTCCAAACCAAAGCTATGTCCCACTTTGCCCAGTTCTGCCAGAGATGTATGTCATCCATAGACATGTCATCAAATAGGACTCAAACCAACCCTGGCCCCCTAAATAAATAAACCCAACCACACAGACCAAAATGATTCTTTGGCATCCTAAAGATTCTACCCTACTTACTTGTGGGGCATTTTTAATTTACAGTTAAACCAGGGGCTGATCCATTACTTAGTGTTTTCATTACAGTAAAATAGAAAAAAGCACTTATACCATAATCAGTCTCATGAAACACTTGTAAATAAGTAGTGAATTTAGGGCAATAGAATGGAGAAGCAGCATATCTATAAGAAAACAAATAAAGAACCAGGGACTTAAGGAACAGAGCTGTATGTGGAAATAAAGGGAAGGCAATAAAGGACAAAAGATTGTTCAAAGTACATATTTTGGCAATAGTGATTAAATACTTAATTAAATATATGAGTGGTAACTGTATTACTAAAATGAAATGCTCCTGAATTGTGCATCCAGGCTTTGGATTCCTTTTGTAAGTTCTGATGCCTTTTGGCAAACCACACAAGCCTTGTTCAAGAGGCCAAGGACACCTCCTTTGGAAAATCCAAATGCAGATTCTGAATTTGGCCCTTCAGGTTTAGGATAGCATCAGAAGCTCTAGGTGGAATTACAGTCCTGCTGTACACAGCTGAGTGTATGTAATTCTCTAAGTAAAATTCATGTCTTATGTGTTGTAAAAGGAATGAAAGGTAGCTGTTAATTCCAAGGCTTATAAATATGTCAGTGGGTTTTCACAACGTCTTAATAAATTACAAGAACAAACTCAGTGACTCATGATGTCACCAGAACTACAGGCTGCACTGTATTTATTGTAATTATGTACAAAACTCACATAATTCTTTTTACTCTCTACATGAATATATAGGTCCCACTAAAAAATCAAAACAATCCTCATGGATTTCTTGATTATTTATTTGCCATTTTTCAGCTGTTTTCTTGTTCTGAGCCCTTCTTCAAATGAAGAAAATTTTCAAGAAAATGTGTTTAAAAGAACATTGCTGCAACTGCTATATTTATTCATTGAAAAGCTGAAGTAAAATACAGTTTCCAAATATCCTCAAATTTGGGAGAAGTTCAAATTTTCCTTGGATCCTAGTTCTCTGGCTGGCCACCAGCCCATATCACTAATGGTATAGCTAGCTGAAAAATGGAAAAAGAATTTCATGAAAATTTCAAGATTATTTTGGCTTTGATCTGAAACTGAAATAGCATCAATATCTTAGAGTTGGTAATGCTCCATTCTTTAGTTTAAGAAATACACACAGGACAGGCAAAAGACTTTAGGTAAGTTAAATGTGTAAGACTAATTCAACAGCACTTCACACCACCAAAGTAAACTTAGTGTGTGAAGAAGCCCTTGGCTCTTTGGTGTCCAACTGGTTTTTGCTGTCCCAGATGCAAGTGTGGTTTGCATTTAAGTGTTGTGATTAATTGTTCTCTTGTATCATAAAACACAGTGGGTTGATCTGTGGAGCTGGCCCTGCTCCCCTGTGTATGCTCAGGTGTTGAGTTCAATGGAACAGAACCTGTTACTTGGGATGGGGGGAAAAGGAAGGAATTCCACACTGCATCCGTGTTTTATGGCGCTCATTTGAACCTCTGTAATTGGCACCTCTGAATTTAAAATACCCACATTTGATGATGTGCTTCTCTGAAGGTAGGAAATAAACAGAACAAACAAATGACCCCAGTGTTTCTCCCACTGTTGCTAAAGTAATTCTCCAAGATATCTGTGCTTCCAAGGCCTGTCCACTCACATGTGGCTTGCAATGCAACAGGTATCTTTGCAATATGGATGTCTTAATTTTCTGTCCAGCAAACGCCATTCCAAACTCCCCATTCCAAAAATAATAGCAGTGTTCAGTCACATTTTATGAAAGCATCTTAGAATTTATATAAATAAAACTAGTGTACATTTCAAAGAATATATAAAATGCTGGTGTTTTGCTTTTACTGCAGAGATCAAAGAGCCGATTAAAATTAAAATTTCATGAACTTTAAATTATGCATTTAGTCATAAAAAAAAATTAAACCAAAAAAAATTTAAAGCAGCAGGTGTACCTTATATAGTAAGATAAAGTTTAATATATTTTATTAGCTTAAGGGACACAGAATAACTATCTAATCAGAACTTCAGGCATGCATTTACATAAATATATTAAATTAAGAAAAGCAATTATACACTTAAACATCCTTTTGTCTAAAAAAATCATTAAATCCACAGATTAACAATAAATCCAACTCTATGTATTTATCACTTCCAGATACAACTGTTCCATTTCTCAGATATTACACAAATACATTTGTTAGAATTTATATGCATTATACATATATTATATATTACATAATAGTGTGTATACATACATGGTGTTCAATAATATAATAATAATTTGTAGTTTTTATAGCACTTTTCATTTGAAGAGCTCAAAGCGCTTTAAAAGGATTGATTTCACTAATTTTCAGATGGAGAGTGGAGACACAAAGATGAAGTTATTTCAGGTTATACAGAATCTGGGACAGACAGCAACTGAATTCTCTTGTTGTGAACTTCAGTCCTGCTGTCTCCCTAAAAAGAAATGCACACATAGCATATGGAGTCTGTGTGGGTAGACTTGCAAAGACTTGTATGGTCTCAAACCAAGAAAGCACTTAATTATATTAATAATGTTAAGCACATGACTTCAGTGAGGCTCATATGCTTAAAATTACTTGTGTGCTCCCAGCTAGATTGGTGCCTGTTTATGCTTAGTAGTATAATTCCATTTATAGAAGATGCTTCCACCTAGTTTGAGTGATATTTTCTAACCTATTTTCCCACATTTCAGATGTACATACAGTACCAGACAGCTCCTATGAAATAAAACTAGTTGAACAGGGGAATGGCACAACAGTAATGTTCTCCAGTGACAGAAGTTTGTTATTTCCTTTTCTGCTTGGCTCCCATTACAATCTAATTGTTCTCAAAGGGGAATTGCAGTTTTAATTCTGCAGTATATTTTGTGGGGCACAGCTAATAGCATTTCTGGATAATTCACAGGGTAGAGTTACTGCTTCTGGTACTAATGGAGACCACTACAAGCTACATCTGGTGACTTAATAGCAGGTGGTTTCTGGTCTCAGTCTGTCTTGATATGAATTAAGTTCATTCTGCACACCAGTTTTGACTGCCTAGAACATTTTCTTTTTAGCAGCTCCTCCTAGGAACATTCAGAAAATGGGGTTGTTTGTTACTGCCTTGTGATGCAAAACACCCTTTTGTCCTACTGTAAAATGTATCCTACATAAAAAAAAAAACCTGTTCCAAAACAGCCAAGTCTCTGTGCCTTTTTTCCAAGAATACTGAGATTGTGTAGATTCACATGCTTTAGCCTTTCTGAAATTTCCTGGGAATGTAAGCAGTTTTTCATTTAAAATATTTTTTTTTTTACTTTTTTACTTCATTCATTGCAAAATAAAAATAAATAGGAAAATCTCATAGACTATAAAGGACCCTCTTGATAACATGTAACAGATGAAAAGTTAGTTTTTATCAGTAGAAATAAAACTCTTCTTGGGTAATGCTTGCTGTCTGTGCAATCATGTCTGACATTCTTGTTTATGGAAGCCTGCCTGTGTGCAGCAGAGAGTGGGTAAAGACACACATTATTTGCATATAACTCCCAATATTAAGTGCTTGTGAATGTCTGTAGCATGGGCTGAGCACTCAGGAGACCTTTCCAGTGCTGAGAGCTCAGGGAAGCAGGCGAGTCCCTCAGCTTGCACATCAGCTGATTGCTGGGCTCTTTTAAAAAGCACCAAGAAGTCAGGCAGATTTTGTGCAAATGCTGGCAGTACCTATGAGGAAACCAGGGGTTTTGGAAAGCTCTGCAGGGCTGGATCTGCAGTCCTGTTCCACAAATCATGGGTCTAACGCTGCAGATGCAGACACAGAGAGGTCATGTGTGCACTGATGGCTGAAGTTAAGATCTTCTGCCAGCTAAGTGGATATCTTTTAAGGATTTAATCCTATAACTAATGAAGTCAATAGGAGATTAGCAGTTGACATCAATGGGCTTGGAGTCAGGCCCTCAAAGATTAAAGTAATCCTGCACTAAGCTTTCAGGTGGCTTCTGCTGTTTCACACCTACATCCCCAAAAGTACGTGCCTTATTTCACTGAATTACTCTGTTGTTGAAAGCAACAAACTTTTCAGCAAAACAGTCTTAAATTTTTTCAATGTTTCTGAAACATTTTGTCCCAAAACTACTTAGGGGAGTATTTATATATCAGGTTTTCGTAGTCAGCACCCAGATTATTTGGTACCAATTTTCTGCAAATTTGAATTGGAATTGAATTTAAAGGGTTGGCAGCATTTTTTATGAGAATGTTACTTTTTTTTTTCTTTTTGACAAAGTATTAGCGAATTTTTAATATTGCAAAATGAAAATAATTAGGTTTTTTATACCACTTGGCTTCCTTCTGTTTTTTTTCCAAGACAAAGGAGACCTTTTAAGTTGGACAGAAGATCAAAATGATATAATTCCTAATTAAACTGGTACACAGATAATCTAAAGGATAGTAAATTAAAATGCATTAATGTCTTTTAAAGAATTTACATCATTAAGGAAAAATTAGCAGGACAGGGTTTTGAACCTCTTTTCCATGTAGAACTAATCTTATAAATGCCTATTTCATGGATGCAATTGGAATTACATGTATGAACACTCATTTTCACCATAGTGCAACTTTATACCTGTGAAATTACTTGTTCATGTTTTCAGAGTCTCCATTTTACATAATTTTACAGGAAAAGGTCCTTGTTTCTCAACCCAGATTAGAGAAAATGTGTACTGAAAAGCAACATTTCATCATGCCAGGGATATCATTCTGGTTTTCAGTAAAGGAGGCATCTGACCACTGGATTGCAATGGGTAACTTCCTGATAAGCACAGTGACTGAAGGGATTTCTGCCTTCCTCCAGCTTCAGTCTGGCTGTGCCTGAGCTGTGTGAGGCTGGTACCCCTGAACTGTAAATGCCCAGCTAAGACACAGTGCTAGAAGTCACTAAAAAATAACAAAATTCTGTGGAATGACCAAAAGATAAAAGCCTCAGCCTGCTGGGGAACTTTTTTGATGTACACATCTGTCAGGCAGTTTCAAAAATAATAAGCACCTGCAGCAACCAGGGATTGTTGATGTTTGCTGTGGGTTTAGAAAGGAAAGAGCAGCAAAACCAAATTTGGACAAGTGAATGAAAGAAGGAGATAAACAGAGGTGTCATGTCAGTGATACAGAATTTATACTCTCCTTTATACCTAACTTATAATTTGTTTGCATGAGATAGAAGAATGTGTGAGGATTTAAAGGTAAAATGGGTTTGGATCTGTGTCCCTGACTGTTAACAGAAGAACTTGATTCCCAGAGGGGGAGGCTTTGAGTTAGTATTTCTTATTGGGCGCAGTAGAAAAATGAGTTTACTGTTTTTCTGAAATGGAGTGAAACGATTTGGAGCTGATTTTGCATAACATTTTTTGTCTTCCTACTTATGTATGGAGTAAAGATGTTTTTCCTTATATTCCATTTTTATGCCTTCTTTCTGTTCAGTGGCACACAAAAAGAGAAGGATGAGTTTTCTGTCCCCAAATCATAAAGCAGGGGTTTAAAAGTAGCAGGCATGAGGGAGAGTCATGTTTCTTGCAACAGGTACGTTTGTTCTCCTTTAGCAGCAGAAAGGCTGAAAGAATGCTTGAAATGTACAATGTGTTGGGAACAGAGAGGCAGTATCTCTGAATAAAGGAAGAAATGAATGGAATAAAAGATTAGGGAGAGAGACACAGAGACAGAGACAACTTGAACACATACATAAAATCCCTTCTGGAGGCCCTTATCTAATTGCCTCATTTATCTAGTTTCATTTATAAGCTCAGTTTTATTCTGGGACACTCTCGGAGGTTGTGTGAGAATGGCTGCAGAATGACCTAACTGGCAACAGGCTTTCTACAGACCCTTTTTTTTTTTTTTTTTTGTATGCCAAT